>JAPWTK010000332.1:190000-529806 GCA_029963805.1 Aromia moschata | reverse complement strand
GAGAAACTCGACAGTGTTTCCTTGTGCATTTATTATTTATTTTTCTGCTTGCTTACAAATGCCACGCAGATATCGTGTAACGATGTTTCTGGTATTTGAATTGGGTTTTGGAGTATGCCATACCAAAGGACAGTCAGATGATATGCGCACATCAGCTGACTGTCCTTTGGTCATTTTTATAACAATAAGACAATATTGGACAATAAGAGCCAATATAATTGTCGATACATTCGAAAGCGACTTAGTTGTTGGAATTGCGATGTTTCTACTGTATCCATCCTCGAATATGGGGTCCCCATGGGACGGGAGGTCATGGTGTCCCCAGCTTGGATACTGAGCAAGATATAGCTGCCCAGAATGCTTGCATATCTAAATTTCAGGGTTAGGTTCGCTAAATCCCGATATGTCATGAGAACGTAAATATGTTTTCCTAAGTCTTAGTTAGATAATCTTCTATTACCCGTCGTCACCACGGGAGAGGTAGTTCCTGGTGGCGAATCAGGATATGGGCTGCCTTATAAGTAGAGCATTTTTCTCCGCGATACACAGGCGTTGCGGGTCGTGTGCAGAAATCGTTCATTGCTTTATTAGTTGTGGAAACGAGAGCGTGCGTTTTGTTGTGTGATACGTGTTATTCGTTATATATTTATAATGAATAATTACAACTAATGAAGCAATGAACGAGTTTTGCACATGACCCGAATTGTAATATATGTATTTATAACAATTAATTAATAATTAAAAATGCCCAATATGCGCAAGACTAAGATTATTTCCCAATTATTTTTTGTACAATTAGTACCGTACCCACTTATTTTTTGTATTGTATCGTAATTTTAGTACTACTATTCAAAAAAATAAGACTAAAATTATTAGCTGTGCCATCAGATTCCTCATTCTAATCGAGCTTTCAAGAGTGACGTACTACGTCACTGAACTCCTCTTGACATTATCCTTCAATTCGTTTACATTTTATGCGAGTTCCTTCAAAAGCCAAATTCAAGACTAATTTTGGGTATTGTTCTTTGTTGAGCACATCGGAATACGCCTAGTCCCATTCAAGTTCAACAGAAGGCGATTTTTACGCAACACTGCTTCTTTGTCTCTGCATCCTTAGTATAGTGAGTTAGTGTTTGTATATGGTTTCTTCTCTGTACATACACGACAACGTTAGACGCACAATCAGTTGCGAACAACTAACCTAACCATCTGGGAATCGTTATCTGTTTGAACCATGAAACACCATAAGTGAAATATGTATCTGATCTAGGTAAATCTGTGATTAAACTTCAAACTCACCGTGATACGTGTTTGTTGTGGACGGATTCCGCGGATTATACACCGTGACTTCCACGCCTCGGTTATTGTACTCGACTTTTCTTACGGCGGCATTCAGTTTGATGTCCAATCCTTCGGCCAGAGCCACCGGTACGCAGGAGTAACCATTGCGAACTGAAACAAATAGATGATAAGAAATACATTAACTCGGACTACGCTTATACTCTAATAATAGCCTTCGCTGAAAGTAAAGGCGTTCAGGGAGTATCTTTTTCAAGGCAGCATTCTAGGTAACGAGAAATAGAAAAAGAAAGACTTTAACCACTGGCTTTTCTGTTCACTCTGTCTTACATATTTTAATCATAGAAGATGAGAGTAAATTACTATGTGGTATTGCGTAAGAAGGCTTCTCTGCTACATAAGAAATTTAAAATTCTCTTTTGTATCTCTTACCACCACTCCAAACATGTCGAGATCTCAGGTCTCCGTTCTACTTACCCAGGTTAATGCCCAAGAGAACGTAATTTTTAGCTCTTTTTGGCTTCAATAGTAAAAAGGAAAAATATTACCACCAAACCTACATACCTCAGTATTTTTGGGTGTACTCTTTCGACCCAGGGTCAAATTTTAGTTTCCGATCCTCAGAAAAATATATGGCGGCTTTAAAATTGAAGTACCGAAAACTCGAGGATATTTTTTTCCTCATTTTTTTTCGAGCCAATATAACTTTAGACTTAGATTCCTATCAGTAGTGATCTACATAAGTAAGGTAAGAAATTTTCGTACCAACATCTACTCAAAGTTGAAACAACGAAATTTTGTGAAATACGGATTTTTCTTGAATTTTTTTTGAGGTGAATTAAATAACCGAACTATATACCATCCGATATGGAATTTTATGTTGCATGAAAAAAATCCAAGAAAAAATCCGCATTTCACAAAATATCACGTTATTTCATCATTCTGGAGAGGTTAGGTTGACTCGAGGTACTGCTTTCTTTTTTTATCTTACTTCAACTATCTAGATCACCACTGATGACAATGGAAATCTAATTCTAAAGCTCTGACTCGAAAAAAAATGATGGAACAAAAATTTCGGTACTTTTCAATTTTAAAGCCGCCATATTTTTTTCTGAGGATAGGAAACCAAAAATTTGACCCCGGAAATCGAAAGAGCACACCCAAAAATACTGAGGTACATATGTTTGGTGGGAATATTTTTCCTTTTTACTCTTGAAACAGAGCTCGAAAAAGAACTAAAAATTGCGTTTTCTTGAGCTTTAACGAGTTAACAGACTGTATCATTTATGGAATTTGCTGGGACAAAAAGAGGCAAGTGCTGCATTTCGCTTGTAATGACATAACGCAAATAGATGGGAATTGAACACTGTGCGCTATTGAAATTAAAACATTCTACTCTACCAATCATTTGACTATTTCGTAACACACTCTTCAAAACGTACAGCGTAATATAGGTGACATTATTTACTACATATAAAAACGGGATTACTTATGATACAACCTCTGTAGATTGGACATTATCTTTGTCTTGGTATTTGCCTACTATTTTCATTCAACTTTATCTTATTTAGCAATGGAAATTTAGAGGCAATAAAACAAGTTTTTTTTGTAGTAAAATAACCGTTCTCTAGGTTTTATGTAAATGGATTGCTACGGCAGTACTTAACAGGCGTACTTAACAGTGTATGTAATTGTTAAGTTGTATAATATTGATTACTTACACAGTCGTACGATTCCATACGTGTAAATTGATTTTATATTAACTCCATTATCTTCTTAATTCTTCATACGTGCTGAACATTACATTATGAACGTTATACCACGTAAAGTCAAGCAGAGTTGCCATATTTATATCATAATTCGTCAACAAAATGCCTCTATAATTTAGTCTACCTTAAAAAGTTTTTTTATGCCAAATGTCTGGAACGACGTTTCCTGTTTATCCAGGTCCCAATTAACACTCAGTTCGTATTTTATGGAATTACTGTAGTAAAAGAAGTAAGTGCCAGAAAGATATTTTAATAGTGACATTTTAGCATAACAATGAAGCATGAATCCTAAACAATATTGATTAAGGGTATTTGATGAATTTGTCCTTCATCAACTTCACCTCGGTGTCTCAAGGTATTCGCTGGTATAATGCAGATTAACATTAAGGCGAAAAAAAAAAGAAAAATATTTAAAAAGGTTAACATGAAATAAGAGGGATATATATTAGATCTTAGTCTCATTAGCAGATTCAAATCCAGCGAGTCGGTTTTGAAGGTCGGTTATTATGGTAGAAGTACAAGTTACCTACTATTTTTAATCCAACTGATGATATACAGTTAACATCTTAGTATTTGGCCCACTATTTCCATTCTATCTGTAAAATCTTATTTAACAGTGGAAACAAAAGAGAAGATTTTTTTTTGTAGTTTCGTTCTCTAGGTTTGTATAAATGTTTCGTTTCACCATAGTACATTAGTACATTAGTGTAATAAGATGTAAGTTGAACGACATTGATTAGGTACTTACATATTGTACCGAATGAGGGAGAGGAAGACAACAGACATGTGCATGTTCAGCAGAACGGAACCATCTGGTACACAGATGAGTCCAAAACGAAACAAATCACTGTAGTGGGCGTAACCAACAGAGACCCAGGGTACGAAATCAGCATAAACCTGGGGAACTCATCAATCGCATTTCAGGTAGAAATATCTACAATGTCTGCTTGTGCACAGGAAATAATCAGGAGGTCGGATACAAATAAGAGGATCCAGATTATCACTGATAGCCAAGCAGCACTTAAAGTCTGGGAAGCAGTAGAAATACTTTCCTAGGTCAAAGAGTATATGAATTCGCTATTACAACTAGCGGAACACAACACTCTCATAACTCGGTAACACTCTCAAGTAGATCAGAGGACACCAAGGTCACGAAGGGAACGAAAGAGCGGACTTTCTAGCAAAGAAAGGGACTGAGGTTCCACTTAGGGGGCCGGAGCTCACCTGTGGTTTGTCCTACTGGACAGCCAGGAGGACCAATTAAGACAAAGACATATCTCTCACTGGGCGGAAGACCCCGGATTGAGACAATCGCGGTTATTCATTGACGAAGCATCCTGGAATAAGAAAGACCGACAGTGGGACTATTCAGAAAGCACTGCCCACTCATGGACATCTCATAACAATCGAGTTGAAAAATGATCCCGATTGTAGGAAGTGTGGAGAGGAGGAATAAATCCCTTTCCACATATTATGCGAATGCCAAACACTGGTAGCTGTTAGGCATTCGAACTTTGAGGATACAACAACAGAACCAAAAGAGGTAACAGACGCTCCACTAGAAAGTGTCCTTAAATTTCGTAAGGAGACAAGACTAACGGAATGAGTAACCTGTGGGGGCACAATAAGCATCGACTTAAGTGCACAGGGTTGTACCTACTCCATATGTAATAATAATAATAATAATACATATTTATACGATTCCATATTTGTTGATTTAACGAATTTCATTAACTTGTTATACCACTTCGTACCTGCTGAACGTTACTTTACGAACGTTGCACCACGTATAGTCACGCAGAGTTGCAATATTTACATCATCATTCGTTCCTCGGCAAAACGGTTCTATAATTTGGTCTACCTCGGAACGTAACAAGCGTTTCGAGCCGATAGTTTTCGAGGACTTTTTAAAATATGAACAACTCATCATCGGATCATCGCCTACGTCCCATCTAGGCGCGCTTACCATTTCGAAATCGTTATTCTGCCAATTAGGGAATGACGTACGAGGCTGGCTCGTCGTCGATCGCGCAAACTCCTAATGGAATTAAATTATCATTTTAAATCGATCTATTCTCCGACGAGAAATATAGATACACGAGCGTCGATTTTTACGGGAAAGGCACGCCGGTTGGCCGGCTAATCCGAGACGTGCGGTATAATCCGGGCCGGGAAGGTTTATGGAATCTCGGATTTCGTGACTTGCAGCGCATGGCGGGGTGCGCGGGTTTGCTAGATGACCGGAGTTTTTTTTTTTTTTCGACGATGGCTGTCGCAACTTGTAAATAAACAATGCTTACAAAACGGTGAAGAAGAGCAATGAGTGATGGAAGGCTAAACAACTACATGTGGCTTGGACTTCTTGAACAAAGAGTGGACATGAAAATTACTATGAAAACTACAGTCCATCCCAGTGGCGGTGCGTGATCCTAAGATTGGGGGTGCACCATACATAAAAATAACGATAATCATAAGAATAATAAGAATATCCCTAATATGAGATAAATATTTATCTCATATTAAGGTTATTCTTATTAACTCTATTAATTTGAAAACTAACCTAATTTTCTTTGTAAATGAGCTCAATTCTGCGATTTTTACATTGTGCAAATTTTTCAATTACTTTGTTTTGTAAAATTTTCGATATTTGTAATAAAGTATTTTTAAATGGAGACCATAGTCAAAGCCGACAGTCTTTCCTGGCACATGGTGTTGCGCAAAAATGTCTTTATTCGTTTTAAATAGAAATTTTCCACAAAAACGAATACAGTTAATAATAATGTTTAAAACATACCTGTTTTTTGAAACCGCTTCATTGTATGCTGCCACTGCTCGTCGATGAGCAGAATCGAGCATTGTCGCAATATTTGCAGTGCCTAGCATGGCTAAATTCAAAACAGTATTCATGTGTCCAGCAGAATTTGCATGTTTTTTTTATTTTCTTGTTTATGTGACTTAAATCCGTTACTCCAGTTTTGGTCCAAGGTGTTTCTCCGCCAAACAAAACACTGCGTTCAATACATCGCATCCACTTAACCACAAATGTTTTTTAAATAAGTTATTATTAAATGTTCTTACAAATTGTTTACTTTTTCCTTTCACGGCTAATTTTAAATTAATTTGTGGAATGGGCTACCTAGAGTTTTAATTTGCACTTTTTCCTCCAAACTCAAGTTAGAGAATGGAGTTTTTAATAAGTTTTGAATATAATTCATTATTCCAAACTAGATTGTAACCGAATTTATATTTATAAAACGTGAGCGATAAAACAGCAATCGCAATGTACGAAAACAATTCACAAACTAACCGATCGATCACTCTCGTGCGCTCTTAAACTCCGCACATCATATCTATAGGATTCGCCCACTACGCGTCCTAATTGTGGAGGGGCAAGCAGTAACAATACGTGTTCGCTTTTTCGTATTACACGGAAGCATGATCGTCGTGCCGCTTTTTTCGTATTGCGCGTGTCGACTCCCGCGGCGCGATCGGAAACCAGTGGCGTTGGAGATAGAGACCTATCGTCTAGTGGATTCGTAACGCTGCGGCCAAATAATATTCAGATGCTATTAACGCTAGGGATGCGGCAAGGCGATAAATTAAGAATGCATCCATTAATTACCAAATAAAATTATTAATGCTAAATTGTTGGTAGTGCGCGCGCACCAGCGCACCTTATAGCCCACCGCCACTGGTCCATCCAACGAATAAGGAAACGAGCCATCAGTCATCTCTAGAACCCGACCACCGATCGGCTAGACAGAACCGGCCGTCTGCAGTGGTTACCGATGCGTTCCGAACGAGTACAGCAGATCGCACATCTCCTACTTGCAATTTAGTTCACCCAGAGCCTTGGAGTAGATACGCTATGCGCTATATATTTACGCGATACTGGCGAAACACTTACGCGGGTGGTGCTCGAGACATTACAAAAAAATTTCAACTGTCAAGTGTTAATGTTTGTGACTGATGGTGCCGTGACAGTGCGTGTGGTAGGCATTCCTCTTCAAGAACACGGATGTAACATGAAACTATTAGACAATGTTTTCTAGAGGTAGATGCACTAATAGAAAGTACTAAAAAAGTGTTTCTGAAATCTCGGAAAGGTCTTCTTGCATTCCACATCAGGTATCCCAATATTCTTAGAAGATTAACTCCTTTTTTAAGTTTTAATATAATTTAATTTCTTTTAATTTTCTAATGAAGATGTCATAAACGCGCGTCGAGGAAGTATAGTAGTTCGCTGTTTCGTGAAAAACGTCCAGTTTTTTTTTTTTTTAGCCACATTAATAACACAGACTTACTATTACCAAATAAATATCAACAAAATGCTTCACCTAACTAAAACTGTGATGCATATTTTCATATTTCCATAATAAACTTCCATAACTATTTTGTTTTCAGAAATAAAACAGTGAAAGGGTCTAGTCGGGTAAGAATGGTAAAACTGCCCCCAAGGCTTTTGGGGACGTACTACTACTGAAGATGCCCCATGACAAAAGTATTTCACCAGTTTCATATTAAGCCGGATTAACATCATTAAATCTGATTTTTATAATTTTATTTCTCCATGTCTACTCTTTAATCTGGGATAACAATTCTGGATAGAGATCATGGAGAGGTAGGTACATAAGAAACATTTTTGAGACGTTCTGGATGGAAATTAAAATTTTAAAAAATTCCAAGACATCAAAATATAGTTTTTAATCAAAATTTGGGGATCGCGAGAACGAATTTTTTTCTGTTAAAAGGTCTTTTAATACTCAATTGCAGATAAAAATATTTTGAGTGCGTCATGGTAAAAAAAATATATATTTTGCCATGAAAAACATATATTTTTGACAAAATACTAATCCAGTATTTTGTGGATCAGACTAAACCATATTATTCCCATGCGTTTTTGCCTGATGAATTCGAATATAACCTCAGTTTTTGCTTTACTATATATGACAGGATTTTTCTTACGGTCAAAAATGCCTTGGAAAATTCATTCAATTATAGGGGTTTTTGCATTCAATCAATTTACAGGGGTTTTTTGTCAAAACTGAGGTCATATTTGGTTTCATCGGGCGAAAATGCATGGAAATAATGAGGTCTAGTCTGATACACAACACAAAATGCTTTTTGTGGGGCTGTGTTGAACCTGTGAACAGAACCGTATTAAGGAGAAGTATGTAGATGGCAGTGAAGGAGGAAATAAAAATTCTCGTATTTTGGTAAGAAAACATGGGACCCACATATTAATATTTTGGGCAGTAATTGTTATAATTGCCAAATAGAAGGCCATAACATCAAAAAAATCCATAAAGGGATTGCTCACCAGAAAAAAAATGGTAACTTTGTAAAATATTTGTATTTCTTTTCCAAATGAAGTATACAAAATTAAACTTGTTATAAAATATCAGAAACGAAATGTTGCTCTGAAATACAAATTAGAATTATCATAAATTAACAGATATTACGAAAATGTAACAGGAATAAAAATACTTTGTATTTACTTGGTGATTAAGAAAAACAAATATTTCGCAATTATTTTGCAAGCAGTTTCGAAGATTTTTTGTGGTACATGTTTTCAAAGTTTCTTTTTTGCTATTTTAGCAGTCTATTAAGGTTTAATAATAATCACTCACTCATCAAGTCTCACGTCTGCTTACGAAAATATGAGATTTTTTAATTACCAATCATCACTGCACCTAATTCCTATTTATAATGTTCTGTTAGGGCCCGCGAAATTCTGTATATTAGTCTCTAGTTATTTAGTATTCTACATTATTTTGACCTATCGTGTTTCATTCATATCAAGATATCAGCTGTTGGTCTTAAGTCGTGGCAACAATATGAAAAAACCATTTTAATACGAAATTACATAAAATGTAGGTATATACATACATATATGTTTCACGCAGATACTGTATGCGTTTAATTCTCGATCATGACAAAAACTATATTATTTTTTTTTACCATGACGCACCCAAAATAAACGTTTTTTTTTTCATAGTATAGTATTAACAGACCTCTTTAGAGAAAAAATCTCGTTCTTATGATCCTCCGAAATATTTTGGAATTTATTTTACATCTTTTGATCCAGAGTACTTAGAATTTATTAAAACGTCATTTGGATGAAGTAAACAGAAAAAAATGTTTCGTGTCCTTTTTTTTTAATGGAAACACTGTGGCTCCTAAGTTTTTTTCAGAGGTGAAAATTAAATTGCAAGATTTATTACATATCTACATAATACATACAGTTCTAGATAATGGACCTAAGGGTGTTAGAATTTGTTAGGGCCTTAATTGTATCAATCAATTTAAATATCCTGGCAGCCTAAGGTTCAAATATCTCTCAGATGTGATTACCTCATGTCGTTTTCTGGCATGGGAAACATTCCATTGCAGACGATTATTACTACCCTCTCAATTATTATTGCCCAAATACTTATACCTTTCCCACATATGCATCTTGCCAATCTCCTCTAGCAAATAGGTTGGAAACCTGCAACCCCGACGCGATATAGGTATAATAACCGACGAAAACCGATCACGTTTCGTGACCCGTCTCGGCAAATGCAGGCCGATGAAATGTTAATAGTTCATGGCATCGTTCCATTATTTTAATTGGGGCCCCGATAATTACTATGTCTGCCTCGGTAATTACGGCCTTAAACAAACACACGGACGTCATGAGAACGCCGCACGGCCATAACTCGAAGACCGACCGCGTATACGGTCGTAGAATAAACGGGTAGAACGGCAACTCCTTGCATTAAAAACAAATCGCCTAACGCCATCTACTGTTGATATTACTATTAGTCAGTGGCGGCTGGTGCCAAGGTTTGCAGGTTGCGCAACCTCTAAAAACAATAATTGAGGAAACGCAATTTTTAATTTTAAATTTATATCACAAAAAGTGTTGCATGTGTGACAACATACCTACATGTTTCTTGCTACTCATCGTATACTTGTACACACACAGGGTAATTGGTTATATTTTTACCCCATCCCTAACTACACCATTATAGCAGCTACGAAAAAAAGTTTGGAATGAAAGTTGTAGGGCAACATCTATTTTTTTATAAAATGTATTCAAAAACTTAGTAGCACGTACAGATCCTGTGACGTAAAGAAGAGTAAACTATTTAAATGAGACACCCCTTATACTGTCATTTTTTATTTGTTATGGCCATTTTAATTTTGGGAAACAAAATGTTCCTATTAAATTAAAATTAAAATGGCCATAACTTTTTTGAAAAAAAATATTTTCCAACAAATCGAAAAACGTCTCCTTATATTTGTTTCTAGATTATGAAAAAAAATATACTGCAAATATCCCACAGAGCGTTACTGAGAACCCAGGGAGTGCTCCAGTTTTTTTGAAAATTTTTTTCGCAAACTTTGCTGACGATTTTTTTCACTATAAATCCTGTCATCACCTAAAAAATGAAGTGGGTCCCATGCGTCGTTTTCAAGATATGGCTAACTGAAATATCACGCACCGCCACTGGGAAGGAGGAAAACAAATGAAGGTCAAGGAAGTCAGTGGGGACAAGTATACCATTGAGAATAAAGTTACCCTCTTTATTCTCAAGAGGTTTATTCTCATCTGAGGTTTAAGAGGATAAGGAGGACAAAAGACGGTCAAAGTCAAGGAGGCCATAAAGATAAATTTGTTCACATCAAGAAATGTAAGGAGGATAAAGTGTTAAATGACAGGAAGGTGACTTGATTCAACAGGACAAATAGATAGTTAATGAGGGAAAAGAGGATAAATCGAAGTCAAGAAGGTCAACGAGGACAAGGATCTCGTGGATAAATAAGGGCAAGGAGGGTAATTAAGTTAAAGAGGACAACAAAGACAAGGAAGTTAAGGAGGACAAGGAGGATAAAAAGACGTCAACAGAGCAAGGCCAGTTGGAGAACAAAAGGAAGAGAAAAGGATGGCAAAGGAAAGACAAATGAAGGACAGAAAGAGGAGAAAAAGATCACAAAGAGAGGGCAAAAGGAGGAAAAGAGATTAAATAGGACAAGGTGAACAGATGGAGGTTAAAGACGACAAAGAAAACAAATGGGGGTTCAGGAAAATAAGGTCAAAGGGATGACAAAAGGACAAGAACGTTAAGAACAAAAGGAGGTTAAGGAGTACAAGGAGAGCAAATTGAGGTGGAAGAGGACAAGCAGAAAAAAAGAGGTTACCGAGGGTAAAAGGTGATTTAGGGAGAAATACAGTAAAAGGAGGGCGAGGGGAATATAAGGAGGTTAATGGGGGTAGGAAGATCGAAAAGGTTTAAAACAAAGAAAGAGTCCAATGTTAAGCCAAAAAGGTCCAAATATTAGTGTTTATGAGAAACGTGAAATACGTTTCAGCAGTCGTTTTTCGAATAATGTTCTTTTTTCAAAGAAAGAATAATATTTGAAAATATTATCCGAAGTTCATTAAACGATGTAATATAACAGTTAAAAATGATTAAATGATTTGTCAAATTTTAATGAAAGGATAAAAAGTATAAAACACAACATTCTAGACAATATCGTTTATGTGTCAATTTAAATTAATTTACTACTGTGCAATGTTTTTTAATTGTACTCTTCCACATCCACATAGTATATGCTAACAACCTGATATCACACTTTTAACGAGGTAACCTAATGTTTTAGCTAGTTGCTCTAATTAAATGTGGAAAAATTGGACGTCAAAGTAATGATTCTTTAGGCAGCGTTTTTTTTTTACTGTAAATCGGTGGGTATACTGTACGTCCGAATGCAGTCAGTCGATACGCGAGAGATGCAAATCGTGCGAGCTGGAAGTAGCAAGTCATTGTAATCGAAAATGCCCCCACGCTGATAGCCATCGCAATGTCTGACTCCGTGTTTATCTATTTTAATAAGGGCGAGCGTCTCGGCAGATTAAATTTATATTTACGACAGGTCATCCTAGATGATTCGATACGTTTCAATTATTACAAGTGACAGTTTCGGTTTACCGGACATGTATTACGGTTACTGCAGCTTTCAGGTGGATAAATGAATGACTCTCGTTGATCAAGTTCTTCATTTTTCTCGATGAATTGTTCGTTTAGATGCACATCTACCTTATGTCTAGTATTCATATTTTCCGAATACAAAACTAGTATACGTCCAATGATTTTATTGATAAGGAATTTGATAAACAAAACATGACAGTTAGCTATCAGTTCTGTTTGCCTAGGCAGACTCTAGGCATTCCGTTGGTTCGTAAATTGAAAAACTTAAACTAAAATCTTAATAACTTTAATTCTAAATTAACCAAACAAAGGCGGATTTTAAAGGGACCATGAGACGTCGAGACTGCAGTTCTTTAAATGATATAGGACAGACATCAAACTTTTAGATTACAGAAGTCCAGGAACTATTTAGCATTTAATGGTGAAAATTCAAGCCTATCTATTGAAGTAAAAGAAAACTTTGAAGGGAATGAAAAACATTGTCACCTCATACAGAGCACATAATACCACAAGAGACTGTATTTAAAATGTGGTTGACCATTCACCGAATAAGTTTCAAGAGTTCAGTTTCAAGAGTCTTCTGTTTTCAGTCAACGAAATAAAGCTACTTACTACTTTATATTTATTCTAGTGTAGCCAATACATTGGGAGTCTATTTTCGATTTAAGAATTAAAAAAATTGTTTCGAAATTGTAATCAGAAAATTAAACGACATACATAAGTGAGTTAAGAGCAGAGGAAAATAGTTCGAAAGAAGAAGGAACCGATGACCCTGTCTATATTTATCGTAGATAATAACTACTACCACCTATAAACAAATATTATAGGAGAGTGAAATTGATGAATTGTGTCTATAAGAAAGTGTTTGGTTTCTAGACCTGAAAAAATAAAATGTATAAGAGTAGTTTTTGTTTTCTTGTAACTAACATATGTTGTAATATTTAAAACTGGTTGCATTTTCCGTTTGGCACAGTAGCAATATTTTTTGTACAAATGGATTTTCATAAATAAGGTTAACACTAAAAACATTATACTTTTGCAAATACCACACACGATAAGTAGGCGAAAGTAAATTTTCTGATATTGATTAATATTTAACTAACTACAAAATCTAGAAGGAAGATAATTGACTATGCAATCCAAAAGCTTGAGCATCCGCGTGTGCGTGCAATATTTTAAAAAGTTGAAGAATGCTAAAGGGAAGGTCGCAATGAGGAAAATGAACATTTGAGGAAATTGAAGTTTTGTTAAAAAAAAGGAGTTTTTTTTATTATTTATTTCCTTTTTAAATTTCAATATTATAAATTTATCTTAGTCCAGACTGTAAAACTGCAAAAGACTGTAAGATAAAAGATCAGACTGTAAAAAAAACTGTAAAGCATCACTTCCTAACTATTTAAAGGATAAAGTAATAAGTCAGCTTGCAACGATAGTAAATAGTTAAATAAATGTCATTTATGATTTCGACTTTAAAACATAATGTGATGTGTAGTGTAGTATTCTCGTTGTACAGTGTTGGGCAGTAGCTAACTACATGAGTAGCTAACTACAATGACGGCTACTCTATTAAAAGTAACGTAGCTACAACTTTCAACCTTACTGCTTGTAATCATTAGGTCGAAATACTGATTGGCAACTGCAAACTACATCTTGAGTAGTTACAAACAACAACTACAACTACTAGCTGTAGCTGCTTGCGGCAACTACTTTTAATGGGAGCTACAGTAGCTGTAGTTTGAAATAACAGCTACAGCTAGTAGCTGTAGCTGTATCTATAAGCAAACAGCTACAACTACTCATGATCTACGTACTCGAATCACCGAAAAATGGGGAAACCATATGTATTAACAAACAAACTATATACATACATAGTTCTGTTAAGAGAGTTATCGAATTAGTTATGAGTGTTTAGAGAGTTATTGAATTAGTGATTATTAGTGAATTACTTATGTAGTTTCAAATGTTTTGCAACATTTGAATATATAACTTTGAACCTTCAAAAATTTGTTCGCGCAGATATCAGAAATATGATGTACCTCTGAATCTGAAGAATATTTATTCATTAATCACTATAAAATCATCCATGATATCTATTTCACAATCATATTAATGTATATGGATAGGTATTGGTATCATGATTTGGCTACTTCGTGAGAGGTAGTCTTGCAATTGCTTTGCGCGGCGATTACAAACCATATCCGAACTATACTTACTCGTAGGTTCGTGTGTCAGATCATCTTCACATTGTGAGGACGTCTTAAGTGTCAAATGAGAGTCAAATAAGAGACAACTCTTATTTGACATTTTTCCAGTACGAAAGAAAAGTAGCTGTAGTTCTCTGCTTATAGCTACAGCTACAGCTACTAGCTGTAACTGTTGGCCGCAACTACATTTTTCACAACTACTAGCTGTAGGTGTTATTTCAAGCTACAGCTACTGTAGCTTCCACAGAAGTAGCTGTGGCGAACAACTTCAAGCTACTTAGTGTAGCTGTAGTTGCAACTACATCCCATCTACAGTAGCTGTAGTTCTGTAGCTGTAGTTGAAGCTACATTTTGCCCCACACTGTCGTTGTATCAGATGACCACAAGCCAGAATCTGGCTCAGGCATGAAAATAAAGTATATCGATTTAAAATTTTGGGGATTTATTTAAATCCATGCAAAATTTTAATATAAAACAATTGGCGTTCACTTCCGGTTTGACCGGTGGTCCCATCAACTTCTTTATTTTATATGGAACACCCTGTATGTTATTGCATTTTTTGGATTCTACGAAAAATTCTAAGCAAACATAATGTTTTAACATTACTGCCATTTATATAAAATAAATAAAGCTGGCGTTCGAACTACTAACAAATTGTGACTATACTTGCGAATCACAGGGTTCTCTTCTGAGGAAAAAGGAAAAAAAATAACATTACGGCAGTATAACTAATTCAAAATAAATAACTAAACTTAAAGCGTGTTTTGAAAATTATTCGTTAAAACTTTTAATACACTCAAATTAGCTCAAATTATAAATTACGCTATAACTAATATCAACTTTGGTACTATTCAACGTCTTGAGGACCTCTTTTAAGAGTGCAGTATATTAAAATTTATTTTAGATGTTTAGATGTTTAAATATATTTATGTGTCATTTTATTTTTAAGATTCCCACTCATACCCTTCGCATAGCCTTTCGACTGAAGTGCCTCAAAATTTCTATACTCCAATACTACTAAGTCAGTTTCCAACGACATGTTTACAGGAAATACTTTCTTTGGGCTGTCGCTTCTCAGAACATATTAAAAAATATGTTGGCAGTCCGTTTTATTAGATTCCTTTGATTTTTAACCATTAACATTCTAAATAACAAAGAATAGACATTTATTTTTAATTATGTGTACTTCAGTAATGTTGCATTTTCTTTCCTTTTTTCCTCAAAAGAAAACCCGGTGTTTCACAAGTATATTTACAATTTGTTAATTTTATATTGCGGTGTTTCCAGGTTGCCGCACTTTCCCTGAAATAACTTTTGAAATAACACATCATCCAACATGGCTGCCTAAGAGAAAAATAAATTGATGAAGATTTCAGAAAACTGAAACGTCGAAACCTTAATTCGATTAAATAATTGAAATGCCCTCAAAAAAATTACCTAGATTAATGGATTCTACAAAATATTAAGTTACAGCAATGTTATATTTCGAAAATGTATATTTTTTTTCAGAATATCTCAAAAACTAAAACAAAAAAGTAGAGGCAATCTCTAAGAAGCCTTAAGGGGGCAATACAATTAGAACGGAAAAAAAAATGCATTTTTAAAAATTTTTTTTTTCAAGTAGAAGTTTTTATTCAAATTAATTGAAACTTTGTAGGATTATAGATGGGTCCTTGAAGTACACGAAAAAAATATATACTTTTTTAAACAAAATGGCGGCTGTGAGACGTCGTCCACGCAGACCTTGTTTTTTTTTTGGCGGGCGTTCTCTAGGTCGCAATTTTTATCTAAAACAAGCAAATCAAAAAAATTTGTATTAATTATACCTTCAGTTATGAACTGAATTAAAGGAAAAAAAAATAAAAAAAATTTTGCAATTTTGGCGTCATTTTTTCCGAAAAATCCGGTTTTTTTCCGCCATTTTGTTGCAAAATTTAATATTCAATATAAAAAATTGCAAAATTTTAATTCAGTTCATAGATAATATTATAATAAATACCAATTTTCAGCTCATCAGAGATTAGTTTTCTAGTAATCACGCCCGCCAATTCAGAAATTGCTGTTTCGAGAAAAACGCGTTTAAAGTTCAGGTATATAAAAATATACCTTCAATATACCTTCATAAAATATAAAATTCAGGTATATTCAGGTATATAAAGTTCAGGTATATAAAATTTATATAGTCAGGTATATAAATTCGTCCCTGAGGACTTTTCAAAATAAATCACAATGGAAAAAAGGTCCCCTCGGTCAATCGTCTTTTTATACCTGCTACGCACGAAAAAGGCGTTTCGGTAAAACAAAAAAAAAAAAATAGAAGGAGTTCGAATTTCAAATCGGCGGATACACCGTGATTTTGTTAGGCAAAAAAAAATCGATTTTTTTGGTCGTTCTTAATTGTATTGCCCCCCTTAAGTTACCCGTAAAATTGTCTATAACATTGTCCATTTAACCACTTCACTATCTCTTACAGTTTCCAAGATAGCAATACACCCATCACAATACACTGTATATTAATGCAGTGTATATTAATCCTACAAAATAATATACTATATATTAATGATTTTTGAAATCTAATCTGGAATATTTTGAATAAAACAAAGATGTAGATTGGATGTTATACGATCCCTTATCGAACGCTTTTCTTTTAAGTATCTGGTTGGACCCGATACAACGACATTAATTTATAAAATATGTGAAAACATTACCACTTTATGTTTTTATACTGCTTTTACAACACTTTCTGACTATTTCATCCTGTAAACTACCTCTAACAGCATATGTATTTATATATAACATATAACTATTTCTATAAAATAGGAAACCTAATTATAAATTCAAAAGCCTTTACATTATTTTTTACAAGGAGGCATTTTAAAAGAAAACGTATAAAAAATATATATTCGATTTGAAAAATTTTATATATGTATTTTCTGTCTGGAAAAGTGTAATTATCATTGTTACTTTGTAAAGGCTCTGGCAGATATATCTTCGAATAATAACCAAGTATATCGGTATCAAATATCTCATAAAAAATACATATGTTCACCTCTTACATAAGTCAAGTTAATAATAGCCCCGCGCACTTGATAAAATCAGAATAAATACGCCGTGGATTTAATGCAATAATAAACGGTCACAGTACGTTTGAATTAACACAGTTGATTTATGTAATCTCTGGTAAATACCGTTGTTATCTTAACTTGTGTTTTGCTAAAAGCTAAAAATTCCTCCCGACTCTAATAAATGGTCTACACTGGGAAGCTGCGTGATCTCAGGTCTAAATCAACGGCAATACTTGTGGTGTGTGTTTACACCAAATATTGCTTAAGACAACAAAGTTTGATTTAATAAACGGATAAATAAAAAATGAGTAAAGGGCACAAAATTAACTGAAAAAATCGTCTAAAATCCCTACTAAATGATCTAATGGTGGTTAGGTTTTGGATAGGATTTTAGATGATCTTTACATGTCATTGTTATGCTAGAATTGAAACTGATAGATACGTATTCAAATTTCAATCTAGACACCATCACAATCTAGAAATCGTGAAGACGGTGAAATCCAGTGGCTGCTGGTGGAATTTGAGATTCTCGTATTTTCGTAAGGAAGGACCCACTTCATAATTTAGGGTATAATTACTAGTCTTCCGAATGTTTATCTGCCCGCGTGTAAAACTGCGTAAAAATACCCCGCGCTCCCGCGACGATGAGAATAGGGATGGCGTATTACTGCGCATATACGGGCTTGGAACGTTTTTGGGAAGGGTCAATGCCATACGTGGCATGGGGAAGATATACACGCGTATATAATGTACAAGGCATTTAAAAAAATAAGGTTTAGGTATACTCATTAACATAGAGTTTTATGGTGCCGAGTCCTGCGTTGCCGCACACATTTCCGTACCCTAATAATTACCAAACTTGAGTTGGAGGCTACAATAGCAAAAATGCAGAAGATCTTGGAAATGGTTTACAAAATATTTTTCTTTTTTTTTTTCAAAATTACCAAGTGAATACAAAAACTTTTTATTCTTGTTGATTTGCTACATATTTACATTGCTTAAAAATACAGCTATTTTGAAATTGGAGATATAAAATGCTGGGAGGAAATAAAATTCAAATTAACATCTTTTACAGATCTCGAAATTTCGAAAAAAATATAACTATAAAAAGACTTTTATAGTTATATTTATTTACTTGGTAATTAAGAAAAAAAGTATTTTGCAAAAATTTTGCAAGCTGTTTCCAACAGGCAGGTTATTAGCAAACTCGGCAAGTGGGCAGAGTTGGCAAAGCCGGCAGTCGTTTTTTGTTTTTTCAAGTTTTGGTTGAATTTTTTTTTGCTAATACAGCCCTCTACTTAGGATTAGTGATGTGTCCCTAAACTATGATGTGGGTTCCATGCTTCGTTTTGAAAATACAAGAACCTCAAATTCCACCAGCCGCCACTGATGAAAACCATTATACAAATCATGTCAAATATTGAACCTTTGTTAAAAATAATTTGTTTTGAGTTGTGTCCAGTTATTAAATGACAACAGAAAATATATAACTTTTTTCCAGTTAGATAAGCAAAATACCTCGAATGTTTTCGTCTTTAACATAACTATGTTAAATTATTAACAATTAACAAAACTATGTTATATTTGGATTTATATAGTTTGGCTTTATATTCGGAAAATATTTGGCTTTAATGTCATCGCATATAACAAATCTTTGGTTATTGACCAATTAATACGGAACAATATATTTTTTGAAACAGTTAAATGACAAAATAGATGCCTAAATTGAATAGAGTAGAAAGAATAAACACGGAAGAGTTTTTTCCAGTGCCATTAATACCTTGAATTATTAAAAGAACAACTACAAACAAACTATCAGCTACTACAAATCTCGCTACACTTTATCCAAATGATGCAGCCTTTGCACTGATTATTCGGAATTACAAAAAAAAGAAATTTTTTGCAGATCATTAACTTATTCATATATTTGCAGAATATGCAGAATAATAGGTAAGTATTATTCTGCATATTCTGCTTACTAATATAAATATATTATACATATATTTATTTCTTTAGAATGTTTGATGTATTAATTTTATAGTTTACTGTTTTTGTTTTTTATGTTCTCGTGTTATTGTTGTAGTACCTAAATGATGTGAGATGCAATTACATTAAATTTGTGGACAAATAAAAAAGCACACTCCTGTTACATTTAATGGGGAAAGTATGGTTTTTCAAAGCAAAATAAATATTCATACATATTTTTATTTTGTAAATCTCAAATAGCTTGGATAGATAATTTTACAGAAATATATCGAACATAGAAAATCGTTTTCCAATCAGATGAAAAAAATAAGATTATACACCCCCTTTAACTGTAACATGTCCTGAAACAATAATAATACTAATAATACAAACATCAATTTTCATCTAATACCTGTTAAACTAAACAATCATAATAACGATAAGTTGTGCTTCTCCTTTGAACACGCGCATCAAACTCTGTTATAAACAGCTATTATCACTTGAGGTGTAATACTAGATACGTCATGCTTATGAGCGATTTTGTTCTGAAGATCCTCAATATCTCTTGGCATAGCAGTACAAAATTAAAATCGTAACAAAATTCTAAAGATTCCACGAGAAGAAATTACGTGGAATTATATCGGATGAGCGAGCTATCTCATCTGATGGGGCCCTTGACGCCAATCTAATTATCATCAAACTTCTCGTTTAAGAAATTAAATATTATTTGTCAATTGTGTGTTGGTGGACCAACTTGTTGCCACCACATTGTAGCCATTTCCTCAACAGGAATGTCCACCAACAAATCATTTAAAAATTCAATATACCTACCTATGAAAAACAATGATCCAGTTACTCTATCACTGAATAATCGGCACCAAAAATTGTTGCCCTATCTTGTCTGAAATCGTGTTCCCTAACCCACGTATGATTTTTAGATGATCAATAAACACATACACAGTAAAATATGACATTTGTAAAATGATAGCTAATAAGTGAATATTTGGTATCATTTCATATTCCATGATCAAAATACGAGATGTGGCTATTAAATAACCCAACTGATGCTGCTACCAGCGCGCTGCGAGCGTGTCGCGACTAGTTTGAACAGAACTGTGTCTGGTGACCCTTTCCCTATCATGATCTCGCTGGACAAGCCAGTGGGCCCCTCAGTCTACGCACCAGTGACCCGTCGAAAAAATGTTAAGTGTTCAGATGGAGCAACTGGTTAATCTCAAGTTCCTTGTTAAACTGAGAAAAACCTCGTTTTGCTTATGCAATGTTAAAAGGAGTGTACGGGAATGAATGTTTATCCAGCACACAAGGTTTTGAATCGTTTAAACGGTTCAAAAACGTGACGTGAAACAACCGAAGACGATCCGCTCCCCGGACGGCCCTCAACGTCTAAAATGGACGAAAACATTGAAACAGTTGGTAAATGAATTCGCGAAGATCGTTGTATAAGCATCCGAGGGCTTTCTGAAATAACAGGAATCGACAAAGAATGTGTTCGCTACATTTCGCATGAATCGGTCAACATGCGCAAAGTTTGCGCAAAAATAGTGCCAAAACTCCTCACTCCCGAGCAAAAGGAATCAAGAATGAACATTTGCGCCGACATTCTAAACAACACTGACACTGATTCAGGTTTGTTAGACACGGTGATTACTTGTGATGACAAGATTCGAAAGTATGGAAGCAGTTAAAGCAAAAGCCACGGAGGTTCTGAACCAGCTGACAGAAGCGGACTTTCAGCACTGCTTTCAGCAATGGAAAAGTAGCGGTATGTGAAGCGGTGTAGAGATCGCCAAGGCGAGTACATTGAAGGCGAAAAAGTTGCTACTGTAATTGGTGAATAAAAAATGTTATGACAGCAGTTCGGTTATTTAATAGCCCCTCATAGCATGTGGCTATAAAGCTAATAATATGGAGGAAAAGAAAATGTGGCAATTAGAGTTCGGAAATCCCGGCTTACCGCATGTAAAACTGCATTTACCTATCCAGCGTTCCCGTATGAGATCAGAGAAAATATATAGCATGTAGCTTACAAAAAAAAAATTAATTGCAACAAATTTTAATCAATGTGGTAATGACATAAAAAACATATTAAAGATACTCCCAATCCTAGAGCTTTTTTTTGTACTCGAATTACCATTTCGTCAAACAACTAAGATACTGACTGTGTAATAAAATTTAGCACACCCGGTATTCTATTAAGTATTACCGAAAGTTGGTGCAATATGTGTAAAAAAGGACTCAACGTCAAGGTAGGTAGTCAACTTATAGGTAGGTAGGTAGGTTTTTAAGCATTTAAAAACAATAATTGTGAAATTATTATGCTATATAAACTAGAGCTTGAGAAAACAAAACAAAAAACAGAATATATTTATTTTTTTACGTGCCACTTCTGAATTGTACCTTTCAATGTCTAGAGCAAAATTGTGACAAAAACCGACCTATTGAAGAAACGACACACAAAAAAAAAACAACAATGGCGACCGACGAAATTATAATCGAATTCGGTAACATTCGATCGGTGTGGAACTCCCGTAAGCGACAGCGGCGAGTTCTTAAGTAGAGTTCCAGTTACCGGAGACCGAGAGAGAGAGAAAGATCCGCTCTCCGCCCAGTCGTATTGTTTTAAACTGCCTGGGTGTTCCTGATTGGCCGGGCGGCGTGACGTCACGACGCGTGTACTTAGCCACTTGATGTACGGGTTTGATAATGAGTACTCGCCATGGCCGGGCCTAATTTCGTATGCCGGTTTAACGGGCCGCATACCGCATGTTCGGCCTCGTTATATACTACGTGTCGCTATGGTCTCGACTTTATAATTTGTACCGCGAGCGAGGAGGCGGGCCGATGAGCGGCTGTATAAGCTTGACGGAGTGCTGCGTATTCGTACACGAATTTCCGAACCTTCGTCGTGGTGCCAGAGGTTTTTTTTTTTACAAGGGATCTTTAACAAAGACTAGGACTTAATTTATTAGAGGTTCCTACAATTGTCTACAAAATTCTCAGGTAGTATTATCTATTCAGGCTTCTTTCATTTTGAAAAATGATAAATACCTATCATAGCTATATTACATATTTACGGTGGGGGCGGAAATTAAATTGATCATTATTTTATAAATATAAACAGTATTACGTACATACGAGGTGGTTAAATTAAGTAATGAGTAAACTGATTTTTTTTTATTTGTTTTTTTTATTCGAATAGAATTACAATTCAGTATTGTCTCCTTCAAAATAACTTCCTTGGGAAGCCACACAGTGCTGGAGACGGTTCTTCCATTCCTCATAGCAGTGCAGGAACTCATTTACTGGAATAGCCTTCAGCTGGTCGGTTACAGCCTTTTGAATGTTTTATAATACATGGTCCTAAAATGACGCCCCTTGAGGTGATTTTTCATTCTCGAGATAGAAGAAAGTCACAAGGACTCAAGTCAGGCGAATAAGGAGGCTGAGGAGCCACAGGAATGTTTTTATTACCTAAAAAACTCGTTTACTGATGTGGCTGTGTGACAAGGCGCACTGTCGTGTTGCATCACCCAGTCTCTCCTTTGGTCACACGCATGACCCTTTTTCGAAGTTTTTCAAGAACCTCTCTGTAAAAGTGTTGATTTACTGTTTCGCTTGGAGGCACAAACTCTTTGTGGACAATCCCTGGCTATCAAAAAAGCAAATCAGCATGCATTTGTCTTCGACTTGCTCATTCCTGCTTTTTTTGGGTCTTGGAGAGCTTGAAGTGAAGTGTCATTCCATGTTTTGGCGTTTGGTTTCTGGGTCGTACTCAAACACCCAAGTCTCATCACCAGTAATGACACGTTCCATAAAATGGGGATCATTTTCAATCGATTCCAAAAAGTCAAGACACCTTTCTCTCTTGATGTCCTTTTGTTCTTGTGAAAGGTTTTCTGGAACCATTTTTGCACAGATTTTTCTCATCCCTATTTCGTTAGTCAAAATCTGATGAACAGTGGTGTGATTCAAATTTAACTCTTCCCCGGTCATTCTCGTCGTCACCCGATGATCTGAACGCACAAGATCCTGTATTCTATCGACATTTTCATCGGTTCTTGAAAATGAAGGCCGTCCGCTTCGTGGTTCATCTTCAATCGACTATCTTCCTTCTGAGAATCCCTTAAACCACCGAAAAACTTGGGCTCTTCTCTCTTTTTTTCTGGGAAAAACAGTGTCTTCGTAGGCGCGTATGTCACTTATTTTTAAAACGCACCAGAAAAAAAAACGGTTTACGAAAACAGTCACAAAGAACAATGTGAAATGACTAATAAGTTCAAACTTGTACTGAAGGTGCATTACATGGTAACCTACCGCCCTTCTAAGTCTCGTCTCAGCAGTATTGCTAGATCGGGCGCTACGTTGCCAGTCTCATTACTTAATTTACACGCCTCGTACATATAAAATATTCCGTAAATGATCTAAACACTGTTTATTAACGCATTAAACCAGGTATATAAAATTTTTAACCGAAGGAAAATTGAAACATAACAATACCTTCCCAAATTCGCTTCAGATTAAAGGTAAAGCTAGCTTAGATTTTCTTTCAGAGTCGGAAACATTGACGAAAAAAGAAAACGGCTGTTTGAGTTCGCCTAGAGTCACGTATTATTTTATGAATTGACAGAAACAAGGAGTGAGGAATGAGTCGTTTATTCTGTCAATGGTTACAATGACAGTTAAACACGGAGGTGGATCGATTCTTGTATGGACATGTGTCGCGGTCTAGTCTGTCACCCGACTAGAAAGCGAATATGATAATGCTTTATCGGTACTGGAAACAATGTATCTAAGGGAAAGAAAAAAATAATGAATCGTGACCATTATTATTTCAGATGAAACTTCGCAAAAACAGAAACACCACAAAAAGAAAACACGCATTCAAAAAGCGGCCCCTAAATTCTAATACTAGGTATATTTTTTGACTGCAAGAGTATGGTCACTGGTGTACACAGTTTCACAATGTTCTCCAGTAACTGTGAAAGTTTTACGGTAGTTAATGAAAGACCACATCTACAAAAATCCATCCAAGTTAATTTAATTTTGTTTTGTTTAACAATGTTCCACCTAACGATACCAATGATATTATAGAATTTTTTTAAGAAAAATATTTAATGCGTGCCACACCACCGTATAGCCCTGATATAGCTCCGTGCGATTTTTATCTGCTCCTTCAAGTAAAATCACTCACTCAAAAATAGATATTGTTAAGCCTTCAAAGGCGATTTTGAGGAAGCTCTCAAAAATATTTTTCAACAGTGAATTAAGGTTATTAGGTTACTACTTTACGGAAAAGGTATGTTATTGAAGATGAATAAAATGTACCTAATTATTTTATAGTGTTGGTAGGTTGCACTTATTGCGCATTTGGTTCTTGTTAGCACAAGATATACTTTGCATTTGCAGTTTCATCCTCTTCTAAACAGACGATATTCAATATATTCTACTATATCTAGCATATACAGCTTGAGTATACATGACCAGTATATGCGCCAATTAGAGTCTTTAAATACCTACAGCTTTATTTCGTCTATCTTTTTATTTCTTGTTTTCAGTAAATATTCGATTCGGTAAATATAACACATTTGGATGAGTTACTCTAGAGAATATGTATTCTCTAGATACCAAGCTTGGGCTACAGCTATTTGCCAGTTGCCATACTGATTTTGACAAAGGAAAGATAAGTCAAAACCTATTTTATTGTATAATGTCAGTTTTAAAATTGATTATAAAATCTTACTTGATATGTTATTTACAAAAAAGAAGCATATTTGTACCATGTACTATAATAAAATTTAACCTAACGATCTGTAATTTTCCAAACGAACAAGCGTTTCTTTCTACAATGTATGTAGAAAGCATGTTTCTACTATGTATCATTTTCAGAAAGTTACGCGAGTTCTGAAAACAAAAAATGTAACTTTTTACTACTTTAATAATATGTCATTGTGTATCGAAGAGATCAGTTTCAATATTTTATTTTATAATTTTAACTTGTATTTAAGGGGTTAGTTGGGTTTGAAAATTTCAAAAAATCGATTTTTGTCTTATTAAATAGTACAATATGTTTAAAATATTCTCCTAAAATTTCAAATCGATCCGAGTGAAATTCTAAGAGATAGACCCTTCGGAAGTTCCGCCCATCAGGCCACGTCAGTGCAGCGCTTCGCAGGTATTGTCGACTTCAAATAAGAATGCGCCCCCTAGGCGTGTGACAGTTGATTACTCGCTTTCTCCATGTTTGTTTACGTTTGCCAGCTTTATGGTGCCGGAATCGATGATTCTATGTAAGTTAAAAAAAAAATTTTTTTTTTGCATGTTATTTCAATTTAAAACTTTAAACGCGTTTATCTCAAAACTCAATATTTTAAGTCGGTGGACACGATTTCTCGAAAAATTATGAAGCGATTTTGTTCAAATTTTGCACACATCTTTGAAATAACATTATCTAGTCATTGAACGAAGGATTTTTTTTTATTATTATTACAACTAATTTTTTCGAGCCAATACATGGGGAAAATTTGACCAAAAAATATGTTTTTTTGTTCAAAGTCTGTCAAAACTTCAGTTTTTATTTTATTTTTTTCCTTCGTCCAATAACGAGATTTATCTATGTACTAACGAAATATTTTTGGTTTTTTTGATTTTGGATGAACCAATAATGAGTTATGCTGTCCACGGCAAGAGCATTTTTTTTTTGAGATGTCAAGGGAGATGAGGTACCAATGGCTGAGTTTTCGGAATTTTTAAATAAAAATTTCACAAAATACTGTTTAAATATGTATCTTTGACATGCTGAATTGTTTCAATAAAATATATGATTGTATATATTAAAAAAAAAATTAGTAAAAATACCCTTTTTTTGAACCTCTGAAACCCACCTAACCCCTTAAATTAGTATAAACATTATTGTCAGATACACATATTTTTCAATCAATGAAAACTAGGCCTGATCTACACCCCTTTTAAATAAAAAAATTGTGGAATTAGTTTTATTAGTGTATTTATACTATTACTGACACTATTAAGTCTATTATTAACGCCCAACTTATCATACCAATAAATATATCAAATATAGTATAAAAATAATATTTCATGAACATATATTTATTCTTTGGCAAATTTTAATCCTGCAATTATATTTAATCATGCAATGTCTACAAAACAATTCGCTATTTAATTACCTTTAAAAAAATTAAATAAATGT
Organism: Aromia moschata; assembly: GCA_029963805.1. Classification (NCBI taxonomy): domain Eukaryota; kingdom Metazoa; phylum Arthropoda; class Insecta; order Coleoptera; family Cerambycidae; genus Aromia; species Aromia moschata. The sequence goes on along the minus strand of JAPWTK010000332.1, from coordinate 503,301 downwards.
AAATTTTGTACTTCCACACTTTCCTTTATTTGAGTTCTTGAGAGTTTAAGAAAGACCAATTGCTTTGAAACATCGCTGTCTACGACAACATTCTTGTTTCCATTTGCAGTACAAGAACGACCAGTTTTCTATTAACCATATAAGCAATTAGAGCAGGAGCCAAAATACGTTACCCGCATTTTTATGTCAGTTGACTTGGCGAAATAGAACGTTCTCGGTTCTAAAAGATAATTCAATTTACAATAGATTTTGCACAGGTCATCGTGTGTTTATACGTTTTGAAGCCTTTTTCTACTCCTCGAATCATTTACAAATTGATTTCTTACAAGAAACCAAACACGATAGCCACGAAACTGAATGCATAATAAAACTAACAATCAAAATAAACAACTGGAACGATTACTGGCGATTTTCAGGGAATTAGTTTTATTATAATTTGTTAGGATGCATTAACTCCAAACTGGTTTAGGATAATGACGACGTGTATTGACGTCTACCGCATTTTTTATGGTTGTTAATCCATCAAATAATAAAAAGGAGATCAAACCGTGATTGAATATTTACATTATACATCGACAGGTACTTCATTTTCATTAGTGCCTTACTTTACATAAACATTTTTTTGAGTGAGATACATATTTATGCGTTCTATTTTCCCGTTTTAATTTTATCTCGTTATGCCTTGAAGGCCACTAGGTCTACGCTAGTGTGGGAGATATTGAAATAGATTATAATAAGGGAAATTGTATGTCGCAGTAAAAGATTTTTTTCCTCAACTACTCAATGCCCTGTAGATGAAAGTAAATAGATGATAGCATCACTGGGAGTTAGCAAGCCTCAGAAATTCTTGAACTTCTTATTTTACCATACATTTCTCCATACACAACTACAGGCAAAATGTTGATATATTCGTAGTACCTTTCACTTTTAGGAGTTTGGGTTTAATTTTTACTTTTGCGATATTAGGATGGATATGCAAACACGTGTAAATGTGACGTTTCTACAGATGATGCTGATTCAACAGATGTTTACCATTACTGGATGTGTTTGAGGACGCTAGTGAATAGGACGATATCAAAAGAATGATATAGAAGAAGAATTCCAAATGGTCTCATTCGGATAACATTTACTAAGTACTGGCCAGTCATATAGACAAAAGTTACTACAGTACACCAAAAGTACATTGCCCCTAGCTGTAGGACGCGTAGAAGACAAAACCTGAAATTCTGATCACAAATATCTGTTGTAGCACCAGCCGTTTGATTTTATCTGATACCCCCCCCCCCCGGGGGGGGGCGGGGGGGGGGGGGCGGGGGGGCGGGGGGGCGCCCCCCGCGCGGCGGGGGGGGGGGGCGGCGCGGGGGGGGGGGGGGGGGGGGCCGCGCCGGGGGGGGGGGGGGGGGGGGGGGGCGGGGGGGGGGGGGCCGGCGCGCCGCGGGCGGGGGGGCGCGGGGGGGCCCCCGCGGGCGGGGGGGGGGGGCGGGGGCCGGCGGGGGGGGGCCGCCCCCGGGCGGGGGGGGGGGGGGGGGGGGGGGGGGGGGGGGGGGGGGGGGGGGGGGGGGGGCGGGGGGGGGGGGGGGGGCGGGCCCCGGGGCGGGGCGGGCCGCGGGGGGGGGGGGGGGGGGGGGCCCCCCCCCCCCGCCCGCCGGGGGGGGGGGGGGGGGGGGGGCGGCCGGGGGGGCGGGGGGGGGGGGGGGGGGGGGGGGGCGGCGGGCCGGGCGGGGGGGGGGGGGGGGGGGGCGGGGGGGGGGGGGGGGGGGGCGGGGGGGGGGGGGGGGGGGGGGGGGGCCCGCGGGGGGGGGGGGGGGGCGGCCGCGGGGGGGGGGGGCCGCCGGCCCCCCCCCGGGGGGGGGGGGGGCCCCGCGGCCGGGGCGGGGGGCGGGCGCGCCGCGGGGGGGGGGGGGGGCGGGCCCCCGGCGGGGGGGGGGGGGGGGCGGGGGGGGGCGGGGGCCCGGGGGGGGGGGGGGGGGGGGGGGGGGGGGGGGGGGGGGGGGGGGGGGGGGGGGGCGCGGGGGGGGGGCCCGCGGGCGCGGGGGGGGGGCCCCCGGGGGGGGGGGCGGGGGGGGGGGGGGGGGGGCCCCCGGGGGGGGGGGGGGGGGGGCCCCCCGCGGGGGGGGCGGGGGGGGGGGGGGGCGGCCCGGGCCCCCCCGGGGGGCGCCCCCCCCCCCCCGCCCGGCGCCCCGCCCGGGGGGGGGGGGGGCCCCGCGGCGGGGGGGGGGGGCGCCCCCCCCCCCGGGGGGGGGCCGCGCGGGGCCCCCCCCCCCCCCCGGGGGGGGGGGGCCCGGGTGTGGGGGGGGGGGGGGGGGGGGGGGGGGGGGGGGGGGGGGGGGGGGGGGGGCCCGGGGGGGGGGGGGGGGGGGGGGGGGGGGGGGGGGGGGGGGGGGGGGGGGGGTGGGGGGGGGGGGGGGGGGGGGGGGGGGGGGGGGGGGGGGGGGGGGGGGGGGGGGGGGGGGGGGGGGGGGGGGGGGGGGGGGGGGGGGGGGGGGGGGGGGGGGGGGGGGGGGGGGGGGGGGGGGGGGGGGGGGGGGGGGGGGGGGGGGGGGGGGGGGGGGGGGGGGGGGGGGGGGGGGGGGGGGGGGGGGGGGGGGGGGGGGGGGGGGGGGGGGGGGGGGGGGGGGGGGGGGGGGGGGGGGGGGGGGGGGGGGGGGGGGGGGGGGGGGGGGGGGGGGGGGGGGGGGGGGGGGGGGGGGGGGGGGGGGGGGGGGGGGGGGGGGGGGGGGGGGGGGGGGGGGGGGGGGGGGGGGGGGGGGGGGGGGGGGGGGGGGGGGGGGGGGGGGGGGGGGGGGGGGGGGGGGGGGGGGGGGGGAATGTGGGGGGGGGGGGGGGGGGGGGGGGGGGGGGGGGGGGGGGTGGGGGGGGGGGGGGGGGGGGGGGGAAGGGGGGGGGGATAAAAAAAACCTGGGGGGGGGGGGGGGGGGGGGGGGGGGGGGGGGGGGGGGGGGGGGGGGGGGGGGGGGGGGGGGGGTGGGGGGGGGGGGGGGAAAAGGGGGGGTTTGGGGGGGGGGGGGGGGGGGGGGGGGGGGGGTTGGGGGGGGGGGGGGGGGTGGGGGGGGGGGGGGGGGGGGGGGGGGGGGGGGGGGGGGGGGGGGGGGGGGGGGGGGGGGGGGGGGGGGGGGGGGATGTGGGGGGAAATGTAGGGAGGGGGGGGGGGTTGGGGGGGGGGGGGGGGGGGGGGAAGGGGTAAAGGGGGGGGGGGGGGGGGGGGGGGGAAAAAAATCCGAATGGGGAGGGGGGAAGGGGAAAAGGGAAAAAGGTATTGGGGGTTTTGTTTTCCGTCCCCCCGAAACCCGAAACTGAACCATATTTAAATTGCTTACAACACTGCAGCCTCTTGGCTTATTATGTTACCAGCTGTACTGCTTTATGCGAATAGGTTAGTTGCCTTTATTAGTTTCAACAGTCTATTTACTAAATTTTCGTTCAGGAAAGCCTCCCTGTGATCCCCATGAGGTTGTATCTTCATTATTCTAAACCTTCGCAGTCGAAAATGATGTGAAAGGCTGATTCGTCTTTCCCTTTACTTAAGCTACATATGTATATACCAGTTCGTCATTATATACCCCCAGATATTTTTTGCAGATATTTCCTAGGACTGTGCCCTAACAAATATCCAGTTCAGTATCCAAGAAATGTCCAGCAGATCAGTTCAGCAGTCAGCTTTTTTGATGGTGCTTTCACCAAAGCACCTTTGAAAGTAACCAATTAGGTAAGTAAATTATACTTTGCTTGCTTCTGTTAAATACTACTATCGCTGATTGTACAGGGCGATTTATTGATCCACCCTCTATATCCGTTAATATTTGCAATAAAAATTTGCGTAAAAAATGAAACTACTGTATTTTTTATATATGATTTAAATATACTATTGGTTGTACAGTGTGTTAAGAAATCACGTGCCAGTGAAAAGTGATCCATTTCTTTTTTTAAATGAAATATTTTAATATTGACCCTGTATGTTTTTCCAAAAACGAGATATCATTTTTTACCTGAATACAGCGACATAACACTTTGCGGGTTTAGCTCTGATGGTTTTTGAGATATACGCAGTTGAACATTATGGTCTAGTATGTTTCCAAGGAAACTGCCATTGGCCTTACATAAATATGTATACATACGAGATATGAAATCACAGGGCAGGCAGCATACACCACACATTCTGTGCATATATCTCAAAATCTAAAACGCCAAAAAATCTGTTACTCTTTTGAGGCAAACCAGTTATCGAGCCATGTTCGTATATTTTCGTAAGAAGTGAAGCGCTGCTCAGCAAGTGCGTGTCCCATCGGTGCAAATCAGTAGTAATCGAACGGAGCTAAGTCTAGTGAGTAGGTCATATGCGAAAGTGTTTCCCATCTAAAAACCTCAATCGTTTCCTTGACCAGTTTTTCTGTGTGTGATGGTGTATTATCATGAAGTAAAATCTTTGTGTTGGCTTCTATTCTAGTAGTTTTTCACACAAAGCTTGATTTTATTCGATCATTTGTTGTCGATAGCGTTCAATATTAACGGTTTCGCGAGGTTTTAGCAGCTCATAATAGATCACACCCTTCTGATCCCACCAAACACAGAGAATTGTGTTCCATCCATAGCTAGTTGGCCTTGCAGTCGATGTCGATGGTTCGCCTGGAGTTACTCATGATATTTTATATTTAGCATGCTCACTGTAAGCTTCGGCAAGCATTCGATGCTATTCTGCAGCAGTTTTCTTCAAATGGTAACAGAAAATCAATGCTGTCCGCAAATCGTAGTATCCAGACACAAAATTCGAACGTGTTTACCGCTATTACAAACTATCCTGTTGTATGAAACTTGCATTGTTGTGAGTTGAAAAGTATTTGTCAAATGTCAACAAGAAAATGGCGCCAATGACGCGGTTTGACTGTAATTACACTAACAGATGGGCCATCTATGGCCAAATTCCGGTTTCATATTTGCAGACCGTATACAGTTTGTCCCGTTTTTTTTTTTGAACGGGAGGTCGGAACAATTTGAAATTTTGGCAAATGATCAACTTTTGCTACGTGCATAATTAGATGAACTGGCATTAAAATTACTCCAAAGGCGAGCGCTCTAGGGCACTTTAAAGGGTCACTTTTTTCAAGAACTAACATGAGCGATTGGACTGGATGAAATCCAATAACATATTCTTATTCAGCACTTGAATATACCTGCTGGTGCAAAAATTCAAGTACCTACCGTCACTAGTTATCGAAATACAGTGTATTTGTTTTTTTTTTTTGGGCCACCCCTATATATTTGGAACCAGGAGTCGGATCCATTTGAAATGTTAGCAAATAATCTCGGAAAATAATGAATCCCTGCTACGTGCATAATTAAGTAAGTTAGTGACAAAATGACTCCATAGGCATTTTTTTTCAAAAACTAACATGAGCGATTGGAATAGATAAAATCCAATAACATATTATTATTCAGCACTAACATAAACCCACTGGTGCAAAAATTCAAGTGCCTACCGTTACTAGTTATCGAGATACAGTGTGTTTTTTTGGGGGCCACCCCTATATCTTTGGAACTATAAGTCAGACCCATTTGTATTCTCGGCAAATAATTAATCCCTGCTACGTGCATAATTAGGTAAGTTGGTCACAAAATTACTCGTGCGCTCTAGGGCACTTTAAAGGGTCCCTTTTTTTAAGAACTAACATGAGCGATTGGAGTGGGTTAAATCCAATGACATATTCTTATTTAGCACTAGAATAAACCCTTTGGTGCGAAAATTCAAGTACCTACCGTTACTAGTTATCGAGATTACAGTGTGTCTGTTTTTTTTTGGGCCTATCTTATGGTTCCTATGGATGGTTCCTATCTTATTTTTGTACTATTAGTTATTTTACAAAGTAATATTGCGTACGCCTATGCTCTGACGTCCAGAGAAACTTTTTTTGCACATTTTGTGGCCCTTCCCCCTCATACGTCGTTGTTCAACTTTCACGAGGCAGACTGTAGAAGTCAGATCAACTTGAAATCTTGGCAAACAATCGCTAAAAAAATGGAAAGTGTAATATTAAAACAATGTAAAATTAAGTACATTAAATTCTAATAGGTCAATAAAATGATAATTTAAAATTATGTAAATTAATAGCCTATCCTGCGATTTTTTGGTAACGTCCTCCTTTCTCAATCGCTCATGTTAGTTCTTAAAAAAGGTGACCCTTTAAAGTGCCCTAGAGCGCACGCCTTTGGAGTAATTTTGCGACCAACTTGCCTAATTATGCACGTAGCAGGGATAACTTATTTGCCGAGATTATTTACCAAGATTTCAAATGGATCCGACTCCTGGTTCTAAAGATATAGGGGTGGCATGGCCTCCAAAAAAACAAACACACTGTATCTTGATAACTAGTAACGGTAGGTACTTGAATTTTTGCACCAGTGGGTTTATTGTAGTGCAGAATAAGATTATGTTATTGGATTTTATCTATTCCAATCGCTCATGTTAGTTTTTTTTAATGACATTTTACAGTGCCCTAGAGCGCGTACACGCCAATGGAGTAATTTTGTCACCAACTTACCTAATTATGCACGTAGCAGGTGGTTCCAAAGATATAAAGGTGGCCCCAAAAAAAACGAACACACTGTATCTCGATAACTAGTAACGGTAGGTACTTGAATTGTTGCACCAGGGGGGTTTATTCTAGTGCTGAATAAGAATATGTTATTGGATTTCATCCACTCCAATCGCTCATGCTAGTTCTTGAAAAAAGTGACCCTTTAAAGTGCCCTAGAGCGCACGCCTTTGGAGTAATTTTAATGCTACTTCATTTAATTATGCACGTAGCAAAAGTTGATCATTTGACAAAATTTCAAATTGATCCGACTTCCCGTTCCAAAGTTATAGGGGTGGTTCCAAAAAAAACAGGACACACTGTATATGTACTTCGAAGATTTTCCTTTAATATGAGTCCCAGAACTTTGAAAGAGATTTAACATTTTCGATGTTATTACGGTTTTTTTAAAACATCGCAATTTCACATTTTTAGCGATGTATTTTCACACAATCGACAAATCACTTTCAACTCGGCTTATTAGACGCTGAATTTCACAGGCTGTAAGAATAGGTCAGCCTATCAGAAGCAAAAACAAATCAATACTGTAGTACAAAAATTATCAGAATTTAATCAATATCTTCAAAAAGTGTGTAGGAATACTTTCGAAGCGTACTGTATGAGATATGAAATAACAGGGCAGCCCTGTACATCACACATTTTCAAGTGCATATATCTCAAAATAGGAGAGATAATACCACAGAGTTTTATATCGCTATATTTGGAAAAAATAGATTACATTTTTTGGAAAAATGTACAATTCATTTTAAAAAAAATCAGGTCAGTTGAAACTGGTGTGTGATTTTTTAACACTCTGTACAAATAATACTATATTCAAGCAATATATAAAAAATACAGTAGTTATTTCGCTGAAATTTTTATCTCGAATATTAACAGAGATAGAGGGGGAGGTTCATTTCATTTCTCAATCAATTTCTCAATCAATGTACAAGTACCTATGTAAGTAATGCTGAAAGAGGTTGGAACAAAAATCGTAGAAACACAAAAGGAGAGATTTTATGATATATGCATATTGTTTTTATTTTTCTTTAATCCAATTACTTTAATTTGTAAATATTACCTAGGTGCGGACTAAATTTATAGAAAATATTGAGATTAAGAAGGCTATACCATTGAGTAAGATTTTTAAACTAATTTATTTTATATCATGAACAGGAGGTATCATTAAACTTCAGGTGATCATAAACACATTAATGACATGAAAACAAAAAACAAAATACGTCAACTCTACTTCAATTTTTTGCCCTAATTTCACGGAAACGTCGATTTATTCACGGACGAAATAAAACGTTCATCTTTATCGCCAAGTATTACCAACCAGTTTAGCGTTAACAGGTTAGCGATATAGTAATAGTCGATGTGACAAAAAGCGGTAAAAACAAAAATGGAAACATTCATTAGACGTGAAATTAAAGGAAGCACCAAACAAAAGACGCGTTTTTATTAGTGCCTAATGAAAAAGTTAACTAAAGCACGCTGACAAAAAGGGGTTAGGTATGTGGGAAATGTTGAACAGCACTCGGTTTTTTTATTAAACGAACTCATTAAGTAACAAGCTATGTAGCGGAAACGGAAAATACGCTGAGCTTTTAACCGTAAATCATGGAATGAACTAAAAAGGAAAGAACATTAATTGCTATTAAACTATAGTAGTCACCGGCCTTTGTTAAAATGGAAACAGTTACTGGAATTCATTTCGTAGCGTTGAAATATTTCGATCATATACAGGGTGCATGACTGATATTGGCGTTCCCTATACTTAAAATGTACGTTTGCGCTAAATGCACGATTGAACTTGATACCTATGTCCTACATATTCGTAGAAAAAATCAAATTGTGTTATAATATGTACATTTGTTGTCCATGGCACACTGTATCTGATGTAACCCTCAACAGGTTAGCCAGCGACGGCCCAACAGGAAAGGTAGGCCCAACGTTGGTACGTCAACATCACTACGTGTGCAACATGTGCGACGTGTGCAACAGTATCCATGCAGAACCAGATCAGGAAAAGACGAATCTGCATATACACCGATAGCCAGGCATCATTGTTGGCCATCAGTCATGAAGGGTTGATTCTAGGCTGCCACAATGGAATGCCACAACAATGCAGGCATTAGCCAGATACAACCAAAATAGTGTACATTGTTGGACACCTGGACATAGCGGCAATGATAGGGCTGATGCACTGGCAAAGCAGGGTTCAAAAATGGGTTTTCGTGGGCCGAACCTTGGCCGTGGGCTCTTCCAATTCCCAAAAGCCGCTATAAAACCACTCGCAAAGAGTGGACGACATTGTGCCATCAAAAACAGTGACAAATTCAAAAAGACTTCATCAGTAAGGACTCTTCATTGAGGATCCTGACCCGAAACTGCTGGCGACTTTGTCGTAAGAATCTTAAGAACACTCTCGTGGGACTGTTAACTGGACACTGCCCCATGAAAAGACTATTAGCGTATAAAGATTATTAGCGTCACAGCCGAAGATACTGTTAGGATGTGTGGAGAAGATGAGGAAACCCCCCTTCTCGTTGCCTCTGCCCGGTTTTAACTGGTGTGAGAGGTGCCCACTGACTTTAGATATCTGTTACCTTGTGAAATCAGAGGGACTCGTTAAACAGTATTCTATTTTTCGTCAAGGGGGCGGACTTGTACGATGCTTTCTGACTTACAAGCAAGGAGATACTCACAATTGGCCCATATACCTCAATGAACGTCTTTCCATACACAGAAAAAAAAACATCACTTTAACCATATCGATACCATACTTTGAGATCTCAAAAAAGAAATGTACGAGGGCAAGTCAAATATAAAATGGAATTTCCTTTTCAAGGCCAGACGGCATATCGGAGTGGGCCGCCACTTTTCCGTGAATTCCGTTTGGATAACTAGACACTTCCTGAAATGTGGCACCTTTTCTTTTTTGAATTCAGTTGATCGTAGAACAATGAGCGAGTAGATAGTATTGCGCAACGCGTTTTTATAAAATTGCTGTCTATTGAAGGTGTGCGACCTTCTGAAATTTTTACGCGTCTTCAGGCCCAATTTGGGGATGCAACCCTCTCTAAAACGCAAGTGTATGAGTGGCATAACCGTTTTTCAGCGGGACGAGAAAGGGTGGCAAATGAACCACATGATCTTTGTTCTCGAACCTCCATCATGGAAGAGAACATGTGTAGTACGTGAGTTTTTGAAGGGTGACCGTCGGCGTCGCCTTACACTTGAAGAAATTGCTGGATCAGCGGGAATCAATCATGTGAGTGTTCATTCAACAATCCACGACAAATTTAATTTCAGGAAGGTCTCAACTCGATGGTTCCTTGACTTCTCACCCCCAATCAAAAATTATGCGTTTTGAGTTTTGTCAGAGACTTTTGGCTCGTTACGAAGATAAAGAAGAAGGTATACTTAAACGCATAGTCACTTGTGATGAAACATGGGTTCACCACTACGAGTATACACCAGACTCCAAATAAGCGAGTATGGAGTGGTGCCAAAAACGAGAAAGAGCACCAATGAAGGCGAAAACAAGTTTGTCTACAGGAAAAATGTTTTCGACTGTTTTTTGGGATAGGAAAGGTATTCTTTTCGTTGTCTTTCTCCATGACTGCCGAAAAATCAATGCAGAATATTATTGTTAACTTTTGGATAGGGTTTTATAGGCTCCTCCTTACAGTCCAGACTTATCACCGTGCGATTACCATTTGTTTGGACCGCTAAAAAAGCTCTGGGAGTCGAAATATTTGAAAATGATGAAGTTGAACAGTTCCTGCATAACTGGCTGCTGGCACAATCTGTCACTTTTGACGACGATGGAATCAAAACGTTGCCGTTTCGGTGGGAAAAATGTATTTCGGTTGAATGAGACTATATAAACAAAACGTTTGAAAATGTTTGATCCTCTTACCACTTTGATAAATAATTTGAAATAACTGAAAACCCGTACATTTTAGGTATAGGTACAATTTAGGTATGTATGTCTTGAAAAAAAGATGAAAAAAAGAAGGTGAAAGATGATTGACCCAAGGGTTTTGTTTTTGATTTCACATACAGGTACATCCTCGACGGAAAACAGACTACATAAGTGTATTTGCAGTTTTTATAGAGGTAAGTAGGTAAATGCTTAAGGTGGCAAACGTATGTAGATCTTGACTTGTGTTGAAATATTTCTACATTTTATATTTAATATCCTTTACATAAAAACCTATTGTTTATTTTCTGATAATTATAAAAAAAAATAGTAAATAGGTCTTTATCTAATCTAATCGATAAAAATACATGTGTATGTTACATCATGAGTCATGTAAATAATTACATGATTCGCTTTTTGAAAGATTTTTGTATCAAAGAACTGAAATAAAATACCAAGAATTACGATAAAACATCACCTTAGTTCCTGCAATTCCAGTTAGAGGATTAAATCGTTTAGTACAATTGTGGAGTTCGCGCGCAAATCCCGCTAAATCCATTTTCAGACATTTTTTACTTTTTTGCGGATTCCTATACACTCGAACCCCTCTTATTTCACCTTCGCTTAATTCACATCCTCTGTTATTTCACCACGTTTCCCCCTTTTAGGTCGCGAAACCGTCCCGGTTAAGTCGCCGCCTGCAAAAGTTTTAGAACTACGTTTGGAAATTGTGTTTGCATGAATATGTACAATTTTTATTGAAAAAAAATGATTGTGCAATACATTTATTGATTTAAAATAGGTTAGGTGTCTTTTAAAAATATTTAATCTTTAAAATATTCATTCAAGTGGAAAATTGAACTATGTCACACACGACTGGGTATACTTACATTGATTTTTCGTTCAGTCTCATTATTCGTTATAACAAGAGCTGTGGTATATCTCCAAAAATCTAGCAGTTAAAACACAAAAAAGTTGAGGTTATGATCGCGACTTAAGAGAGCCTAAATTTCGCGACTTAAGCGAGGTAATGATGCACGAATTTGGCGACTTAAGAGGGGTTCGAGTGTACTTCTCAATGATAAATGATATCTACAATATAACACTTTACATGCAGAGCAAAACCCGTTAAATACCTTTTTAAATAGCTGTCAAATATACGGCTTTGGAGCATACTAAATCCAATCCCATATAGGTAAAATAACGCTTTACGCGTTAAGCGGACTTCACAGAACGACATAGTGTTGCTGGCAGCATTTCCGCACCTACATATTTTTAATGTTGGCATACAATATTTCCATAGAATCTGTGAAAGAAACCGCGTAAATACCACAGAATACCGATATTTTGCTGTAGTGTTGCTCAGGGGAATCTTGTGTTGTCTTGTGTTGCAAGCACTTTGGAAACGATTGGAAGGATGACGAGGACTTGGCTTGGTACAATGCTTTATTACTCAGTCAACCAATCAACAATATGGAAGATGACACGGCTGAACCGTGCGATTGCCTGGCAGAGGAGAACACCGTGCATGTATAGTGCAGATTTTATAAAAAAAAATATCTGTATTTTTTTTATTAATAGAGGATTGAGAAAATAGTTTTCTTTTATATACAAAATATGTGGTCTTTTATATACAAAATATATTTTTATATACATAATATTTCCATATTTGACCAAAACCCGCTTAATCCAAAAAAAAATATTAATAAAATATAAGTAAAGGTTAAAAAAATTCTGCGAAAATTGTCAAAAATTGTCCTTAACGTTCAGCAGAGTACAAAGTATAAATCAGTAAAACGGTAATAAAATTGTATTTATTGCAATACGTTTTTTGCGATTTTCCGCAAATTTGACTTTGGGGATTTAGCGGGATTTGCGCGCGAGGTCCACAATTATTTAGGGCCTATTAAACCGTGAGCACCTCCAACCGTCGTCAACACAATTACCCCACATACAAACCTCGAAGGATGTAATTTAAAAATTTCTTCAAGGAGCAATCACCTGTTTACTTACAACGGTCGACGAAGGCGATTACCCAGTCTTTTCCTTTTTTTTTTACGCCGAAAAGGGTAACGATTTGTTTGCCTTGTTCAGCTCATAAAGGGGATTAATAACACACGACGTGACGTCGTAAACTTCCTCCAATTCGACGAATACTGTAATTTGACCGACGACTGACTAAATTATCCAAAGCGGGCCGAGCGCTCAATTCGGTTCGTGCGGTCACGGATCCATCTTTACTAAGCGAAATTCTGTAGGTGCCTCATTGGCCGTATTTAAAAAAAACTATTGCTTAAGGAATTTCTACTTCCACATACAATTTTTCCACATTTTTTTGATATCAATGAAATTAAAATATTAGGTTATATATAGGGTGTCCCATTACTAAAGGGACAGAGCAAAACTGCAGTTTCTTTGGGTAACAATACTGGAATTTAATGAAACCTGCAGTACAGCAACACTAACTTCCCCCGTTCGGTAACTAACGAACTCGTTCGGTATCTATGGATCAAATCTGTCCGCCTCCAGGAGACGCTGTAAACAGTAATGTACTCGATGTCACGTGATGAGCAGCGGTCCACATGTGAATGTTTATCATAGAAAACCATGCTATGGTTTTATATGGCGTTTATCATTAAGCTATCAAAGCGGGTGCTTACATGCCGTTTGGCTTTAACAAAAATACATACAAAAATAAATATGGTTCAAATGTGCTGTGTTGCAAAATATTTTCCTTTGTTGTATTGTTAACGTTGACGTTTAACTTTGTTGTTTTGTAACATGAAATATTTTGAGTACATTTTCATATTGATCATTGCGAAAATTTGTAATTGCAAAGACATTACTTGTGTAGAATCAATATAATATTCAATAACAACAAATTAATGAAAAATATCGAGCGTATGTCAAATGCATTCGTACCACGGACATCCACACGGGCTCTAACCTCTAACGCACACAGATTAGTACAGAACCACGGTATACGTATAGATATCTGTTTATATACCGTAGCAACCAGGGTACACAACTGTTTACAGCGCCTCTGGAGGCGGACATATTCGAGCCCGTCGCGTTATACAGCGAAAAGCCGCAGTTCGGTCTCCTTAGTTCTAGTCTTCTTGCAGTAAACAGAACCTGTACTCATTCAGAACCGCTCATTTCTTTTGTAGCTGCAGCTATGAACGCTTCGCAGCTGTCATTGTTTGTTTGTGAATATCTCTTATATCTATGGTCATATTACGTCATACTACGTTCGATGTGCGCTATTCGCGGGCAAGGGTATTCTGGTTGTACTGTAGGTATCTTAAACATTTTCTCACAAAACATCGTTTATTCACAAAATTGGTGATAGGATTTGTTTATGATTTTTGGTGAGGTATACCATTTAACTGTCGCGCCCAATAACGGTTTTAGAGATATTTGTATTTAAAGTTTTCAGTTCAACAATCTATATTCGTATTATGAGATATACAATTTATGTCCCATTAACAATGGGACATAGAACAATGGAAGGTAGAGCTAATGATTCTCTCACTCAAAATTCAATGATTTGTGATTTGCCCCAAACGTGCTTAAGTTGAATGTTTTTCGTTTCCGAATTATAGAGCGTTAAAAGTTGAAAATTGAAAAAAGACGTTACTTTTGATATTTCAAATTTTAATTTTTAATCGAAAAATCAAAAATTGAAATGTGCAATATAGCATATTAAAATAAGCTAATTAACGTCTAGTATAAACATCAGAAATTTATTTTAACTTACCTACTATGACATAGAGAAACGATAGATTTTTACCTTTCTAATACGACAGCTACTATATATTTTGTTTGAAAATAAGCTTTTCTTAACTGAACTATTAAAACAATATATTGTGATTACTGTGGACATATTGTGAATTTTGTGAAAAAAGAAATGGATTAGTCTGACAAATAATCGTCTAAAAAGGAAAGTGATGTTGAATAACGGATAGGTTTTTTTTTATTGTAATATTTATACATTCATAACGGTAACGTTGGATTTATAAACTCTTCGCTCGCGCTGGTGATGGCGTTGGCGTCGGCGGAGCGACCTTGGCGTTGTCGCCGTAGCAAATCAAACATGCCATTTATAAACTGTCGTTGGCGCTCGCGTTTTCTTTTGTTACATAAATTAAGGTTATGTTAACCTAAATTTGTTTTGTTTGTTTTTCATTTTGTAAACATGGATTTGACAAACAATAATACCAAATGGGATTGTTGGCTATTACATTATGTTTATTTATAAAATCTTGCTCCACAATGATGTTAAAGCGTGGAAACTGTCTAAAATCGTATGCTTAATGTCATTTAATAAAACGTCATATAACGTAACTACATTCATGCATTGTGAATGGTCGCGGTGTGCGTGCTACGAATTTGCTACGAACGCCCAGCGCTGAAACATAAAAAGTATCTCGATCAAGTATCAAATTTATCTCGAACAGCGGCGAGCGCCAGAATTCGACGGCAGCGCCTTTTTATACACGACTCTACCTAAAACTACTACTGTTTTAACTTTGGACGTGAACGTCAGCGCCAACGCCAGCGCGAACGACGAGTTTATAAATTCACAGTAAAAAGTAAGCTTCAGTATGTCAATACTGTAAAATATCGCGAATTTGATAGCGTCATAAGATTTTTACAAACTCGTTAATATTGTTTTGGTAAACCTTGACAAAAAAAGCAATTTTAGAGGCAGAGGCAGTTCGAGATATGAAACAATTGGTGTGTTGAAAATGTGTACTTTTTCACGATTAATAAAACAACAACGGCAATAAAACAGATTAAATCGGACTTCTAACAAGTTTTATCAACATGTTTTCATTTTAACTGGAACACACTGTATGTAAGAAAATTGAATCACTTACCAAACCACAAATATTCGTCATACGGACATGTTATCTGAATAGCGGTACATTAAAAAGACCTTAACGAGACATCAGCCGCAAAAGTTTTAATCCTAAAAGCATGGGAGTGTTGTAAATATAACTATAAACGGTGATTTAAGCGATAAAAATCTAGAGAACCGCCCGCTTCCAAAATCCCCCCTCGTTATTAATACAAATTTGATCAGATACTCAACCGTTCTGTCGTTCAATACCTGCCCCGAAAAAAGTTCCGATTCATCGGCTTTAGTGCATTATCATCAATTAATCTAAAAGGAGCCGGACAGACAATTCCAATTAATAGATTATTCTTTCCCCTTTTTCCTTTTCAAGTGGTAGTAACCCGCTGCGTACTATTTTTACATTCATTTTTCCTGCGGCGGCTTAGTTCTAATCTAATTGTAAAAACTGAAAGATGTATTTTAAAAGTGTCAATCTGAATTAACTTAGAAATTGTAGTGATATCAACCAAAACTGGTAGTATTCAATAACGAACGCATACGGGAATTTCAAAATCGTTGTCAGCAAAACGATTTCTTGATTTGTACAGCTGGACCAGACTAAGATCAGAAGATAATGTTGACATTATCAAACAAGAATAACAGTATCTAAGTTGACCAATAGTTCTTTCTTTGAAGAGTCAACGAATTAAACTACACCCTAAAAAACACATGCTAGAAGAATTGAGGGGTATAGATGCAAAACTCACATTATCCATAATTTTTCGAAATAGAGTTAGTGGCGCTATCTTGTTCATTGTGTTGAACTACACCATTTTAAATCTTGAAAGTGGTATAAAACTCACATGTTCGTATTTATTTTAAACTGTGGAAGCTGTGAATTGTTTCAAAATTCACATTCTCCTAAGGAGAATGTGAGAATGTTAGAACTTTTTACTGTCAATATTTTTTGTACTTTGCAATTAGGTTCATTATAATAATATTTCACTTCATCAGTCAATGATGATACTAAAACCGTATTCCAAGTATTTTGTGCAGCTTTTTATTTTGATTATGAACTACCATATTACATCATTTTTTTACTGATATAACATTGAGTTTGTTTCCAAGGTCCTTTTGTTAGCTTAACTTCATGAATTTTAGTGTAAAAAATAATAGAGACAAAAAAAAAACGTCATCAAAGTTGGCCAAGAAAAAAAGACGTATTTCTATTCTTAATCGAATTTATAACCTTATTTACTTGTCAAAACTGTCACATCATATGACAGCCATTGTTTATTTTATAAATTGTGACAGTTACTTGTCAAAAGTTTGACATAACCGAAAAGCTTAGACATGACAGCTATTTCCATCTCTCTCGTTCATAGCCAGAGTTGATGACGTTTTTTTTTTGGATGTCTCTATACTATGTAGAATACTTTGGAGCAAGACTACCATTATCCAAAAAGTTGTATCAAAACTCACATTATCCAAATTTTAATTCACTTTCTTGGAGTCAAATATTGTTGTGCTGTTATTTCACCAATTGATAAGCAAAGTTAAGGTTCTAATACAAATACCAAAAAAAAACAGTGTCTTAAGTCACTTGAAAAGTGAGAAATCAGTTATTCCTTCTTCCTAACAAATTTTAATAAGTGGATAATGGGATAATGTGAGTTTTGCATCTATACCCCTCAATTGTTGATCCAACAAGAATTTTTTTGACAATACTAAATTCACAGAGGTATCTTTGGTTTAGAAATTCACCTCTTAAAGAAATTCAGTGAATAGATCCCGTAGGTATATTCTTACAAATAAGACTGTGTGTATACTATATAATATATAATATATAATATATAAAGTGTATATACTATAGCTTGTTCAATTTCAAAAATATATCATTTTAACATATTACAAGTTCATATATTTTAGGTACATACTGTTCTTTCTTTGCAAAAAATCTATCTCAACCAAGTGTGATAACATGAATTACCTCGAATTTCGAATTTAAACTGTGAAGTGGTTCGTTTTTAAAATTGTGGTGCTTTGAATCTGGCGCGTATACGAACGAAGCAATAATATATGTATGTTCCTGTGCATGCTGTTGGAGTATTATTGGTGTACCCAAATCCCCGATTTTATCATGGATTATTTGGTCATCATCTTTGGTCATTATCATTTCATCTCATTATCATTTCATTTCATATCACAACTATTCTTATGCTTATTTGGTGTTTCACAAATTTTATTTCTATACTTGCCGTAGATCACTCTGTTGCTGTACGTTTTCAGACTTGAGGTTGTATCTCACGCTTCATTTACTCCATAATGAGGTACTCTCCTATCACTAATGTGTTCAAGCCAGAAAAGCGATCGATCATATCGTTAAGAAAGCGAGAGCAGTTTATCTCGAAATTGTTAGTATAAAAATCAACCACGATTTACAACTGCACATTGCAATTAGCGTGATATTAAAATAAAACCTACTAGTAGATGTGTCAGAAGCAATAAAGTTACACAAGTCACTTCAAAGCGAGAGATAAATATCATTTTCGAGCAATTAAATTGAAACATCTGGCTTTCAATGTGCATAATCGTCTAATATTGCATATGTACATATATTGACAATACGAGTACTAAATAACTTCTTTATATTCTGAATTTATGTATGTATGTTACTAATCAAATTATACAGTGACATGCAAAAGTGGAGAATAAATGCGTAATTTCATAACAGCTGTTTTTTTTTTTACAAAAAAGCTGAGATGTCAAATGTAATTTACTCTTCTGCATCTTCAGCATATATTTTCAAAGTTCCCAAAAATGTCAAAACTCCTCGAAAAGGTCATTATTTTATTACTTCTTTTACGACAACAAACAAAGATGGTCCTAACCTTGATCCGGATACGTCATCAATATTTTCACATTCACATCAATGTACGTAGTGACGTAAAAAAAGAATAAAACTAGTAGGTGTTTTTTTTTAATTTCTGTTGTTTAAATAGTCTTAAAATATTCTGAAAGATCGGGATTTTGAATTAAAGCGAGCAATAAAAATGTCTATAGCGTCTGTTAACTTTTTTTTTTTTGTATACGATAACTCGAGAATGATTCGGGATGTCAGTTAAAATTTTAAACACTTCGTATCATGACGAGATTTGGACTGTTTTTGAAATTAATCAGTTGAAGAGCTGGGGGATAAATAGGGTTAATACACTTTTTTCTTTGTCTCTAGATAATTTACGAACGATTTATGATAAGCAATTCAAATTTGATACATACATAATAGACTTGTCTATTGCCAATGTCTATTCCAATTCAATAATAAATTTATGACCTATATAACATAGGCTAAAAAAAGTCACACAGGTTATAAAAGTCAAAAAGTTCATACAGGCCATACAGGCCATAGAGGTCACAGAGATAATAAAGGTCATACTAATAACATGGGTCATAAAAAATATGTAGATGATATGGATCACAAAAGTTATATATTATGAGTAATATACAGGCTATATTACTCATAAAAGTCATAAACGACATAAAAATAATAAGATTGATACGGGTCATATGGGTCATAAAGATCCAATAAATGCCATATAAGTTAAGAAGGTCATACAGATCGTAAATGTGACATAGGTCCTTAAGGACACAGAGCTCATACAGGACATAAAAGTCACATTAGTCATAAATGGATCATAGCGGTCGATCAGGTCATAAAGGTCACACTGGTCACAAAGGTACAGGTCGGTCATAAGCACCACAAAGCTCTTAAATGTCATAAAATCCATAAAGGTTCAAATCTCGCATATTTAAGAATATCAAACTAGTGTTTTTAGAGATATAACCTAATTAAATTTATAATGGCGTAATTTAAAATTAGTAAGTCTAACAGCGGTTTTTAAAAGGTAACCCTATATTTTCAAACGAAATATTTTGAGAAAACATTAAACGAATATGGTAACACCTTTCTTTAATTTTTTTTGTGAGAAATAACCGTCACAATAATTCAGCGAATCAGTGATAAAACAAAGAAAATTGTTGAAAGTGATATTTTCAGTATTTAAATTGTTGAATGGCTGGTTTCTATCTTAATTTTGGGCGACAATTAGTAAAAATATTTTATAGTTTACATTTATTGATTAATTTTTTTTATCGTTATTTATTATTAAATAAATATATTTTAAATTTAAGAGAACCCTGTACAATCCCACGACTTTTCGTAGAGATACTAACAATTCGAAATTTGTTTCGTTACCATATGGACCTAAATTCCCCCGCGGAATAGATAAAGATTTTAAAAATATTAATATCAATTTAGTTTATAATTCTAAAAATAAACTACAGACGTTTTTGGGCAACCCCAAAGATAAAATCACAATAACTATAAGTCAGGAATATACGAAATAAGTTGTAAAGATTGT
Source organism: Aromia moschata (assembly GCA_029963805.1). Taxonomy (NCBI): domain Eukaryota; kingdom Metazoa; phylum Arthropoda; class Insecta; order Coleoptera; family Cerambycidae; genus Aromia; species Aromia moschata. Next base: position 483,540 of record JAPWTK010000332.1, on the reverse strand, counting down.
GATCAAAAGTATATTGGGCAAACAAAAAAGATCTATTTTGACTAGATTCAAAGAACACATAGCTCATTTGATATATGGCAGAATGGAAAAGTTGAGTTGATTTGCCTTGAGTTGCCCAACATGCTTTTGACAACAACCATAGGATAGACTATATAAATAGAGCAAGTGCGTAGGTTAGAATTTAGTGTTAATTTCCTCCTGAAGATGCCAACTTAGTTGGCGAAACGCGCGTCGAGAAAAGTATAGTAATTCGGTGGTTCGTGCAAAACGTCCAGTTTTTTGATTTTACGCAGAAGGTTCCAGTATCCACCCCAGCTTGTTTATTATATTTTATCGCTTGTGATCTTTTTTCGCCGCTTTATTGAAAAATATGGCCTATTGTTAAATATTTTGTAACAAGTGATGTACCCAATATAAATCACACGTATACACGTATTGGGTCATAACTTTTTAAGAAATATTAATATTAAAATATGGTATTTGGATAATCAATTTTAAATTAGAAGACCTTTCCATGCCATAAAACTGCTAATCTTCTGGGGAAAGAAATGTTCGAAGCGTCGCGACGCCTGGCGTCGTGCACTTTTCATTGTTTTGTACGTGACAAATTCAAGTCGCATTTAGTAGGTAGTGGAAATATACCTTGTAACGGTATTTATTTTAAATTCCGTCACATTCTTATTTTTATGTCAATAACTGGTGACCAGTTGACTCCTAAGTGAAACGAACGCACCTCATAAATGTTAAATGAACTCAACTAATAACTGATGCCATTCTACGATATCAGTGGTAACCTTGTTGACAGACATTCGATAATTTTTTGTGTTATTGTAAGTTTATAAATACGGAACGAACAGAAAGAGGTTTCTTCTGGATCTATCTTCTTGACTTAGCGGTTGTGATAAGCGAGACTTCAGCATTTTAATCCACGTGTGGCGAGCAGAGCAATTCATTAACTAAATTTGTTTATATCTTTCCAATCACTTTTGCATTTAATGTTTGCTGCTTAATTTGATTTCCAGATTTTCAGTTTATCTCCGCTGAATGCTAATTTTTGCATTCCGTAAAATATTTTTAGTGGTTGATTAAGGAAATTAGCACGTGGAATTCAGCATAGGTTAGATTTCTCTAATCTGAAATTTATCGTTTGATTCCAATAAGGAATCAAAATTATCGCTTATTCTCGTATCCCATTGATACGGATACCGTTCTGTAAGAAAGCATACCCTTTGGTTTCTGTTTGTTTTAGGCATTCCCAGCTTGGGAGAAGATAGCTGTGTGGCAATTTAAATAGAGACCCTACCTTTATGCAGTTGAAGGACGAGTTTTCCGTGGTCGTTGGCCAAATCTAATTTTGCACTGTAAAAGGGACGAACGATAGAGGCAACCTGCATCGGCAATTTTTTGTTCGAGGTAAGTGAGTTATAATTTTCTATTTAATAGTAATAATTTGTTGAAACCTCACTGCCTCGAACATTTTTGCCGCTCGTTCAACGGGGTCTCCACAGCTGCCCACAACTGTCGCTATTCGTCTCTGACGAAAGTGCTAATTTTCCGATTTTTTTTTTTCGTTAGTTTTCCGTACCGTGAAACAGCAAGGATTAAATGCCTGATTTTTAGTGATTCTTTTCTTGATTATCAATTGCTCTATTTATCGCAAACAGTGGTGTGGTTAAAATTGAAGTCTCAAGCTTATTTACCGGTTTTTTTTCTGTCTTTTGGGCCATATTGTTGAATTTTTTGTATTAATTAATTACCTAAGTCTTTGATTTTTGTATGATTATTTGCTCTTTGTATATAACTTCAAATTAACAGATACCCACTGTTTTCGAACTCTCATTAGAACAGCACTGATTCTATTTGTTTCACTGTTGTATGTAATCACTTCTGGACAACCGGCCAGCAACAAGGGTAACAAACACCTCGACCAGTGGCGTACAAGAAGGAGTAGTCTACGAGTCACCGCAGTACTGCTGGTAGCAACTAGTTAACATCCCTCTCTACCTCCGGAAGCCGCTCTCCGCTGGGTTGAACGTAATACCGTTTATTATACTGGCAGGGTATAATAAACGGTATTACCCTGCCAGTCCAAGCGATTGTAAAGTCAGTGCTCAAAATTTTTATATAACTAAGTGGGTCCAATTACCCGATTGTACATTTTTGTTAATATAGTTGTTATTGTTTTATATTGGACTTTTAATCTTTCTCGGGGTATATCAAGAAAGTTCTCAAATCATCGTTATCTTTAGTTATCTTATCAAGTTAGACTACATTTTGGTATTTTTATTTAAAAATATCTGGCGCCTAAAGCCACAATCAAAGTTTTTTCATAACAGAACCAACCCCTTGACCGCTGTGCTGCCGGTCAATAGCTTTCCTATCAGCTTAGCCAATTGAGTGAAGGAAAGGTGTTGCAACCTAACATTTTTTGCAGATTACAATTTTCTTTAAATTAATTAGCCGTTTATAAATAACATGGGATGGTCAATATAAAACACTCAGTTTGTGCATTTTTATTGTAAAATATTTAAGCTGAATTTTGGTTCAGTGTAGAACACGAAACGAGACGGACTTCCGTCGCATCCGGCTGGAATTTCAATCGGTTGCGTAATCTAAATTGTGTCGCCTACGTGGAGTTCATTAATCAGTCCAGAGAACATCATAGAAAACGTGGTCGCCATCATAGAAAAGATAAATGATGCGGTTTGGAGCACGGATATCGGTAGCCCATAACATATTTGCAGTCGGATTTCGGGTGGGTCGTTGTACCGTGTCTCCGGCGGTCGTGATGGAGGGGGAGGGACGTGAGGTACGGCGTAAAAGTACGTGTTTATAAATGATTGATGGCCTCCCGGGATGTTGCGGCCGGCCGCTGGGACGCGAGGTGAAAATTCCGGGCCTTGACGTCCCAATAACTCCGAAAAAATTGATAAAACCGACGAAAGATTTTGTTAATCGATAAAATGAAATTAAAGGTCATTCCACAGAAAACATATTGTAAGATAAAAAACAAGTCTTCAAAATATACCGTGGAATCGATTCCCCATGTCTTGAATTATCATTCTTAGAACTGTCAAGTTTGTATTATTAAGAAAGTTCATGTCATTGTCATTGCATAAAACATAACTAAAAAATATAAATTTAAATTACATGAGTGACGTGTCCACCTTCTACTTCCAATCATGTTCTCATTCTTCTTTTCACAGAATCGAAAACATTGGTGAGCACTTGGGCGGAGTTGTTAATCGCCAGAAATGTATTTGCAATTTTAGCAAGGAGAGTTTTTAATGTGTGGTAGAAAAGGTTTTTTCAAAACTGTTTTCATTATTATGCAAATTACTTATAAACCTTTAAAATTATATTCTCTGCAGCTGGTCGTTTGGTTACAATTCTTGGACTGTAGCGTACAAATAGCGTACAGATAGGCGTACAAATGCGGGTCGCTCAGTTTGACTGTAGCGTTTGACTGTAACGTTTGAATTAGTCTACGCACCAGTGACGCGTCGAAAAAAATGTTAAGTGTTCAGATGGAGCAACGGGTTAATCTCAAGTTTCTTGTTAAACTGGGGAAAACTTTTACAGAAGCTTATGCACTGTTAAAAGAAGTGTACGGGAATGAATGTTTATCCCGCACAGAAGTTTTAGAATGGTTTAAACGGTTTAAAGAGGGACGTGAAACGATCGAAGACGATCCGCGCTCCGGACGGCCCTCAACGTCAAAAACGGAGACGAAAACATTGAATAAATTGGTAAATCAATCCGCGAAGATCGTCGTCTAAGCATCCGAAGGATTGCTGAAATAACAGGAATCGACAACAAAGAATGTGTTCGCCAGATTTTGCATGAATCGTTCAACATGCGCAAAAATGGTGCCAAAACTCCTCACTCCCGAGAAAGGAATGATGAATGAACATTTGTGCTGACATTCTAAACAACATTGACACTGATCCAGGCTTGTTAGACATGGTGACACTCAAGGGGACAAGATTCGAAAGTGTGGAAGCGGTTGTCAGCTGACAGAAGCTGACTTCCATCACTGCTTTCAACAAAGAAAAAGTCATATGGAGCGGTGTAGAGATCACCAAGAGCAGTATATTGAAGGTGAAAAAGTTGCTGCTGTAACTGTTAACGAATAAAAAGTGTTATGACGGCAGTTTGGTTATTTAATAGCCACACTTGCAGATCTCTTATTGCAGATTACCTATAATACATTTATTTGCTGGCTTAAATCCCAAATAGGGTTTATTGGTGTTCATTAACAATTTGCCTCACTTCTTCAACTTTTTGCTCATTGTGTACAGGTCTCCAACTGCTTTCCTTCCACCGCCACAGTCACAGATCTAGTTGCAACTTGGCGAAATTGGTCGAAATCCATGACTATATGCGGGAACCCTATTTTAAAATCTTGAAAGTTTTGTTGAATAACTCCAAGCATTAGGCCATCAATCGTTCTATCATTTCTAAAATAACTTCCGACCATAACAGCTTTCCCATATTAGTCCGATACGCTCAGTAATCCGAACACGACGACCATACTTAAAACAGTGATAGACCGAACAAGCACTCAGTAGTCCGAACCGTACTCGAATGTGTTTTTTTTTGCGTTCTCCTGGTGTGTACAGTTGGCGCCATTCAAATGTGAACAGTAAAATTGTATCCTGTAATTTAATCACTAAATTATCTTTACCATCAAAGTCAGTCACCCGGTACATAAGTGTTATGTACATAAATCTGTGGCTTGTAATTTCGACAAAGAAACTTTGTAAGATTATTAAGAACTGAAGAGAAATTGCAAAAATATGCAAACAATATAGAATTGTTATTATAAAACCATGAATTCCATTCAAACTTTAAACTAATATGGACAAAATTATTACATAGTTTAATTGTAGATAATAAGAAAATCCTTATTGGGATGAAGTTTCAATAACATATTGTATAGGTATTTTACAGATACAGTGTGGAACAGACAAATTGAATAAATTCAGTATACCAATTATTGTGAATATTTATAAAAATTCCCGACACACGGCAATTTTAGATTCGGAAATGACATCCTGCAACGTCCCCATTCAAAATTCAACCCCCATGGAGTGACCGCTGCAACCCCCAAATTTTTAAACTGGAATCAGGGGATTGTGATACTTCATTTGAAAGGTCTTTTCATTCTATATACAAAAATGCTATGGTTTTACACTTTAATCAAAAAATAACAGTAAAAAAAAATAAATTCATCTGACTGATGAAATTAGCTACAACAAACCAAAATCTTAATAACTAATAACTAGAGACCGCTAAATTGAGGCTTATCACAGGTTTGCACTAGCCCATACATGTATCTACGCACAAAGACATCGCGGAAGTGAGGACCATAGAAGGTCGGACTTATCGAACTGGGAAAGATTGGGCAATATGCAGCTGAGATGGGATGGAGGTCATGAAATACAATTGGCGTTATGTTTTACTATATGCCATGCTGACGAAGTTGGCCCAGCCCACCATTTCTTTGTAGATGAGGTGATCGACCGGCGGAACGATTATATATTTCAGTTTAACTTAGATACATATTTACATGGTGTATATGCAGTGAAAATGTACCCACCTGCGCAGTCTTTGAGAAATTTTGTGTATGGAAGTAGATTAAATGCCACTTGGGACAGACAGCCTCAGACACCGAAGGAGCGGATTATGATTTAACGTTACGATACGATGAACACAAAACAATAAAGACGGACCTATACAGACTGTATGTAAGTCATCAACTGATCAGAATCTCCCAGCAGGCTCGAATGGTCGGAGAATCACGTAGGTGGCACTTGTCCATCGAGGAGGGATCTATTGCTAATTATGCAAGAAGGAGCTGAGGGGGTACAATAGGCTTACAAAATTGGCAGCTAGGTGATAGGGGGTTAAAATAAACATGTGTCGTGAGTCTGATTGGATGGCGCGGAAAGAAGCCCTGAGTTCATATTCTAAACTCTAACGAGCACAAACGGTGCGAGATATTGAAAAAATTACCGCAAAACTTTTTCTATCGCCGCCTCACGACTCTTATTGGCCAACAGCCATCTATAGAAAAAATATCCCCAGTTCTGATTGGTGGAATCTCATTGTGCAACGTGATATTATCAATTTTTCGAATACTTCGAAAACGGTTCGAAAGATTTTCGGTTTGTAAACGGATTAATGCGCATATTGCATGTGCCCCGTCGTTCTAGCCCCATTTCTAATTTGTATTTAACGCCTTTCTGGTTAACCATTTTTTGGAAGTGTCTCAACACTTTTCTTCAAATCCTCTGTTTAAAAAGTTAGAAGTACCCACAGCTTAACTGCAAGCCATACTAGCTGTGCCATCCACAAATAAGTGATCGGCCATGTTTTGAGCTAAAGACCCCGTTATGGACTTCACACGGGTACGCGACTGCTAGAAAAAAGGCAAATTATTCTTAATCTGTGAGTAACACCTGGGCTGTGACCCCGAAGTAACAACACAATTCTATAAAAAAAAACAATGTCTCAAGTCGAGGAGCATGGTATACAAAACATATTGGCAGAAAAAACTTCTCAAAAATTTTACAAATATCTCAAATAACTCAAGAACAGTTCGATAGGTTTTCAGTCTAAAAACTCCGGTTATTATATGATACTATAACTCCGGTTTATTACATCATATCAATACTAAATAACTTTTCTTATACATATTAGCAATTTATCTAAACACTTCTATACAATTTTTGCAACAATTATGCATTTTACAATGGTTATTAAATAAACAATGGCGAAAATTTCTTTTTTTTACATTAAATTCGTTCCTGAAGTCCCTAGGATGTAAGTCATCTTTTAAATCATGCTTTCAAATTCTAGAGATGATAACCAAAGCTATTGTTGATAAAAATTGAGATGTATTTGTTGTTGTTTTTGTTGATGTACGTAACAAAATATAGCAAAAAAATGTCAGTATCATTCAAAAAAGTTATATATTCTTTTATAACACTTGATTATTCTATTTTATTTTGTTCATAATAGTAGTATTTTAATTTATAATTATAAAAATAAAAACTTTGAATCATGCAAAAATGGCGAATTCAAAATGGAGACTCCAAATATTCTATTTTTAGACTAAAAATTGATATATTTACTTATTAGACATAATGATTGAATATAATTTCGTACCTAATAATAAGTTGAGGTGAGATCATGAAAAAAATAGAAGAAATGATTTTTTTAAAATGGCGGATGAAAATGGCAAACGACAGTTGTTACAGATTAAAAAAAAAAAAAAAAAAATAACGGAAAAATGGAACTAGTTTCTCTCCCCGTCCTCGTCGTTAGTTCCAGGTAAAGCAGAGGAAGTTCACATTCTTAATTGACTTCGTCACGCACAAATTTCAATATTTTTTTTTCTCAAAAAATATGCATTTTTGAAAAAAATGACAAGAAAGGTTTTTCGTTAAAAAAATTCATGCACATTATAATTCAATTTTTCTTATTTATGAAAAAATTCCAATAAAATACCTAATAAAATTCTGAAATTTTCAATTTTTTTGTTTGAGGTGCACCATATTGCCGCCGCCATCTTGAATTTCAAATTTGACTTCAGATTTGTAATCAGCGACCCCAAAAAACATGAAAAAATGATAAGAACAGTTTAATAAAATTTCTAGTTTAATTACGCCCCTGAAAGGGATAATGCCCATATTGCATACGCCTAGCTACATTTCAGATATAATATCTAAATTATCTAAAATTAGTGCCTAACAATTCAGTGTTTGTGCTGTATTAGTTGGCCGGGTTATATCTGCCACACAACTTCTGGCAAATAGCAAGGAATTGTATTCTACCCATCACCTTCCTGCGTCATTCAACTTTGTTAGCATTTATAAGAAAAAACATCGGTTAATTATATATGTATGTAGGTAACTGTTTGGACTAATACAACCCTACGATGAACCTCACTTTGGCGATTTCTACTAATAATGTTTATTTCTTGACAATCAAGGCAAACAAACACGATTTCAATTACATTTCGACAGTATCAACTAAAAAGAAGACAAAAAAACCCATCAATATTCTTTATAGTTGAGCGTCTTTTTTGTAGAAAATTGCTGTGTTACTGTGTGTAGCGTCAAATAGTATTGTCAGTGTTGTGCGCGTTGTTTGAGTTTTGCTAGCTACAATTCAGAAACATGATTTATTTAACAGAAATGCATAAAATAACAATTCTGCAGATTATTGGTTATGGAGATAAAACACGATCACAGGCCGAAGTAGCTTGCCTATTTAAAAAAAAAGTGTGTTAGTTATTAAGTTTAAGATTTGTTGTAGGCAATTTCGTCAATCACATTTTTTTGCTGTTAATTTTTGCATAAAGTTTAAAACCATAGCATTTTTTAAATATAAAATGAAAATACATTTCAAATCAGAAACCCTACTTCCAATTTAAAAAGTTGGGTGTTGATTATCATTTGATATCAGTTGATAATCAAAAATTGACGTGTCTCAGAATTTTATAAATATGTACACTAATTGAAATACTGATTTTACTTCGTTTGGCTGTTCCACACTGTGTATTAGCCATACGAAAAGTAAAATAAAAAAAAACATATATTTCTTTCGAATTGAGTTCCTGTTTTTACACGTCTCCTCTTAGGACGTTCAAGTCCTGTCAATCCAACACATGAAAAAAGTTATAAAAGACGTCAAGTGCTATTTACCATTTCTGACGCTTCTTGACGCGAATTCCCGGTAAAAATAACGGGCACAGTCCTGCCACCTACTGAGCAACGCGTGACTTAGTTCGTAAACGATTTCATTGACAGCACCGCACGAAAAAAAGTTGAGCAAAGCAGTCGCCCTCGATGCCGAACCGGCGTCTCTACAAGAAACCACCGGCGGATATAGCGTTTAACACATCATCAATTTTGAATGTATTTTTTTTTGTTATAATTATAGTAACGAGTTAAGAGGTGTGGTATCCTTCGGTGTTCCAGTAACGGGTGACGTCGATTTAATATTTATCAGCTTTTTCTGCCTTCAGACATATCAGTGTTATTTTGTAAGCAGATTGAAAATCAGTCTGCGTTGATGGACAGATTCGACTAAAAACAGCAAAAAAGAAAAAAGTTAAGCCACAAAATAATATTCAAATTAATGTCTAGATAATGTTATAAAATGACTAGAATATACTAAAATATACATATACTCAAATGGCAAAGATATACTACAAATGTGCGTAAAATTAAATAAAATAAGTGTGAATAGAATGGAAGGCAGTGAGACACCTAAAGACATGTCAACGTATCCTACCGAACCTGCAACACAATCCTGAAATGTGATCTGCATATGCAAGCTATACTCAGTCCAAGATTTTTTACCAAATAACCAGCTGCAGCAAATGCAATTTTCAAAGTGGTTTATGGGTAATTTGCTTGATAATGAAAACATCTTTGAACAAACCTTTTTCAGTGAGGAGACAGTTTTACCTCTCTGGTTATGTTAATTCTGAACAAAAGTCACTGAATCGATTTTTTGAAGGGGCTCTCAATTCGACGAGATACCCTAATGAAATTTTAGAAAATTTTGTAAGCACATTAGATGAGGAAGAGATGGACAACGCCACTTCCAGCTGGATGACGCACCAATTCGCTCAACTCTTGCTAATTTAATTTAGGTAGTCATCATGGTTCTGCAGTCTCATGTCATGCGACTTCTTTTTATTGCCACACATTAAAAACCCGGTTTTCAAAACCCCTTGCGAAAATTTAGATGATCTACGAGGTAGACTTACATATATGAAATGTCTGGCTATTAGCACCCCTCCTCAAGTGTTCACCAATGTTTTCGATTCTGTGAAACGAAGAATGAGAACATGTTTGGAAGTGAAAGGTGGACACATCACTCATGTAATTTAAATTTATAATTTGTAGATTCTTTGTTGCATATCCATGTTTTTTTATGTAGATATTATGTAATATTAATGAAATTAATGTAATTTTCTTATTAATACAAACTTCTCAAACTATGTGAGAATTAATTCAAGACATGCGGGATCGATTCCACGGCATGCTTTGAGGACGTGTTATTTTTTCTTGCGATATCAAACATTTTAACTGCCTGTGCTCATAGATTATTCTTTAGCAACGTTACACCCATGTAATTTTCTATCTGATAAAATCCTGCCTTTTTGAAGCAATTTTGCCACGTGAGGCATTTACTAGATATAATCACAATGGATTATTTCAGTATCATATTTCGTGGTAATATGAGTTGTTTAGAAAAAAAAAGACGTTCTCCACGAAACGCCGAACTGCTATATTTTTCTCGACGCGCGTTCAGGGAGAAGATTAAAACTTCACACTATCAGTTTTAATCTTCTCCTGAAGATGCCAACTTAGTTGGCGAAACGCGCGTCAAGAAAAGTATATTAGTTCGGTGTTTCGTGGAAAACGTCCAGTTTTTTGTCTATACGCCGAAGGCTCCAGTACCCACTCCAGGATGAGTTGTTTAGTACCAACCAAGATATTATTCGAAAGAAAGTCTTTCGAAGAGTTAACGGTTTTCACCCTCGCTCTCTCGTGTTCTCTCATTTTTGGCTATTTCTCACTTACTACCGTACGAACTCAATTATTGTGCATGTGCTTTGTATAGGTACATTTCTCGCGCAGACAATCAAGCATACTGATCTCATCCAGATCAAACTTTCAGTTAGGGTGTTCACCAAAAAAAGGAGGAACACGTAGGTCGAAACCGACAGAAGCAACCAGCTTATTTAATGTGTGTTATTACTATTTCAAATACAGTCCACAATTCATAAGACGCTTTACGAGTAAGTAAACATCATAGGAATATCACTTAATTACTGAGTACGAAAAGTTTTTGAAGGAAATGGAGTAGATCAAATCGTCTTTTGATGCTCTTTGTCATTACAAGTCAGTATCGAATACTTTTGAATTTTGCTGAGCCTACTCAAGAAGTTTCTCGAATTAAAGGAGGACATCGTTAATATTACTGAATAGGTTCTCTACGAATATAGAAGTTTCATTTCAACTCCTACGCGTATTTTCGTCAAGGCATGGGACGATTTGTATGATACATAATACTACCACACGTTAATTCTGTCGTGTCTTATCGTGGATTATTTTTTTATTCGATAATCTTTTCAGGTTGATTCTATCGAATGTGGTGATTTCCACGCACCATTTTTAAGCTTAGATTTTACTGTAAATTTTATGTTTTTTTTTATTTTTAGATCAAATATAAAAATTGAGCACCATAAGTGTAACGATGAGAAAGAATGCCCCTAATTCATGCTCTGGAGTACCATAAGGGCCAATATTAGAGCCGTATCTATACAGTGTTTTTCAAAAAGTGCGGACAGTATGGGACAATATTTTTAATTTCTAAATTTAGGAGAAAACTAATTTTAGAAAACCATTACGGTTGTTTTAAAACCAAAAACAAAGCTGATTTTTTATTTTAGTCTTATAATATAATTGTCACACACAATAGCACTTCTTGGTTTTACTTTACTTCTGTTACAAAATTGTCAATAACACCGTAATTTATTCACCCTGTACGTAATCAACATCGAGTGTGAGAGATCTTGGATTATTCAACACGTCATTCGTTATTGTCATCATTAAAAAGAAAAGGTATATAAATCGGTTTAGGTAGGCACGTACTCGTATCTTTTAATAAACAACTATCAGTAAAACTGATTGTTAGATCTTTTGGTTGAATTATCACAGCATAATAAACCAATTACCTACTTCTCTACATTATACAGTGCACTCCTACATAATACTGTGGTACAAATCGAAAGACGTTCCAAATATGTAAAAGAAATAACCTAGAACCGGTTGAGCAACTCATGTGGGAAATTGTTTTTTGGGTTGTTGAAATGTTGAAATGAGTTTTATGTTTATTTTTGGTTTTACCGATAAGTTATAAACTAGACAAACAATATGATGATTGGTAACTATAACATTAAAAAAAAGTAGAGCCACATACTTTAAAGTTTAATATGGAGTAACCTGACTTTATTGGTTAAGGTGATATTAAATTAATAACAATTAATATAATCGAAAATATGTATATAACAATGGTTTTCAAAAAAAAATATAAATATAAGATTTTATATGCATATAATAATTTATGTAGATATAGCACGGTCTGGATATATAAATATAGACAGTAATTATCAATAGTGTGCACAATGCGCATAATGAGCATGTGCATACTGTGCACAATGCATTAAAGAAATTGAAAAATAAATTCACCGCATCAACCTTTGATAATACTTTTCAACTTCACTCCGTACCAAGGTTTTTCCGGACATATGGAAGGTATCAAAAATTTGTCCAATTTATAAAAAAGATACGCGTACAGATATCCAAAATTACCGTCCTATAACAATCACTAATAACTTTAGTAAAACTTTTGAATTGGCTCTGTATAGGGAATTAGCTAGCAATGTAAGCACATAGATCTCAGTCAGCCAGCACGGTTTTGTAAGTGGCCGTTCTACGGTTCTACGGTCTAACAAATCTGGTATGTTTCACCCAACATATATCAGAAGAATTAGACAACAATCGTCAAGTCGACGTTATTTATACGGACTTTTCGAAGGCGTTCGATAGACATGCCCATGGGATATTGTTAGGCAAGTTGTCCAACTTTGGATTTTATAACAATCTGGTTGAGTTTTGTGCATCTTACCTGAGCAACAGGAATCAGTATGTTCAATATCGTGGTTACAAGTCTGTCGAGTTCACCGCAACGTCGGGAGTCCCACAAGGGTCTGTTTTGGGTCCTTTATTTTTTATTTTATTTATAAATGATATCGTGTGTGATTTAGAGTGTCACTGCCTGCTATATGCTGACGATCTAAAGATCTACAACTCAATTAACAGTGACATAGACTGTATGCTCCTGCAAACAGATCTACACAAGATAAGTACATGGTGTACTCTTAATCGGTTACCTCTTAATGTTTCCAAATGTAATATTATGACATATACAAGGAGGCACAGGTTGCTCCAATTTGTTTATAAGCTAGGTAGTTAGTCACTTAACAGAGCTGAGACATTTAAGGACCTAGGAATAAGATTAGACACAAAATTGCAATAATTTAATCTCCACATTGATAAAATAGTGGTATCGGCATATAAAATTCTAGGTTTCATTATTAGGAACGCTAGAGATTTTCAAAACACACAAACTTTGTTGCTTTTGTTTAACGCTTTTATACGTCCTAAACTAGAATATGGCTCTATAGTGTGGAATCCTCATTATACCTTATATGCTGATTCTATTGAAAAAAGTCCAAAGGATGTTTTTAAAGTTTGTAGCTTTTAAGGACAGTACGGAACATATCCGCCAACAGGTTTCCCAAATAATGTTTTATTGAATCGGTTTGGAATGTATGATGTTGCCAAAAGGCGTTTTATAAGTTCTCTGGTGTTCCTGTATAAATTATTGCGGAAAGAAATGTCTTGTTCCGAGTTATTACAAAAAGTACAAACATACATACATGAACCTGTTGCGCAGACACCTTCCACTAATCTGTTTTATTTACCCACGCCAAGAACTAACTTGTTAAAATTTTCTCCTCTGTATGTTATGTGTCAAAGCTATCATGTAATCCAAAACGAAATTGATATTTTTTATTGTGAGCTAAAATGTTTAAAGAATGTTTGTAAAAATGTGTAGGTAAATATGTTGTTAATGGATGTCTCTTTAGTCTATGTACTCTATTATTTAATGTAATCTTGTTCTATTTGTACTGTTGTTCCTGTCACGTAATTGGAACCTAGGGTTCTGTGTGACATGTGTAAAATAAAATAAAATAAAAATAAAATAAAATAAAATAAAATAGTCTTCCTTGGTGTAATGGAATGGTGCATGGAATAAATCATGTTTGTGCTACGGCAACATTTTTTATTTTACGAACCTTTCGTCATTGGTTTTAGCGGGTAGTTGATTTACTAATACGAGGCATGTAATTACGTGTTATACCTAATGTCCTTACATTCATTATTTACTGGATATTTTTACCCTAAAAAGTTCATACGTTGGGAGATAATGAATGTATTTATCATCTTTCAAATATATGAAGTTTATGAATCCATGTAAACTAATTTCATATTTTAAAACTCCATTTTTTTTAATTCGGTCAATATTAACCCGTGCCTCGAGGGAACTAAGTTTCAAAATATCAATGACTTAAATCAAACAAAATGAAAATTAATTGAACAAAAATAGTTGGAAATCACTACCTGAAAAATAATTTCAACTTGATGCCATTAAATCACAAAAAACTTTCGGTTTACATTATAGATTCTTACAGATAATTTTAGAGTCTGCATATGATAAATGTTTTATTCACCTCAATTGAATAAATAAATATGTAGTCATAATATGATCAGAAAAATACCTCCACTAGATGTCATCTTAAATAGTTTTCTTATTTACCACTCAACAATGGTCATCTACCAACATTAATCTATTGGGTGTCATCCTGGACACCATGTATAAATGTTGATTGATACAAATAACTTCTTTTGATTATCATAATTAAAAAGAACAATATTACAAATAGCTGCACCAGTTAGAAGTGATACCTTCCAACCATACTTTACTGCTAAAAAACCGGGTCATAGCCGTTTAGATTATATTTAACAATCTATTATACACGTTTTGACCATCCTCACACCCCTTTAATTATGAGCTAAAATACAAACAGCGCGCCAGACTAAAAAATTCTCGGCAGTGGCGACTCGTTATCATTTTATAAGAGGCTCTATTTTCTCGAGTAGTGATAATAAGAACTTATTAAACTGGTAAATACAATCAGTAGCGTAACCAGACTTGGTTTTGGGTGAAGGGTACGCAAAGTATATATTGTATACAAAAATTTTTTGTGTCGCTGTATTAAGTGACTTATGGCACTGAGGAGAGATAGCACGTGCCCCCAATGCCCCCATAGTTAAGTCTCTGAATGCAATAATATATTAATACATAATTAAATAAGTGCATATTTCACAACATTAGACAGAAGACAAATTCGCAAAATACAACGCTATTCATCAGTGGCGTACCAAAAAAGTGGCGGCATGAAAATATAAATTGGATACTTATATGATTCAAGAATAAATATGTAATTGGTATTTAGTTATTTTACTGCACACAATACAATACAATTTTTAAAATATCTACTCACTGTCATGGGTATTATAATAACAACACTCATAACAACCCTTGCTAAAGGTCACGACTAAGCTAAAGAATAAATAGCGAAGGCCGTTGACAGGTCATATGAGATTACATAATTCACGTAAATGATACTAGAGGTTTATCTGAAAAAAATATACATTTAGGTGTATGTTTTGAAATGTACATACTTTACAACCGTTTGAATATACATAAATACTAAGATACCTCTTGGTGTAAGACCTGATCTTGGCTTGGTTAAGGCCTGATCTGATTAACAGACCAGATATTTGTATAAACAAATACTAGAAGAAAGTAACGAGTTCAATAACAATTTCAATAACTTTTCATCTTTTCCTCCAGGGTAGGGATAGGGATATGATCTGGCATGTCACCTCTTCAATCATTTTGGAAAAAGCTTCCGACGCGACGGCGAGTTCTTTACGCTCCTAAGTCATGGCTTACGCTGATGGCACGAAGTGCTCATTAGTTAATATACACTTCTCGCAAAAATTAAAGTAACAAAAAAATTTTCTGGCAATTTTCAACAGGCTGTATTTTAGTGAAAAATGGCCGTACAGGAAATAAAAAAAAATAGCTTTTAAAGCTTGAAGACTCTAGTTTTCGAATTTTTGGTTAAACATTTTTTGGAGCACCGGTAGCCATGCAATTCTTGGATAAAGCACGAAGAAAAAATGTTCTAAATTTTTTTACATTTTTTTTCGCTCTACAGGCATGGAAAATTTTTTTCGAGCTAGACCAATGCATAGGTCGCATAGCCTGTTTATTCAGCTTCAATTTGCTTTTTTCGGGAGTCAGATACGACCATTTGTCTTCGAGATATCGAATTTTGAATTCAAAAGGTTCCTTTTTCACTCAACTGCCGATATCTCTGAAACTACTGGTCGCCCAGCGAGCGGACAGGGGGTTTCGTTTTCTGCAGAAAATTTCCTACAAAAATGTGTCATGGTTGATTGGAAAAAAAAATTTTTTTTCCACCTGTAACGTTAACGTGAAAAAAGAGCAAAAAAAATGCCATTTTTGGTTAATCGACTGTATCTTCGACAATATTGGGGGAAATGCTTAGGTTAGAAGAAAATTTTACTGTCTAATGTACCCCAAAGGCCCCCCTAAATCGGTAGATCGATCGGTTCAGCGGTTTCCCTGGACCGATTGATTGAAATTTTGAAAAATTAAGGGAACAAGATTTTTGTTCTTTAAACTTAACCTAATCTTTTCAAAAATCAATAATTTAATTTTTTTTTGACTCAATCTACAGAAAACTCAAAATTGAGTAGTCTATTTTTTCCATGCCTGTAGAGCGAAAAAAAATATAAAAAATGTAGAAAATTTTTTCTTCGTGCTTTATCCAAGAATTGCATGGCTACCGGTGCTCCAAAAAAATTCGAAAACTAGAGTCTTCAAGTTTTAAAAGCTATGTTTTTTTATTTCCTGTACGGCCATTTTTCACTGAAATACATCCTGTTGAAAATTGCCAAAAAAATTTCGAAAATTTTTTTGTTCCTTTAATTTTTGCGAGAAGTGTAAGTTTTCGCAACCCTCTCAAATAATATATAGTACTTCGAGTAAATAAAGAGAACGCAAAAGTAATGGCATCAATTCCGAACATCAAATATAAGGCAAAACTTTAATGTGGGTAATTTTAACTTCTAAGTAGTCGAGATTTTTACATACCTAAGGTCCCTTATAACAAAGGGGAACACTACTTCAGACAAAATAAGGTTTGTGCTGGCGAACAACTGCTGCTTTGGCCTAAGCAAATATCTTAGAAGGCAAAACTTAAACCAAAGAACAAAACTTACAATCTACAAGACTTTTGTTCTTTAAGTACTAATGTACGGATCAAACACTTGGACCATCTCTAAAGCAGATGACCACCTATTACTAATCTTCGATCGAAAAATCCTAAAACGAATTCTAGGAATTTGCGAAAGTGGTATATGGTTGTGTAAAATATATCTTTGACATTTAAACAAGTACAAATAAATATGCGATGGAAGAGATGTATCATTCATCAAAATAGGGAAACTGAGATGGGTAAGACACAGTAAGGGCACCTGAAAATTATCCTCCAAGGCGAATCCTCAGGTCAGAGGCAGATGGAAGGATGACATAACTGACAACAGTTGGCGATAGATGGGAATGGCTGGTGGAAGAGACTGAGGAAGGTTTAGTGATAATTAAGATGAAGAAGTACCGCACTTGGCGGTAATGGCTATGACTTCACAAACGACTCGTGCGTACTTCACGCCGGCTCTTTTGACATTCTATGTCTTTATTATGGGATTGCCCCTGGAAAATATTGCGATTGCGTCATGGTTTTGCGTCACGTCACGCTTGGTAAAGATGGTTTGCCTAACCTGAAGGGGCAACATCTGGGGTAGGGAAGAACTCTATCGAGCATCATGTATGTGACGCATGACGTCATGGGTCTTGATGGTTTGCCTAACCTGAAGGGACAAAATCTGGGGTAGGGAAAAACTCTATCGAGCATCATGTATGTGACGCATGACGTCATCGGTCCAAAGACATAGAATGTTCCATGGCCTCACGTGCGTAGCTTCGTGAGTTTGCATTCATTTGTTTATAAAGATCTCGGTTCTCGAGTTTTTGAGCCCTTGAACCATCTCTAAAGCAGATGAAAACCTATTACTAATCTTCGATCGGAAGATCCAAAAAAAGAATTCTAGGAATTTGCGAAAATGATATATATATGGTTTATGTGGTATATATAAAATATATCTTTGAAATCTAAACAAGTACAAATAAATATGCGATGGAACAGCTGTATCATTCATAAAAATAGGGAGACTGAAATGGACAGCAAGGCTACCTGAAAATTATCCTCCAAGGAGAATCTTCAGGTTAGAGGCAGAGATGGAAGGATGACGTAACTGGCAACAGTTGACGATAGATGGGAAAGGCTGGTAAAAGAGACTGAGGAAGGTCTAGTGATGATTATGATGTGGTAAAGTACCGCTCTCGGCGCTCATGGATATGACGTCACAAACATCTCGTGAGTACTTCACGCCGCGCTCTATTTATGAGGATCTCCATTCTCGAGCTTTTGAACCACTACTGAGCAGCCACCACTGCTTCTTGGGCAACGCTTAACGACTCTAGGGTTCTCCGTATAAAAACAAAGAATCATCTTGGTACACAACCCTATCATTATACAATCAAAATTTAGATTTATGACGCGGCGGTGGCGTTCCTATAACGAAAATACTGATCAGCGGAAAGACAGCCACATGTCGACGCGTTCAATTGGTCGATGACAGGCGCGGACGGCTACGCGGTATCATCACAGTAGCCGGCGCGATCGGTATCAGCTACCGACAGATATCTCTGTAAGTCTGTGTATCGGTCGATCGCCCACATTCCGCCCTCTGCGAGGCGCTTTCCGGCCCTCTAGATCTTCGGATAGTATACGGTACACAAAGGATATTAGTAAAGCCAATAAGATACGATAAGCATCTCGCTTGAATGGTAGTTGACTGGTACGTGGAGCGGAAGAACTTGGATGTCGGAAATTATGGAAGTTTTGACTTGTGTAGTAGGTGTCACCCATTATTATACATATGTACTATTCTCAGAATAATAATAATTTATACATATCGACGCTTAAGAAACAATACCCCTAATATCCAAAATGACAATTTTACAGGAGACACAAAAAACATATTAACTTACACAAATGTTTAAATTGAAACGACTGGTCTTTTGTTTTTATATAATTTGAATTAATAGTCTTGGACATGCCAGCTATTGGTAACAGTTGAATATTAGTCTGTATATCGATTTAATTTAATAAACTCAAATTCAGTAAAAATGGAGACACGAGGTATTGTTTCTTAAGCATCGATATTTGAAGAACCGCGACTCATTTTCATAAACAATGGCTGTAAACGCTAAAGAAATTGTCGGCATTTTTAGTATGCTATGAAAGATAGATTTATTAAAAACTAATACTGGCAAAAATTATCCATTCCATCGTCCATTTCCGGTCCATCTGTGAAGTGCATCGAAATCAACGGTGGGTTTGTAGAGGCTACAAAAATTTAAAATGTCATTTTATTGTGATGTTAAATTAATTGCATTATTGTATTAAAATCGTAAAATTAATTTTACGATTTTAAATCATTTTTCATAGCCAACATTTTTTTTAAACTACTATAAAAGTATTTAATAAAATGAAGCATACATAAGGAGAAACTTTAGCGTTAAGGTGGGAAACTGCAGTTCACGTTTATTAAATGTTGTGAGTGGCGTTCCACAGGGGTCGGTTTTGGGCCCTCTGCTATTTTTGTTATATTCTTCGGACTTGGCTTATTCACTTCAATGTAGCTGTTCTCAATATGCAGATGATACGAAACTTTTTGCCAATCCGACCTGTAAAGGGGATGAACTGCAAATGGACCTAAACCGTATTCAAGACTGGTGCACTCGTTGGTTATTACCAATCAACCCCATCAAGTGTTAAGTTATTCATGTTGGACGCTCTAATCCACTTAGGGTCTACTCAATAAACAATTCTGCTTTGCCTGTTGTAACATTACAAGTTGACCTTGGAATTACTAGTTGTACAAAAGCAACTGGTATATTACACCAATTTCGAAGAATTTTTTCGTCTCCAGATACGGCAACTACAGTGAATTTATACAAGACTTACATTAGACCGATATTGGAATATGGTTTTGGTGTACGGTGTCCAATTCTCGTTCGAGAAAAAAATCAAATTGATCAAGTGCAACGTGCTGCCACTAGACTACCCTATGGAAGACTAAGACCGACTTACGAAGAGAGACTGCGTATTTTTGAACTGATTCCTGAGTGCAAAAGACTGCAAAGGGGTGATTTAATATTAACTTACTAATCGAATATTAACGAACTAATATTAACTTAACTAATCGAATTCTTCACAACATGTTTTCAGTTGATTTAAAGCATTTATTTCAGTTAAATACTGATCCTCGACTTCGAGGACATGAATTTAAACTTGTTAGGGAAAATTTTAGGAATACTTGTAGACAGTTTTTCATTTCTAATCGGGTGTTTATTACTTGGAATAATTTGCCAAATGAGATTGTGTGTTCTTCTTCACTTAATGTATTTAAAAATAGAATTGATGAGCTTATTTTTAATGTATAAATGTACATCCATGTATTATTAATGTATTGTAATCTCCTCTCACTACATTTTCTTCGTTTAGATAAGTTTTGTTGAGTTTATAGGTTTTGTACCTTAACTCTGTACTTTTTTATAATAATAATAATAATAATAATAATAATAATAATAATAATAATAATAATAATAATAATAATAATAATAATAATAATAATAATAATAATAATAATAATAATAATAATAATAACCTCGGTAGGTGTACATCACTAATTCTTCCCTCTGATCTAGACGCTGATGGCGTTCGGGAGATACGTCTTTGCTGTGGCTGGATTTCTTCTTCCGCACGTACGTCCGGTAGATTCTGGAACTCCTCTTGTTGGTATAGGATCTGGCCGACTTCTCTCTTGACTTCCTGTAGTTGAAGATCTGTGAGGTAGCGCTTCCTAACGATGACGTTTTTCCTGTCGACAATATTTTGTTCAGTGATGTTGAAGGTGGGATTTCTGCGCAAAAATTCAACATGTAGCGAATGTCTCCATCCAGGGAGCGGCTCGTCTCTGCAGTGGTTGATGATGTAGAACGTCCTCATAACTTCTGTGTTCATTTCGACGGTCCACTTCAACCTTCTGTTATCTTCTCTCCTTCGGGCAGCCCTCCGTCGTACGGCAGGCGAACCCTGGGGTAGAGGGGCTTCGTAGTCTTCGGCCCTTCTCGTGTCGTCCACTCCTCTGTTTGGCTGTGTGTTTGGGTTTGGGGCTGTAGCTTCTTGAACGACAGGTGCCCGCCTCCTCAGCTGCCTGCCACCGACGTCCCGCATGCTGTCATGTCCAGCGTCGGCTCCAGACATGCCCTGGCGAACCCCAGGTAGCGACCCTTCTCTAAAAATACTTATATTCATTATTTCATGGTTGTGTCTTTTTCTTTGGGGGTGAAAAAGACAAAAATATCCCTTTACAAAGCCAATTTGAGCAAGAGCCACCCTTTTGCCAAAGATTGGTCAAGAGCCACTCGTCGCTCAAACACTAGCCCGGCTGGTTTTCGATGCTGAGCAGGTCCCCTTCCCGGACGGGGGTATTCGGAACACCATGAGCCACGTTCCTATGACGGCTGAAGTAAGCGGGGTTTGCCACACCCGAGAGCACAAATCTGCACACCTAGCCTGCTCCTTCATGCTTTGGCTGGAGTGCGCGGGGTTGCCACACCCGAAAACAAAATTACCCTCACTAACTTTGTTTCTCCGTGCACAGCTGGGGTTTGCAGGATTGCTATACCTAAAACAAAGTTACTCTCACTAACCTTGCTCCCCATACATAGCCAGAGTACGCGGGTTTGCCACACCCGTAAACAAAGGTGCTCTCACCAACCTTGCCTCTCGGTGCGTAGCTAAGGTATGCGGGGTTGCCAGGCCCGAAAGCAAAGTTACTCTCACTAACAATGACCCTGCTCCTATTGCATAGCCAGAGTACGCGGGTTGACACCTGTAAACATAGTTGCATCGACTACAGCAAGGCTTCTCCTCGTGTACCTCGCTGGGGTATGCGGGGATTGACAAGGCCCGAAAGCTCTTCTCCAACTCTTACTCAGTCATCAACCTTGCTCCCCCGATGGCATAGGCCAAGTTGAGACAAGCAGGGATTTGCCACACCCGATTCAATCGGTTGCTCTCACCAACCTTGCTCTATCCGTAAAACATCAGCTGGGGTATGCAGGGTCAACATGCAGAAGCAAAGTTACTCTCACTAACCTTGCTCCCCCATGCAATAGCCAGAGTACGCAGGATTTCCACACCCGTAAACAAAGGATTCAGCTCTACAACCAACCTTGCTTGTCCGTGCGTAGCTGGGGTATTGCGGAGGTTACCAGGCCCGAACAAGCCAGAGTTACTCTCCATCAACCTTCCTCCCCCATGCATACCCTGGAGTACAAGCGGGTATCAACCACACCCGGAAGCAAGAGTTGCTCTCACAAACCTTGCTTCTCCGTGACAAAGTTGCTGGGTACGCTGTTGTCTGGAGGCAACTACAAAGCCATCAACTCGTCGGCTAACCTTGCTGACCTCATGCGTAATGCATAATGCCATAACTGTCTTCCCAGCATTTACCGCTGAGAAGTGTGACTACTAACAAGTTCGGCGAAATAATAATAATAATAATAATAATAATACTACTAATAAGTTAGGTGGGAGAGGTCTATTGAACATCAAAAATCAGTGCCTTAATCAAGAAGCTTCCTTAAGAAGAAAACTGCTAACGAACAGGGACCCGCTAATAACAGCAGTAGCAAGAGAGGACGCTGGTTACACGCCTTTGAGCCTCGGATGTGAACTTATCCCGGTCGACGTACCAACAGAAGAGGAGCTCCGGACCCAGTGGATGGAACATGCTTTGCAGGGCCGTTTTCCAAAAAATGTTACAGCCAGACCACATCGACAAAGAAAATTCATTAAAATGGCTTTCCGACGGCTATCTGTACCCCGAGACCGAAGGCTTCTTGACTGCCATTCAGGACAGGGTTATAAAAACAAGAAATTACCAGAAGAATATCCTGAGAGACGACGTCAAAGACCTATGTAGAAAATGTGGATCTGCAGGCGAAACTATAGAACACATAATAGGAGGGTGTCCCGCGCTATCAGAGTCAGCATATCTCGGCAGGCACAACCAACTTGCGAAGATGGTTCACCAACAACTGGCGCTCAAGTATGGCCTGTTAGCGACGGCTCCGCCATACTACAAATATGTCCCGGAAGCTGTGCTGGAATCGGAAGTTGCCGTGATGTACTGGGATAGGCTAATCATCACCGATCGAACAGTGGACTTCAACCGACCAGATATTGTGCTGATCAACAAGGAACAACGAAGAGGGATCATCATAGACATCGCTGTGCCACTTACCCACAACATTCAGAAGACTGAACGGGAGAAGATCGCGAAATACGAAAATTTGTCAATCGAGTTGAAGCGCCTATGGAAACTGGAGAAAGTGGAGACGTACGCCCTAGTAATATCGGCAGAGGGAGTGATGACGACGAGATTCGCCAAGAACATCGCGGCATTAGGACTATCTTTTAATGTCATTAGAAATGGACAAAAGGCAATATTGTTACAAACTTGCCACATTGTAAGAAAGGTTTTGGGATAGGATGAATTTCCTCCACTCGCTTGAGCCTAATTTCTGCTGGATGCGGGGATGAGATATCAAGCCATCACTGTCTGCAGCAGGAATGGGTGAATGTTTCCCAACGTTTACGGAGAAGTGTGACTATAAAGTCGGCGAAATAATGATAATAATAATAATTAAAATATTCATTTATGAAATATGGCACAAAACCGTTTTAAGGGATGCTGAATCCAGTGCCGTAGTTATATTTGAAATAATCAAAATCGCTTGAGTTTTTTTAAAATTTGACAGTGAAAAGTATTGGAATTATACCTTACTATTATTGGAATTATACAATTGGAAGTAGGCCTTGAACATAGAAAACAAATTTTGATATTTTGCACCAGAATAGAGTTTTTACTGCTCCATCTTTTAGAAGAAGAAAAATAGAAATAAATCGGATAATAAATACCATTTTTCTAGGCCTGTTTCCAATTGAAATTGGTCACACTGGGTATCATTAGTTGAAATGTAAAACCATGCAACTCTCTCTGAACTGTTTCTTTATCAAATACAAAAGACTTTTTTTTTGTAAAGCAGAATGACATATTTTAAAAGCATAGCCACATCTACTAACATAAATTAATAAAACCAAGTAATTTATTCCTACTTATTAGAGTTATATGTAAAAATGGGTATAATTAATATAGGTTTGTTTTGGAAGTGATTTTCTGATAGTTTGCAAACTGTACGTAACACACATGCGCGGTTGGAAACTGTTATCAAACGGTTTGCAAATTTGTGTTGCTAGATCACAGCCGGTTATAACTTTCTGTTTAAAAGGTTTCCCCTAAGCGAAATCCAACCTCACATAATATTTATTTTTAGTGCCGTCGTTTTGTGTTTTAAGAGGGTACGAATTTTATATGATCGCTTCAATAACTATCAAGGATGACTGGTATAAAATTATATAGTAAATTATGTAGTAAATAGATAAAAGAGGTTAGATCACAGAATAGGTTAGATCGACAAATTCACAGAACACTGACAAAATAACTCAAGCGCGCATGCGTCAGATTCGTGATTTGTAAACAATCCTCAAACTGCTCGGACCGTTTGTAAACCGTTTACTAACAGTTGGAAATTATGTCAGAACAGAAAATTATCTGATATAGTTTGCAACGCAGGCTGCCAGAACGAGAAATTTGTAGTGCGCCAGCGTCTAACGATTTAAAATCTTTGGAAACTCTGCAAAAACAAATCTTAGATTATGTTATTGTTATACCGACAATTTTCGGAGTTACACGGTTTTGCATCTAAGCCAACGACATACAGGTATACGTATGAATTGTACTACGCAAAAAAGTAGAGTGTGCGGGAGTGCGACTACATTGTCCTTTTGTATTTTGACCTCTTGAACACGAATCTAAAGCAAAAAATAGGGGTCGATATTCATATATCCGAGAAAAATGAGAAAGACTGGTCAAAACAAAGTTTTTCCCACTTGATATGAACTATAGAAAGGGTATGTTAGACGGAAGAACTGATATAAATAAACGACACAAATGAACTTACCGAATACTAACTACATATATACGTATGTACATAAATACTAACTACGTAAGAACGCCGGATTTAATAGGTAAAAAAAATTTGTATTATCATGCAATGGCACAGATATTTACATCATTCAAAAGGTACATGTTCCCATGTATGTATGAAAAATAATATCAGGCAAATGACCTCCACGACTTGCTCTGCATGTAGTCACTCTGTCCATGAAATTGCTGATGACGTTTAAGCAGACTTGTTCCTCGATTTGGCCGATGACACGTC
Source organism: Aromia moschata (assembly GCA_029963805.1). Lineage (NCBI taxonomy): Eukaryota > Metazoa > Arthropoda > Insecta > Coleoptera > Cerambycidae > Aromia > Aromia moschata. Next base: position 458,247 of record JAPWTK010000332.1, on the reverse strand, counting down.
GGATTTCATTCTGCAGCTCTGGTGTGGTTCGGGGATTGTTTGCATAAACCTGCAATTTCAGATACCCCAAAGAAAGCAGTCGCAGGGAGTCAGATCACATGACCTCGATGGCCAGGTCTGGTCCGCGTTGCGTGAGAGGACTTGGCGTAGAAGTTTTTCGTGCAGCAAGGCAATCGTCTGGTGGGCTGTGTTGCAGGTAGCAACATCCTGCTGAAACCGTACGTCTTCAATATCAACACCATTCAAATACGGCCACAAGAAAGTCACAATCATATTGCGGTAACATTCTCTATTAACGATTACGTGATTTCCATCCCCATCTTGGAAAAAGTACGACCCGATTACTCCACATAACCAAATCCATGTTTTCACAATCAAAATTCGTTGTTGCACAGTAAAACGCTCCATAGCAACTAACTGGAGTAAACACAGGTGATAGAACTGATACAGACAATGCCAGCAACCCAACCACAACAAATGGTACGCAATTTAAATCCGGCGTTCTGTTGGGACACTCTATAACTAACCTAATGTTTAAAGTCGTTTTTTTTTCCTTTTTTAGGAGCCGTACCTAATTCCGAGGGCACTGCAGTTATGATGGGTTACAGCAGTTGTATGATAAACAAATACCAAAAGCTAGGTTGTAATGAATTTGAAACTGCACTTTCTCGACTCTCAGCTTGATATACCTATTTTATCAGAAAACTTTGAATATTTCAGTAAGGAGCATGAGGAAATATTTTACCAGGATATAAAAGAATTTGAACGTTGGGATCAAAGAAGGTGGTTGACAATTGTTACTTGACTACTTTTGGATGTTGAAGAGAAAGACTAAGCCAAAAGGAGAGAAGCTAAATCCATCACGTGGATCTCAATAAGAAGTCGGGAATTCACAAAATTCGTTATAATAATTTGGTCAAACAAAAAGATCAAAAAGAACAAAGGTGGGGAAAGGTTTTAGTTATATCGTCTTCTAATGATACTAATATTATTAGCGAAACTCGCGTATTTAGTACAGTTTTAGCATTATTTCGACGTCAAAAGAAAAATGACCTACAATTTTAACTGCTAAACAGTTGTTATTCATTGGAGACTACATGTCACAAAATTATTTACGATTATTATACAGGTGACATTTACTTACGAATGATGTTATCAGAAACACACAAGTGCGTGTTATCTGGCAACGAAGCTAATTTTAAAATGCCCTCTCTATCGGTAATTAATATAATTTAGTGTCAATAAAATTGTAAATGTCGTATATATCCTGAAGAGGAGCAATTTCAGATACTAGTGCGCCATTCGATGGGGGTATTCCAATTGCAGAAACCCCTTGCTATCTGATAAAATAAATTTTCCCTAGAAATGTTGTATTGTATACATAACACTGCAAATTATAAGATTTAATTGCCCTCGTCGCAGCATATATCATTCTGGGTGACAGATAAGAGCCACATAGATACCAGAGCTAGAAAAGCCTAACCTGCGTGGTGTTTTATGGTCGCGATTCTTGTGTTTACAACTTCTTGTGGCCCATTTGTCATATCGCCGTTGGGTACGACTGTAGTAATAAAACGAAGCTCTGTATTAGGAGGCCATACACGAACGGATCCTCCAGCAGACTTGGTCTATGCTAGAAACCTAAATCGGGATAAGAACAAAAACTGTGAAGAATAATCACTGAAGCAAAATAACTAGATTAGACTCACAAAAGAGTAGAAACAAAAACAAAATCAGTATATATCGCACCCTCAATACAAGACTACCACAACTCAAAATTGATAGTTTTGAGAAAAACGCGTTTAAAGTTTTGGCGGTTGGAACAATTCGTTGTAACTTTGTTCATATGCAAGTTTTTTCTTTTATTTTTACAATTTAAATTATTTGTAGTGTTTGCATTAAGATGACAATTGTTAAAAAGTTTATGTTTTTATATTATAATTATAATCCAATGAAATGAATATATTTATTATTTATATTATGAATAAACCAATTAAATATATGACTTATTTTGAGATGTGGTAGTATTTTATTACAGTTATAACTAGTTTGAATTGTAGTTAAATTAAAGAAATGTAAAACAGGGCACGAAAAAGTTACTCAAGTGCGATTTCTAACCTTTTTTCATTAACTAATAAAAAACAACTATAAAAAGGTAAGTATAAAAAGTTTAATTCAAATTAAATACAAAAATAAAAAATTAAATACAACCCATTAAACTGCCACTTTTACGACCCCTCACTACTATCTCGAAAAAACATGTTTGATTGAAGTTATATTCATAAAAAATTGAAAATGGGGACTCCTTTCTAAATTCCAAAATTCTGATATTGGGCCAATTTATTTTTTCGTTCTTGGTGTTAAGCGAGAAATTTTTTCCGATTTGACTGGCTAATTCTTTAAAATCTTTAAAATCTCTGGTGTCCCTTTCTTGAACCTTATACGGCAAGCCATTTTTTTTTCGCCAAAGCGATTACCGGTATCCATTGTTGTGGAATATAAATAGGACTTCCCCTCAGAACTCTTCGTTTTCTCGTTCTATGCAAGAATGCATAGAATCACCCTCATTTTGCGTATGGCCTGTGATTAGAAACTTGTGACTTATTTTTTTTAATATTAAGATTTGTATTGCGTACATGTACATTCCAGCCAAAAATTTATTTTTATTTTGGCCAACGAAATTGTCTGAATAAAATATAACACTTTCTTTTCAGGTACAAACATTCTTCAAAAGAGATAAGACACAACTGGCTATTTCATTGGCTCCACGATTGGCAATATTTTTACTCCAAACATAGCAGTGCCAATTTTTCTCAGCAGTATTTTAGACTGTCAAGTTATACATAGAAATCTTACTTTTATAGTAAAAGGATGATACTTCTCCCGAAGTCGTGGTAAGTACAGCCTCCAAATCATACACCGCTACGATTTTTCCATCTTTATTTTCTGAAACTTCTATTATGTCCTTAGCCTTTTCCCTTCGTGATAACTCCTTATCTTTTAAATGTTTCTCAACTTCCAGCTTTAATTCGCTTTTTTTCTCATCATTTGAATTCATATAACTGTCGCAAGTACTACACTGATCCTGTTTCGGTTTATGGAAACCAAATTGAAAACAAACCAAACGAGTCACCACAAGTCTAATTTGAGCGTAAATAAACATTTCGGGAATGAAAACTCTTTGATGCAATAGTAACACATTGCAAATTGCTGTTGAACGAGCTGACAGCTCATGTGCGTATCAATAATACAGCACCACCACAACTTAAAATATGTTAGTCTTGCATTTGGCATATTAATAATTTTTTTCGGAGCATACTGCTAATAAAAAAACTATCCTTAGATTTTGTGTTATGTTACTGTTGCACAAGCAAGTCTGATATATAAGTATCGTTTTGCACAACACAACTCAAAATCGACATTTTTTGAGTTGTGGTAGTCTTGTATTGAGGGTGCGATATGTATGTACCTTAATGATTTATTTCAATTCAGCCAATTCAATGGAATTAAGAGAATTTGAGACATAATTGTATAAACTAATATATAATCTAAAATATATTTCTAAACATTTGTTTATAAATTATTTGTTTCATATGAAATACGAAAATAACTTTAGATTTTTAACTTTAACCACTATGATATGAACATAAGAAAAAATACGATTGAAAGTCAGATAAATGTCCTCAAAATATACAGGGTCCTCCACTTGAACTGAACAAGTTATTCTCAAAGAACTCTATTTAAGTAAGCCAAATGTAACACAATGAATTAAACACTTACTATTGCATTTTAAATATATGTCAATTGTAAAGAGTGGAGAACAGTATGTTTTTACGACATGCCAAAAATAAAATGGGAACCTAATACCCAAAAAAAAATCAAAATTTCTATGATTGTTTCAAAACCTAACCTAAGAACCCAAATAAGTTGTTAACTAGCTAATAACAGTATTTTTAATAGGTATTTTTTTATTGTTTATTCAATGTTTGTGGTTTTTATAATAAATTATTACATAAAGAAAAAAATAAATACATAAACAAAATAACTGATTTTGGTGACAGTGTGATAAGTTTTTAAAAAAACAAACTTGGTCAATAGGCAACTATAGTTTTGTAAAAAAATCATATAGTTGTTGATCTTGCTTGTGCAATTCTTATTATAATGACGTTTTTTACTTAACCGACATCCTGAATAAACAAATATCAAGTATGTTTTTTGTTAAGCACTAGAGGGATATTAAAAAAATTGTAATAAAAAGCCAGTGACAATGGCAGTACAATAAGCAATTATCCATCTGTATGTACTCTTATGAAGATTCCGATGTAGGTACGAAAACATATGCAATTGGAAAATAACATTTATGATGTTGATTTCGGAATTTTTAATGATGGAATGGTACTAATGTTTCAGAATGTTCTTAATAGTAAAAATGTATACATGAGTGAGTTATGCAAGTAGATATTAAATGTCCATCTCAAACAACTGTGACTTATCCAAAGAAAATATACGTACGACTATATTTGGTACCTTTCGATCAAACAGTTTACCCGACTACAAAAAAGTGGTACAGTCACGTAATTCTTCTGTCTCATACATTTTTTTCCATGATATTCAGTCATCTTAAATGCCTCGTAAACGTTGAGACGTAACAGTGGTCATCGTCATCTTAAGAAATGTCCATCTTTGGTGTGGTTTTATACTCATCGCCATAAAAAATTAATTAACAATGGCCATCCGAAGGAATGTAAAACGGTCGCAGCTGTTACAGGTTTGTGATTCTTATTCATTACTTGGGTTTTTAATGCGATTTTTGTCCAGTGTGTCCCGATGATTTATGAAACTGTACATCGGCTTAGGCGTTTTACTGAAATCCGTTTAAGAGAAATAATCAAAAAGGAAGTGATGTTCGTGACCGTGACAGGGTAACAATGCGCATTGTCATTGTTTTCATTAATTCCCCATCCGTCGTGAGAAGGCAAAAAGGTCCCTTTCGAGTTATTACGTTACGCAACAAATGTGCTAAGTAGCGTTTTTAGTCAAAGGCTAAGTGTACTGGATAGCTCCATATAATTTTACAATACCTATACTCTTTATTTTTAAGGATAAAACAGGGTAAAACAGTGTTTTTTTGTTTAGAAAGCATGCCTTCCAATACCAGATGTATTCTCACCACCTAGGGTTACACAATAACATTATTTCTTTTTTTTGTTTAAACTCTCTTGCTGTAGATATCCAAAATTTCCATTTGGATTATCTACTTAACAAAAATTCAACAAACGTTCCTAATAAAGGACGTGTGTTGTCTACGACAAATAATTGTTTTAAGGGGTCTTTATTCTTCATTCACCTCTTTAAGTGTTGCCACGGATGCAGCCGCAGACATGTTAATTTAAAGGGTTACCTACCTTTCAATGCTACTTTTTTGGGGGTAAATAGTTTTACCTGATTTAATGGTATATTCTATAAGTTATGGAATGGTCTATATTCTACAAGAGGGAAAAGTTTGTACAGTTCGCTAGTGTGGAATATGTCATTCCAAACGTGTTGTGGAATATACTCTAACAATATTTCAATCATGCATACATATATTAAACCGTTCTGATCTCATAAAAGTCAAACTCAAAACCAGCAATAAATTTCAGATGAATATCTTATGTCTTATTTCTGGCTTTGCGTTTGACTTTTATGAGTCTAGAACAATTTTATGTGATTTATAAAATTTCACAACAAGTTTGGAATGGCATATTCCACACTCGCAGACCGTGCAAATATACTACCATACAAACTTTTAGCTCGTGTGGAATATGGGCCATTCCATAACTTGTTATAGAGTATATATTGTTCCTAAATTTTGTTAGCAGTAAATCAGATGTAGCTTTACTAGACGTTTCATTTATACAAGTTTCATACAATCTTAATTTAAACATTTAAATTGTTTTCTTCTCGATTATCCATCCAAATTCTCAAACTGACAGATTTATTGACACATTTTTTTGTAACTAACAGTAAGACAAATTTATTTTTAATTATTCCACCATTTATTAATCATAATTGAGGCCATAGGCATCTCCAATTTCTAAATTGAATTAATTCCGTACTGGTGAGTCCCAAACAAATGTCGTACACCGCGAGTTATTGATAAAATGAAAACTGAACATCCAGGATCTGTCATACCTTAACAGGCAGGCGATTTTTTGTCCCCCGAACGCCTGTAACGTTGGACGCATCGGACAAATAAATAATAATACTACGAGTGTTGGTGATTAAGAAAATTGATAAAACACATCGTTTACCTCGGACATTGATTGATTCGGGGCTTGTTGCATCAAGAAGTGGATTTAATTAACACCTTTAACTGATGCTATCACTCTAAACGGTAAAAAAGCGCTCGGGATATTTTCGGTCGTTATCTTTTATTTATTAGCCAGTGGCGTTCATGATACCAAGAATTCGGTTCATCCTCTTTCTAAGCGGAACAAAGCTAGATGGTGTTGCGTAGAAAAGTAAACCGCTTCTCAAGTGAGTCAACCAATTTTAATTCCAGCTTCAATGGACATAACGTGTATCATTGGCCCAAATTAAAAAAGTATATTGCAAGAATCTATTTAAAATGTTCTGAAACATCGATATTTTCAATTTGAACAACAGTGTGTCCTAGTGAAGATGGAAATAAGTTAATAAAAACTTTATTAAGCCCTATTTTATCCGGATTTTTTTTTAATTTATTATGAAAAACTGCACATTTTCAATACACCAATTGTTTTATATCTCAAACTCTTAGCCCTCGGGATTTCTTATATCAAAATTTACCGAAACCATATATTATTAGGTAGCATTTCTTTATTAAAAATCTGGTGACGCCGTCAGATTCAGGAAATTTTTCAAAATTAACATGTAAATTTTGATGAACTTTGGCATATTTGGTAGTACTTTTTTTTTAGTCAGATTCAAGATATTACATTTTACAATATTGACATGCAAATTTTAATGAGGTTTACTTTTACCGTTATGAAATTATAAGGTGCTTAAGAAAAAAGTTATAAATTAATAAAAATAATCACTCATTATACAATTATCAGACGAAGTAATTTTTTTTAAGTATACAAAAAAATCACAAAACGTTCACAAAATTTTCACTTATTTGTTATCATATAGCTAAACAATACATTTTTACATTTCCTAATACATTTTTAAGCCTATCTTAACTAAACTATGAAACTAATAATAGTCTAGTTGAAGCCACTAAATTATGAACAAAAAAGAAGATTTTTTTTGTTACTATCTTACAATTTTGTAAATGATTGTATCATATATAATGATCTATTCAATTGGAACAAAATATATATACTAGTGTATCTACTATTATGTGATTTTTTAAAATGATTATCCCTAAAACATTTTACTCTTTAATATTTTATTTAGGAGAAACTGATTAAGAAACTTATTAATAATTGCTTTTTTATTTACAATGTTTCCAAAAAGTACGTACCACAAGGGAATTTTTTTTTTAAATATGGGTAAAAATTGGTTTAATAAAAACGTAGGGCAGTTCTGAAATAAAAAAAAAACATTTGAAATATATAGTCCCAGCTATTTGGTCACCTATCAAATTTAAGATTATAAATCAACAAACCACATAGCTTTATTTGTGGAAATTTAGGAAAACTCTATTAAGAAAAGTTATTGACTTGAAGTTGAAGTTTAATTTCATTTTGGACCTACGTAATAAGTGTGTGTAAAAGCCTATACATATTCCACAATTTAGCGGTTTTCCTTTTTTTTTTTAATAATTATGATTCATCTAAAACTGGACAGGTTTTAAAAGTAAATATATGTTTTTTAGTTATAAGTCAACCTTAATTACATTTTTCTTGATAAGAGTATCGGAAATAATTCCAAATAAAACAATTTTTAAATTTTTAGTTTGAAATTAGGTATGAAGATCGCTTGAACTCTCTTAAATCCATATATTTCAGATGATTTTTGGTGTCAAGAAAAGCCCTGACGTTTTTCTGAAATCAGTTTCCGCCTGAATTTGAAAATAAAAATAATCCCTTATGGTGCGTACCTTTTGGAAAACATTGTAGTAAAGATCGAGTAGGCCAAATTCTTTTTTGTGAATCTGAGTCTACATAAAAAAATGATTAGGTAATTGTCCAATATGGAATATGCTTATATTTATTAATTCATATGTTAACAAAATGAAAGTGTGAAATTGGCTTTTAAAGTGAAATACTAAAATATTGCCTATCTAGATTCTAGATCATTTTTTTTGTTATGTCGTCACTGGCTAGACAATGCCTCAGTCTGCCTTCATGGCTGGATCATTATCTTCTGATCTGGTCTTCAGTCCTACAGACCACAAGTGTCCAACTACATCCTATTTGCACTATAGCATGTCATACTAATTTTTTGAAATTGAGATCAATTTAGACAATATGAAAGTTGTGATTCTTTGGGCAACAGTGTTTAGCTTTAATTTATGTTCTTGCAAGTCATAATATTTTCGATCGATTTTATTACGATATTTCAAATATTGACAGTTCATTCCTTCGGACGGATTAGCTCAAGAAAGCTTTTAATATAATTTATTTAGGTATTCCAGAAGGAACACATGGAAATCGGAAATAAGGGTAAGTTGTTGATTTCCCCTGTTTTGCTATTTTTTTTTTCGGTTTGACGGTATTGACATTTTACAAAGTTACAACAGAGATTCATTTTTGAAACATTTTTGAAAATTCAGATTCGAAAGTTACTGGCATAATAGTTTTTCTATAACGCTATTTTAAAAACATACACATTCCATAAGTAAAAACAGTATTGGAATGAATGTCATCCCAACACACTCATATGGAATATATTCCGCATGATTTTAGACCACTCAGAAGCTGTTTAGACGCATATTAGCGGGGTATGTCAAGTATATACCTTGGTTTGGTTGCTATGATTACGTCTAACAAATAAGATAATTGACAAAAATAAAATATACTTTTGGCCTTGCGTTTGATGTGTATGAGTTAAGTTTTTTGTATGATTTCTAAAATCTTGTTATAGATAGCATAGTCCACACGTTTGGAATGGCATATTACACATTTACGACCTATAGTCTTCGTTTTCGATTATGACCACAAACTTTTAGCTCGTGTGGAATATGGGTCAGTAATAACTTATAGAATATATAATTATGAGGGTCTATTAAAATTAAAAATCGTCTGTGCCCCATAAAAAGATATAAAAACTTTAAATGCAATGATACTTTATAAAATGTCTGTAGGGTATTTATTTCATGGCACAGCAGATCTGACTGTTAATGGTAAAACAACCGAAAGAAATTAATTAGTTGAAGAGATTTTATAAATTGTGTAAGAATTTAATTAATGAGCTTTTATTAGGGCACAACTGTTTAAATATTCTATCCCAACATCTCAGATGGCCAAATGGGACTATTAATAAGTAGGTAACTAGTTTACTCCTAGTACGACGCTTATACAATGTAACGCTACTGTCGCTTTACAATAACATCATTAATTAAACATCTCCGGTAATACTTTTCTCAAGACAGAGGGTATTATTAATGAAAAGACAATCTCTTCCCCGAACACTATATTTTTTCTGGGGCTGAGTGACACTAACAACCACTAACTTGACGTTTACAAATAGCTCATATAAAAATTCCTTCGTTGAAAAATAAGTACCGAGGCGGCCACCACGAAAACCGTGCATTGACTGATGGTGTAAGTTACGATCTGTGTAAATAACTGAATCAGAAATGTGGTATAAGATACGTTTTGCTGAAAACCGCAGCTCGATAATGTACAAATGAATGATGTTCGTATATACCACATTATTTATGCATTATGTGTAGTTTTTAGTATTGTAGATGTTGACAAGTGTTATTAAACTTGCTTACCGTCACGAACAATTTATTTTTAGTACTTGTTCTATTATTAGTCTAGGGGCAGTCACACATATCTGTTTCAAATTTCAATTGGGTGTTTTTATTCCGGGTGTTTGCGGTTTTTATTCCAATAAGTATAATTTAGTTTATGTTAATAGCATATTATACTTCTACAAAAAGTGTGTTCATTTCAAAACTTACTATCCCCATAATATGAGAACCGCAAATATTTCACACTTCGTCGGGACATGTCACTTTCTGATCTCAAGGGGAACTTTTTTTGGTACTCCAGTTATCTTGTTATTGTTCATTCCCGTAAACCCTAGCAACCCAAAATTTAAAATCTTAAATGGAACTATCCCACTTGTGAAACATCATTAGAAAGTTCTTTTCGTTGCAAATACATTAATATTAGTCCAGTAAATAAGCCGGAAAATACTGTAAAATCTGGAAAAGTTAATAAGCAGCTCCGGTTTAAAAAAATTTTTGTTTTTACGTATTCTTTAGACCCTCAGGAACATTTATCACCATTAACATCTGCCTTGTTATGAAAAATGAAAAAAATATGGTAGTTTTCCCACCCCCAAAGCTTCTCCGATAGTAAAAGTGATAAAACATTTTAAAAATTCAAAATTTCACCTCGTCTCTCGGGGGTTTTCGGGGTCGCTGATTGCGAATCAAAAATCGAGGGTGGTGGGGGTGGTTGCACCCAATTAAAATCACCCCTAGAAGTGACAGAGATAAAAAAACATCCGAGAACATTTGAAAAGAGTTTACTATCAAGTGCACTCTTGGATAGGATTATTAGTAGATTCAGATCACAATAGAACTGCAAAATTAAACCCAACTGATTGGGGTTGGAAAGTTATAGACAGCGTCCTGCATCCCATAAGAGTGACAGAACCACCCGCGCCAAAAAGTATTATGGATGCAATAACATGTGGATGTCAAACTGGTTGTGGTGCAGCTTGTGGTTGCAGGAAAAATGGCGTATACTGTTCACAAACGTGTAAATTTTGTTACGGATCTAACTGCACTAATTGCGAGCCACCTGCAACTACTGACATTACAGAGGATGAAGTGGTTTGCCCGGCTGAAATGATAGTAGAACAAGATATAAGTGAATATGAAGAGGGACCCACCAATATTGCATCAGCAGTGCTCGAAAACGACTCTGATTACGAATGATGTCAACTATATTTGTATTTTGTAAGCTCATTTTGTGTACCCAGTTTTTTTTGAAATTAAAGAAAACTTGAAAAACGATTTTATTACACTCGTAATTTATTTTTTCAATAATTTAACTACATTAAAACCAAAATTCGCGCGCATATCATATTGAGAGTTTGAATTGTTGTAATTAGAAAACCCGAAAACCCCCGAGAGACGACTTCCGAGAAGAAATTTTGAATTTAAAAATTTGGGGTGGTTTTAATGGGGTGCAATCACCCTCACTCGATTTTTCATCTCGGATTCGTAATCAGCGACCCCGAAAACCCCCGAGAGACGATTTCCGTGGTGAAATTTTGAGTTTTTAAAATGTTTTATCACTTTTACTATTGCGGAAGCTTTAGGGGTGGGAAAAACACCATATTTTTTTTATTTTTCATAGAAAGGCAGATGTTAAGTTAGTGGTGATGAATGTTCCTGAGGGTCTAAAGAACTCGTACAAACTAAAATTTTTGAAATCGGAGCTGCTTATCAACTTTTCCACATTTTCCGGCTTATGAATTGGACTATATGTCGTTTTTGGGAATCCACATTTGACAAATTTATTGGCAAGAAACGGCAGAGTTAAAAAAAAAAAACTTATTTAATTAGGTACCTTCCAATTATTGTAAAAAACAAACTGACAGTGTTCTTGCAGCTGTGTTGTTTTTTCTAATAATAGAGTGCAGAAAAAGTATCACATAGATATGTTGTGGCATTTTTTAACTGATTTAGTCTCTTTAATGCAGGTTTTCCAGTGTTATGTTAATATTGTTGAACATTAGCTGTCTTTTTGACAGTTTGCACAATGGCGTATGTCTTAGGAGAAATAGTATAAATCGTTTAAATTTACGGTGCCAGTATGAATGTGCGCGAAGAACGGCTCAAACACTTAACGAGCGACATCGCGCTAGAAACGTTTCGCATGTTTATGTTCTACAACTTTTGCAAACGTTTAGGGTAAGTAGTTCGGTCGACAATGCCAGACGCAATAGCCCAAATTGAAGTGCTCGGACATTTTGTGGCAGATTCAACTACATCAAGCAGATAAACTAGAAAATCAAATCGATCAACACGGCAATCATTTCCTCCAGGATGACCTAATCAACTTCCAACAAGATAATGCACCTACGCACTATGCTGGGAATCTACGGAATTAGTTGAATATCACATTCCTTAACAGGGGAATAGAAAGAAGAGAACCGATAGAAAAGCCTGCAAGATCCCTTGATCTCGGTCGCAATGACTTCTTCTTATGGGGTTTTTTGAAATCAGGTGATTTATAAAATCGTATAACAGCTGTGGGTAGGGCTATGAGAAAGTTTCAAAAAAGTTAGCAAGGAATTTAAACACCCTCTTTATTACTGTATTGAAATAAATAGTGAATATTTTGAAAAATTTATAAAATATAATCATTTTCAGGTTACTTGTGTTAATTTTTACTTTCAAACAGGCGAAAATTTGTCTTTTTTTACAATAAAAGGGACAATAAATAAGTTGTCCACTCTGTCGTTTCTTTGTCAATTCCAATAAATTTGTCAAATCTGAACCGATTCCCAAAAATGACACATTGGTGTACTCGCAACGAAAAGGGCTTTGCGACAATGTATCATAAGTGGGTGATGATGAAGTGAGTGAATGACGATGAAGATGACTCGAGTACCAGAAAAGTTCCCCCCAAGAATAGAAATCGATGTGTCTCGGCGAATTCTAAAATATTTTGCTGAATGTTTCAAAATTAACAGAGTGTTAGTTTCTATCTACAAGTATGAAGATTTTCATGGTGTAAGAAAAATTAAGGGTTACCATTTCTGCTGATTACAAAACAGAGAAACAACGATACAAAAATCACTCGAAAATATTATTTTTATTTAATAATTTCGTAATAGGTACAAATTTTCGATTACTTCGAATTCACGAACAAAAGTGTTGCATGTGAAGAAAATTTTCAGTAGGTAGGTAACTATTTTGTATTTTTTCGAAATATTTCAATAATTCCGCCATGCAATTATATAAGACTATACATGCTGTTCCATTTGAAGTTCGTTGCACATCTGGTAAAAGCTGAATACTATTCAGACGTTTAATTGTTTCTTCAAGTAATGTTTTAAACATTTTTTTGTATCTAAATATTTATTATCAAAGTACCTATCCATATTACAAAAGAAAAAAACCAAATATGACTTATACTGGACCACGGCGCTATAACCGCCTTTAAATAGCGACAATGTATATATTTCACTCATACACTTACTTTATTATTCAAATATTTCTTCTATTTTAAATTATCCTGAAATGTGTGGCCCACCCGCTGATAAAACAGTGAGTGCACAAAAGTATGTAAATGCGTGGCACTAAAATTCATCCATAAAGTGGCCGAAATGCTCGTTTTAAAGTGGCATAAAAACTGTCGGGAATAACGCTGCCGAGACATTAACGTGGGACATTAACGAAACAGCCTTAACCTCCCGGATAATGGTGAAGGGAGTCCTAATTTGGCTGGAGGATTATGGAGGTCTCCGAAGTGTCTTATTCCTCCGTACATCATGGGATTTATTCACTCCATGGAGCACCCAGTGCAAGGGAATGAACCGAAGACGTATTCAAACGCGTAAGTTGTCTGTTTGCACAGGGACGGTACAAAATTATTTTACAAGAGGTAGTTAAATATCATTTTTGTGAGGTTATGAGTATACGAAATAAAATCTTGCACTCTAGTTAATGTATTATTTTAGAGAGCGAAATTTACTACTCCAGGCATGTATTTTTTTCAGAACTGCCGAAATGAGGATGAATCTCACTGAAGAAAAAAGTGGCTTGCCTTGGGCTCGGAATACAAACTTTTTACTCGTGTGGAATATAGGTTATTTCCAAGAAGTCTAGAACTAAGGAGACCGAACTCGTTCGGTATCTAGGGATCAAATCTGTCCGCCTCCAAGAGGCGCTGTAAACAGTAATGTAGGTACTCGATGTCACGTGATGAGCAGCGGTCCACATGTGAATGTTTATCATAGAAAACCATGCTATGGTTTTATATGACGTTTATCATTAAGCTGTCAAAGCGGGTGCTTACATGCCGTTTGGCTTTAACAAAAATACATACAAAAATAAATATGGTTCAAAAGTGCTGTGTTGCATTGTGTGATATAAGAAGCGGTCTGAATAACCGGACATTATCTCAAATTACTGATGTATGTAAATGCCTGGTATAACGTGAAATATGTTCCTTTGCTTGGATATTGTTAACACAGACTATATCAATAACAACAAATTAGATACAGCTCTGTCAAGTATTCGCACCACGGTCATTACTTAATTAGTACGAACCGTAGGTATATATATCTGTTTATATACCGTAGCAACCAGGGTACACAACTGTTTACAGCGCCTCTGGAGGCGGACATATTCGAGCCCGTCGCGTTATACAGCGAAAAGCCGCAGTTCGGTCTCCTTAGTTCTAGTCTTCTTGGTTATTTCATAACTTGTAGGACTTACTATACAGTAACTAATACCATATTAACTATAGCACCTATTCGGACAAGCCGCAACAAAATCCAACTCGAAAACGATATTTCACAGAAAACTCATCATAATATAATGAATATAAAACACATTTAATGAATACTCAAAAAAAAACATACAAAGCGGGAAATTAAATTCTCAGATTTTTTTCGGTTTCTCACTCACACCGGAAGACCTGTGCCGATAATGATACTGTATCACTAGGTTCTTTTCTACAGTTTTCTGCTGTTAAACCTCAACGCCTATCAGTTAAGGTCAGGCAATGAATAGATGACTACTGTCAACATGTCATGTGTATTGTATCTGTTTATTTTTTTTAACAGCATCTGTTCTTGTAACGATAGTCATTTATGTTTTCAGTTTTTTATTATTATTACAGTAATTAAGATGGAATAGTTACAATTAATGTAACGGACATCACCTCGCATGCTTTTTAGTTGCGGTTCTAAACTGTATGTATGGCATTGCTCTCATTGGGCTCAAACCTGAAGATTACACATTTTTAATTATTTAAAATGCTAACCATAATAAGCTACAAGTTTTGACTAAGTACCCCATCTTGTGACAACTGGTTAAGAAGTTAAGATATATCTGGCAGAGTTTTTCAAAACACGTCTCTTCAAGTAGACGTTTTTTTTTAAAATCACCTAGTTAATAAAAAGGAAAACTGTCTCTTATTCAGGCCTATGATGTATTATTTGGCGTAATTTATAACACCTCTGTTATAATTCTCATCGAATCAGGACCTGCCTTTTTAACCCTTTTAACCCGGCATTTATTGCCCAACCATGAAGATCATTTTTCACTGAAATGTTACAGAGACTGTCGACATTTGTATAAAGCCAAAAAGTGGCTTTGCCGTTACTCTAAGGGTTAAATTATCTCGGTTTCCGATTGGCTGGAACTGTTAACAGCGCAAAAAGGAAATAAAAATGCTTTTATGTTTAAATAAAGCGAAACCAATAGATCACTTTTAGCGGAGCCTTGCAACAAAAAGTGTTTTTTATATTAAATGTTTAAAATACGTCAGCCATAATAGAAATCGGCTAATCGTTTAAAGAAGTTGAAGAATTTTAGTTTAAGTTCTTTCTGGGAGAATAATATTTATGGAAAAATATGAGTCAAAAAAGCAATATTGGTAGCTTAAATAAAGGTGACTGAAGTAGATCAAAATAATTTTTTTGAAAGAAAGCAATTCTTAAATAATTTAAAATTCTAATTTGATTCACGGTAATCTCATACCTTGTGGCTAAATAACACAAAATTTACGAAAAGTAGGGCAATTTTTGTTAATGTAGTAACCCTCTAAATTGATGAGTGTAACCTTTCAACTTTTAAATTGTCGATTATGTACTATACAATGTGTCTAAGATAAACATGCATTGTATGGGTCTACATATATTCGAACACCCAGGAGAATAGTTACATAGATCAAAATTTACGTTTTTGACGTAAAATATTAATATGAAAAATAATAAAATATTAATGTGCGCATTAACTGAATTTTCTTGTGAAACAACGGCACAACTTGTAATTTAACTTTCGACTCGCAATATGGATAATCTTAATATTGCTGACGTTAAAATAGTAAAAGTTGCAACAGCAACATCATTAATTTCACAAATAATTCAGATTTTAATTAACATGGGATGTCGCAACTATAAAAATAATTCGAAGTATCCGGTCCTAAAAGTGTCGTCAATAAATCTTATTTCTTCTTTTAATATAAAAAATAATGTTTGGTTTAAAAGTACATTTACTAAAGAGTATTTAAATATAATCTGTAATTCACTTAATTATATCGTCATTAATATCATCATACATTGTGGCAACACATTTTTAGCAGTCCACAAAATTTGGGCGTTTGTTGAATATTTGCATCATTTGAACAAAATCACTGTTCTGATGTACGAACTGGAAATGGGAATGGATTATTAAAAATGTATGGAAGATATTAAAAAAAAATTAGTTAATGAAGATAATGCAATGTGATCATTAAACATCGAAACTGTTTCCACAATAATTTTTTTCTTACAAAATAACTGAAACTTTTTTTTATATATCTGTTAAGACCATTTGAATATCCACCCAAAATCGCAGCATTTTCCACAGTTAATCAAGTTTGTCTCTCCTACCATTTCCAAGATATCCGTTCAGTGCATTCTTATCTTGGGCACATTGTATATCTAGCATTTCCCTTTGTTTCATAATTCCCAGCCTTGAGTAACAATACCCAAGACATGTTATTTGCTCAAGCGAACGACTGGTAAAATATATGGAAGCTTTAAAATTATTTATGCACTTATCAGATCCTTAATTATCAGTTTATCTGTTTTCCACGTGGTATAATAAAGCGAGGGAACGAACGTACCCGTACCGTTTGCATACGTATAATTATCTGATCAGTTAGCGAAATTGAATTAAATTATTGATTTTATCGGGACGTGATTAATTGGTCTGGGTAATAAACATGCTTTACGTTTATTTACATGGCTACTTACTTTTATCGGTACCGATTCCGATGCAGTTAACAGATTAGTAGTTTAATTGCAGCTTATTACGATTCAATACACCAACAGCATTCCTGACGTTTTTCAATTTCGTATTTTTCCTGTTATATTCTGTTTATATATGAATGACATAAAATAAAATATAGGGTGTTTCGAAAAGTGAGATTTTAATGGTAAATTCGATAAAGGATGAAGGTCCCTATTTAAGTACGATTTTCGTTCCCATTCAAAGTTAGTTGTAAACAGGTGGAATTAATAGTGGAAGTAATATTCAGTCCGTTTTAAAACTCTGTTGACTCGCATAAATGTGTCAAAAAACGTACATATGGGTGTATACAAAATAAGAGTGGAAAAAGCAGTATTGAAAAAGTCAGATTTCATATCTCAATTTCAAAAGAGGCTTTTTTTGTGATTTGTGGTTACCTACGAATTGTGATGTGATCGTGTTAAATTGACATCGGATTCGTATTCTGTGGTTCTCAAATCAAATGAACTAATGAGAAATATGTTTGTGTAATTATTGGAAACCTGATCAGGTTATACATTTGTTTACATGTAGTTATCTGTTCTTGTTCTTATTTTTGAAGGATTGATTGACTATAAAAGAATAAAACTTTAAAAACATTGTTGAATTTTTTTGTGGAACCATTTGCAACATGTCGCTAAAGATATTTGATTCCGAAGAAAACCGAGATGACGTAAACTTCTGGTGATTGTTTTGTCTTTTTTACTATACTAAGTATTAATGTTAATACTTATCATAGCATAACATTAATTAGTTAATGTTTTAATGTTTTCAACTCTAAATATCCTACATATATTTGTCAAAACACGGAAAGCAAAATTCTTTTAGTTACGAATAATTTTAAAAGTTAGATAGATTGCAGACGAAATCCGCTTTAGCGAGGAGGGCCCACTAAACTATTTATTTTTTTGTGAAATATGGTCACGTGTAAAATATCGTATTTTGCAATTTGCATTTATGAGGACTATGTTTTAAGTACCTCTTGAAAGTACATTACTATTTGCATATTAAAGTGCGTTTAACTAAACCAAAACATTTGACAAATTCGGGTGAGCCTATGGCGAGTACAGTAACGAGTATACACGGTGCCTATAGTCAACAAAAGTAACGTCAACCACTTCTTAGCTAAAGTTAGAGTTAACCCCCCCCCCCCCCCCCCCAGGTTAAAAGCGATTAATTAACTAGGCGATAAGACTTTTAAATGGGATATGCCTTAAATGGGACTAAAAAATACCGGTCCTATACTCGGGGCCTAGTATCTATCTCCTCTCTCCTCCTTATCTATCTATCTCCTCCACAACACTGATTGGTTCCCTAAGCCCACCCTATACTGTTAGTTCTGCACAAAACTGGTCCTGTCTTTAGTCATCAGTCATCACATGTCACGCTCTACATATCGGCGACAGTACTGAGAATTACGTGGTCATCATTCGTGGACTGCATATATGTCCACATCAATTGATATATTCAGTGGTAGCGTAAGCTACCAGTATGCTGTTTTATTTAGCGACGAGTAGTAACATTTCATAGAAAATATATCTGTTAAATCATATTTAGTCACATTAAATCACAAAGATTTTCTAATACCTACATCCAACCTATATATATTCAAGCTTGCATATTCTTGCAATGTGCTGCTGCTGGCGATGTAGAACTACCTCTGTGCCTACCTCCGATCACATGGATGACTCATTTCACTGTCTATTTGTTTGACTATACAGTCGGTATGCATTATACGCTATATTTGAGCTATTGGTTGAACTGATGATGCCGTAACGCACCCATAACTTTGAATGATTTTCTAATCGCTCGAAACTGACCCCGGAACCCCGGAAAAGTTACCACGGGCAATAATGTCCGTAATTTATTCTCGGTACACCCATAAACGAGTTCCTTTAATACTCCCAACGTTAGCGGAGTTGTAAATTCTGTATGAAACACGTATACATGTGGAATGATTGTTCTGCGATTGGAGCACCTAAACTAGTCAACACTAATAAGGGACCAAGTTGCTGTGTTTTGTGAACTTGGTTATAATTTGATTCAATATGTCGACAGAGTATTTAAAAGTTAATGTTTAGAGAAGAATTGAAAAGTACGTCGATCTTTTTTAATGACATGAAATAGACATGTGATATCAAAAAAGTGTGTCTATACATATTGACTTTTTCATTTGAAGGACATAATTTGAGAATTGGATTAAAACAATATGTAATAAAGGTAGCAGACTATTAAGCTCTCATAGTTAGATTAGATAATAGTGATCCTACTGCAACTCTCTGAAGGTATCCGGAGGCCTCTGAAGAATAGTGATGATAGCCTTCTGTGAGGTAACTTACATATGTATTATTGAAAACTAAAACTACAAAATATTAAACTAGTGCCAGTCTAATGCCCAAAAAACTCCACTATGGTGTCCTTACGTATTTCGGCGTGCTGAATCCGAATCCAGTATCAGAATTGCTCAGATCACCATTAGTTTTATCTAGGAACAAACATCGACTAAAAAATCCGCAGTGTGTGCTGTAAGTCATGTGGCATGATAAATAATTCAAATATGATTTGGACCTTCTAGTACGACTCCGGTGGTGCCAAATCACTGGTAGCACAATTGGTAGCAAAGGGGGGCAAACTCATTGGTCTACCCCCAAGTGTTGTCGTGAACAGTCTCCAATATCCGTTTCTATATGTATTTGGTTTCAGGTCTTTCATTAATCCATTTAGATTATCGCAATATACCAAATCACCTTTCATATTTGAACAAAATAACTGTAATATGTTTCTATGTATCTATAAGATCTCACTCTCACATTTTTCGATACCAAATGTTTTCTCTTTCACTCCAGTTTCAGGGAGTCCCGAATCATTCACTAAATCATTCAGTTTTTTTTTATGTATTCAACAAGCGAGGAGTATTGTCTCTCTTTCTATATGGTGAATAAACTTCTTCTTTCTCATTTGCCACCATCATCTTTATCTGCAGAACTGTTTTCGTCCATAAATCATCTTTGTCATCATCAATTCTTCCATTTCCAACTCGACTTCGAGATCTACAATTTATCTAGAGATCTACAGTTTCTGGGGAGAAATCCATGGGTGCCACAGCAATCTTAGTATCGGATCAGACTTCTGTGGGTCACAGTAGCCATATTAGTATTTTCTTAGCATTGGCCACGCGTGAAAGCTCACTGTGGAATAATAGGTTTTCCTAGGGATTCTCCAATCCTAGGGGAGGGCTAATCACTGGTGCGTCATTGGTGCTAATCACTGATATCACCGGGTTCACTTATTTTAGGAGATTTTCAGCATGGTAATAGACATACCTTAAGAGTTACAGCCATGTCTGAGGCTTTGGTAGGAGATTTTTTTCCTAGGAGAAAACCTGAGGGCGATGAAGCAATTCTGACACCAGATTCAGATTCAACGCGTCAAAATACTAAGAATACTATAGTGAAGCTTCTTGGACACTAAATTTTTTGTGACTGTGTAATTTATTCCTGAGTATTTACATTAACAGCGGTGAAGAAATGCTAGAGAAGTTCTTCCTCCTATTCTAATTGTATCCCAAACTCTATTTAAGCCCTTCCACGCCAGCCAATCTTATCCAATCGTCATGAGGACAGAAATGAAAACCAGACTCGGAGTACTACTCCAGTTAAGGCCTCCTTACTCGTTTCGAATAGTTTATTACCGTATTCTCGATGGCGATCGTACATTTCTTGGTCGCAACCGAATACATACTACAATTACTATCTGCGAAAACTAGACGGTATATAGGGTTGCGTACGTGACGGGTGTTCTACACGACTCACCGCAGGGGAGGCACAATTGGTCGCCGATAGCATCGCGCCGATTTATGCGCCGGCCGCCATGCCGTGTCGGTTCTTTCTGTGATTGTGTCAACGGTTAATTAGAGGGACTGCTTATCGTACCGCGCCGCACTGTTTATTCCCGCTCTCCGACTACTATTCACCGTGCGCACTGCATACGCGCCGTGTTCCTGCATAAATCTGCAACACTAAACCACCGCGGGATAGAAAATGCGAGATGTATATAGAGGAGATTTATTGGTCGCGTGAAAATATTGCATATTGCAGACGTACGTGTCGGCAGATGTGAGAATTTATTTTAAAGTTGGCGCTGTCTACGATCATTTCGCGAGATTGGCTGCCGCGGATCACGGGATGGACGCTTTATGTCTCTCTCAAGCCTTGGATTGAGTGTAAAGTAAGCAAGAGTTGATGTTGGACAGAAATGGAATTGACACCGACAATGGACTGATACCGATTTCGGATTCAACAAGTCAAAATACGCAAGGATAATATAGTGGAGTTTATCTAGCAATATATTTTTGTGTGCTTGTGTTCAGAGACCTGCAATACATCCAATATTAATCTAACCTAACTGTGTGAGCTGAATGGTCTGCTCTACCTATAGTACGTACTGTGTTCAATTTTCACACTAATAAAAGTTAAACAAGCAACAAGCAAAGGTGAGATCTTTTAGCGCAGTATATTACATCAACTTATTAGCTGTTGAGGAACCTTGATATGAACATTTCCAATAGTAAGTCAGTATTTATTTTGATTTAGTTTCAAATGAGGCCTTTAAAGTGGAAAAATGGTTATGTCGAATCATTATAATCGAGAGTTGGATTCAGTCGCCAGGAAGCAAGAGTTGATAGTGGAGAGGAATGGAATTTTTGATATATTTTTTGAGACTCAAAGCTCAAAACTCGATGGATTTAATGGTCCTTAAATAATCTTTTAGTATGACTCCTTCATCAGAACTTTAAACACCATATCAAGAGTATTCATTTTCCAACTGTTTTGTTCCAACTCATACTTTCAATGAAATACAGAACCTTCCTAGACAGAAATTTTAAAAAAGTTAGGCATTGGCATTTACATCTTAGGTCAAGCTCAGATTTTTTGGACACTTGTCCATGGCTCAATCTCAAATACCAACCCGACAGAAAATGTCTGATCTTTGAGGAGTTTAAATTTCGTGAAAAATGTATCCAAAGTCTTATACCAGTCACCAAACCTTTATCAGAGACAGCCCGATATATGTAAATACAATGTAGTCTAGAGCGGTAGTTAGAAAATATTAAAACTAATGCAGAAGATAAAATTGTCGATTAACTTTCTGAATGAAGCTCAACTCCTTATCCTTCTTCATTCTTCATTTTCCAGCAAAAGGAAGAATTGTCTGTCTCTATCAAGAATTGAAACCAGGCCGAATGAGGTAAGAGTTGATCCTGCAGACAAACGGAAGTCTTAGAAAATTGTGTTAGCGACTCTTTTTTTTACCACAAGATTTCTTGATGGATATTTTAATGTTTTCAAAGAATATTTTACCTGACGATCATAACTTTGGACAGTTTATCAAAATGTCCAACTCCCTAAACGTTTTGACAACAAAAACCTTCAATGAAAGAGGGACATTCTGAACGATGCTCAACTTAGGACATCGGAACTGAAAAAAAATCGATACAATATGGTGCCTTGGGATAAGATTATTACAACCAAGGAAGCTGATAAATTTCTAGGAGTCAGAAAGCTAGTTTGTAGACATAGTTACTTCATTATCGACTAATCTAAAAGGACACTGTCCACTCATGTGACATTTCACCACAATTGGGATGAAAAATGATCCCGATTGCAGGAGGTGTAAAAAGGAGGAAAAACCCCCTCCACATATTACGCGAATGCCCAGCACTAGCAGCTGTTAGGCATTCGAAATTTGGTGCTTCAACAATAGAATCAAAAGAAGTAACAGACGCTCCACTAGAAACTGTCCTTAAATTTCTTAGGGAAACAAGACTTATGGAATGACTAGCCTGTGGGGGTGCAATAAGCATCGACTGAATGCACATGGCTATACGTAATTGTAATTGTAATTATCCACTAAAAGGAACACCAGTCCACATCTTGGCACAACTTTGGTTTTTTGGGTTCTTTAGTATATGTAGTTCAAATTCACACCAGAGAGAATTTGGGGTCTTGATTCAGTCACCATTCCATTGGTGAAAATATGGCCTACTAAATATGATAATGTAATATTAATCACAAGTAGTGGGTCATAACTTCTTAAGAAATGGAACTATTAAAGAACTGTTATTCAGAAGAAAAAAAACTTTAGATTAGAAGACCTTTCCAACGAAGTCCACCATTATTGAGCTAAATATAATAAATTGAGCTACACCCAATAAAAAATAAATACTGGCCCTCTGCTCTAAGAAATAGTTTTTGTGCTCGCACACCTGAAGAGGCGAGTGTGTTCGCGAAACACATCCAAATGAACAACTAAAAATCAACAAAACTTTCGTGTTTTTTTTTTAATATATATAGTACCTACGTAACAACGTGAAATTTAAATAATTCCGTTAAAAATGTTGCTTGTTTATTTTCATAGCAGATGATAACTATTAATTCACACTCATTCTGGAGCCAAGTTTGTGCACAACAATGCACGCATCACTCAGCCGCTTTATCTGGCACCAACTGTGTCTACTTTACCGGACGCAATTTGTTCTAGTTTGTTCACCATATACAACCGCGCGACTGGACTGTTTTTATGGTTCGCTACTCACGTTTTAAGTTATGGGAAACGTAGCTGTTAACATGTCTTCACCACCGGCTCGATATATTAATAATGCCCACTTATATCTGCAGCATTGTTTAAACAAGACGTCGTAAAATCCTCGTAAACCGCTCGGCCGGAGATTCATTTTAATAACCCCCACGGGATTTGATAACTCATATCAAAATGTAGCTGAAGATAACGTAGATGTACTCGTAAATAGATAGCAAGACATAAATTCGAGGAAAATTAACGACGGTGAAATTATTTATTATAGCATAAAGATTGTATTAATCGACTAATTAAAATTTTTATACAGTAAAGGAAATACAGTGACCGCTAAAAAGTTTGCACCAAATGCAAAAATAAGTGTTTATTTAACAATTTTTTGGAAAATAAAATATGCAAGTATTTTGTACCTGTGTGAAGAGTGAATATGTGAATATGAGTATGTGAATATGTTTTTGGGTTTAGAAGACAATGCGGTTCTTTGATCTGGTCAAAATAAAAAAGGTTTTATCCGAAAAGTTTCGATATTTTTTAAAAATAAAAAATTTTTACTTATTGATTAAGATCAGTTGGGGTAAGTGTGTTTTTGGGGTAAGTGCGACCATTTGTATTTATTTACAAAGACTGACATATATAAGATGTAACACCATGAGAATATGTTCGTCAGGGACTTATTTTATAACAGTTTTGATCTGGCAACCGTGTGCGACACTTTAGCGCGTCTGTCAAAATTTGAACATAACCTACTTATTTGCACTTGGCGAGCGACTAGGTAGATCAAATTATGAACACTTATAATTTTGAAATTTTTGCTCATAAAATAATCCTGTTAGGATAGATCTAATTGAATAACATTAGAGGTTAGATTAATTGTGTTAGTAACGTCATTTTATCTACTGATTCTTATTTAACAAGGTGGACCCACTTACCTCTCAAAAAAGTAGGAAGGTGTAAGTGCGTCCACTATAGGTCGCACTTACCCCAAGTTAGGTGATAGGATTTTTACAGAAAATTGTTGTTGTCTGTTGTTACAGAAAATTATATTGTAATGGTCTTACCAACTCCAACAATTGGCAGACATAGGGAAATATCATTCCAATTATCATTTAGTGGTTATACTGTCGAGTAGGAACTTCTATTTATTTAAATAAGTTGTTTATAAAATAATATTCAAATCACTGTTTTTAGTTCACTCTTATATTCTTGTTTACGAGTTTATAACATTTTTTTGAATAAATACGTTTTAGACCTGTAAAGACCATTTCTTTTGGAACTGTTCAAGAAAGACGATCTTACCCCGAAATCAACTAAACGTACATACATTACATTTTAATACGGGAAAACGCACTTGCCCTCATTTTATGGGGCAAGTGCGACCACTGACTACTTTTTTTAAAAAATGTTTTGTTCGGAAACAGTGATTTTTTAACCAAATTTTTTTTTAGCATGTAGGCAATTATACATGCTTATAAGAAAAGAAGCAGACTGATGATTATAAATGTTTACAATGTACTACGGAACATTATTTTTTTAACTTGACCAATTTTGTGTCGCACATACCCCAACTTACCTTATTAGATTTTAATTAAATTATATCGTTTAGTCCCTACCAAAAGGATTACCACACTACAAAAGGATTTTCTGGACAGGTTTGAACATTGAAAATTAGTATTAACTTTTTTGAACTTATGGGTGCTTAATTATTATATTTGCAACCTGTTTTTTAAAGCAGCTATTTTTTATTGTTAGTTGTTTAGTACGTATTTAGGACCAACCGATTGTTAAGGAAAAATTGTCGTGAATTAACATATTTTGGAGCAAAACTCTTAAACTGAAATATTATATTATAATTTGGAGTTTATAGGTATGCCACCCTGCTCAAAAATTTACCATTAGAGTTATTAGAGCATTAGACCCAAGACTTAGTACCTGAAAGTTCCACAGTCACCTTGTCGAATGGCTTAAATTACTCGTATTATTGAAAGCAAGATTTGCGTGGATTTGACGATATTATTATATATCATATTACCGATTTGGGGATAAAAAATGATAGCAACAGTTCTTCAGTTAATGGTAAATTTTCGACTCATTAAGGGTAACTTGGATTATTGGGAAGATTGACTTGCCCATATATTTCAAATTATAATATAATGTTTCAGTTCATGGACTTGACACCAACAATGAGTTAGTCGAGACAATTTTTCCTTGACAACAGTTGAATTAATATAAAAAAAATACGCATTTCAATATGTTACAGTAGTACATGAAATGTTATTGTATGTACCTAACCAGTACATTAATTATATTACTATCTAATATTGAGAGTGGTTTATTAAAATGTTTTAAGAAATTAAAATCATACACTTGTCTTTCTTGATTTGTGTAAAAAAAAAATAGTAATGAGAAACGGATACCAAAATAAACGATTTTTCTTTTAAAACAAATTGTTTTTGGTAAATTCACTTCGATGTAGCATTTCAATTTAAAAACATAGGGAAAAATAACTTTAGGAGAGGATATCTTAATATTCTTGTAGTTTTTAGTTCTAAAGATAAAAATCCAAAGACACGTAACATTTATTTTTTAATGCAATTTACGGCTTTGAATATTTATTTTTATGAAGAGAAAAAATACATTTCCGAGGGGATGGTAAAAATATATGTACATATAATTTTCACCCCCTAACAAGCCTCTCGGGCGCGGCACTGACTTTTGTCCGATCCAAAATGTAGAGATAATGTAGTGGAACAATGCCTTTTCCGAACGAACTCGATAACTCTTTTTGTTCCAAAAATATAGCAGAAAATATGTTTTTTTGCGGGATAACTTTGAGAGTCAGATTCACTCCCTTAGACACCCCCTTATCAGCAGCTAAAAAAATAAGTGTATGTAATTTTTAGTGCTCTACAACCTCCTCAATTTTATGACAGTCGGGGAGGGACAGTTCTGTCACTTTGCTTGTAAGTAAATGCGACATAAAGCATAAACATTTCACATTCAACAAAACACATTCAGTTTTTAACTCTTCAGGCCAACATTGCTTACTTAATCAACAAACATGTTTTATTGATGCACGTTTTCTCATTGTCGTAATAAAAGTCATCTATAGAATATTTTTATAGCGTAATGTAAGAGCAAGAATTTATGTACATATGTATACTATGTACATATACGTCTGCGTCTTTTCTTTTTTTTAATTAAATAAAGCCCACTTTTGATTTATTCAAAAACTGAACACCCATAGTGCACCGATATTTGGCTCCTTACGAATGGACATAATCCCTTATTCATGAACTTAGCGCTGTAAATTCCCCGTTTATGTTCTACGAGACAAAACGGCCATTCGTTTTTAAAATACCATAAAGCAAAATAATGGCAATAAATAAACCCATCCTTTTATACTTGGGCCTCCTTTATGTTCCATTTACCTCAGTCCGTTGAACCCAATGTCTGTGTTATAATTCTCGAAAACTGCAATGTTTTTACTCCTCCAGTATTTTATATCTGACAGTAAGCGGTTTCGATGTATTTTTTTGTATTTACCCGCAAAGCCGTTTTGCTCTTAATCCGATCACGTTGGCCGGCCGGGTTCCAATTACGTTTTTCTTTTTTTATCAGGAAACAAGCGCAAGGAATTATTTATAAACGGATAAGCGCATTCCTATTCGGTGCCTGTCATTTTTATAAAACGCTGGCGGATCTTCTTTTGGACATGTGAGTGGGTTAAAAATAAAAAGGACTCAAAAAATCCCCAATAAAAACTATATAAAACACTCATATGGCAATTCTTTAGTCCACATGTATCTGAAGTGGTCGGGAATGTCGGAATTCAAAACACTTACATATACCAAATTCCATTGGCCCCAGTTTGTTTTAATAAGACAAAGCGACAAAATTTACCGTGTAAAAATGTAAATGCAAAGCAGTAGGAGACCTACAGTTTCCACTTGCAGGTCACATCTCCACTGAAATGTGACCTGCATATGCACGCCTATTGTCTAAAGGTAAGTACAGACCGTCCAACAAAATGTTGGCAACTTGTTGACGGAGTTGGCAACAAAGGGTATCCCCCATAAGTATGGTGAAATGCCCCCTAATTATGAAAGGTAGACCAAATTTTAGGTCCAAAAATTTTCCTCTCAGCTAGGTATGGAAAAAACCCTGTTTTTTACGTTTTATTTTTTTTCTCGGTTTTTAACTGTCGAAAAAATATGAAAAAATTCATGAGTACAGAAAATATAATTAATTTTATGTAAAAATTTTTTCAAGCTCATTCAAGGTCATTATGACCTCTAAAAAATTATTCAAACTTTAAAAATCCCATATCTTCTAACCAAAAATAGCTTCAGGCTCAGATTTTTAATGTTATATTTTTAACTGTTTTTTACTACCTCAAATTTTTTCAGATTTTTTTGAGTGGTGGGCCATGCCCAAAAGTGCGAAAAATCAATTTTTTTGTCCGTGAAACGACTTAAAACGGCTTAAAATCGTCATTTTATTGTGTCGTGATTTCTTTCTTGCACTAAAAGAACTCAAATGACTTAAAACAATTAAAAAATAAGTTCACTAAAAATAGTAAGAAAAAAATATCCACTTATCGAAAGTAGTAGTTTTTATATTTTTTTAATGTTTAAAGTCCTTTTTAGTGCAAGAAAAAAATCAGGACACTATAAAATGATGATTTTAAGCAGTTTTAAGTCGTTTCATGGCCAAAAAATTGATTTTTCGCACTTTTGGGCATGACCCACCACTCAAAAAAATCTGAAAAAAAATTGAGGTAGTAAAAAACAGTTAAAAATATAACATATTAAAAATCTGAGCCTGAATTTTTGGTTATTTTTGGTTAAAAGCTATGGGATTTTTAAAGTTTGAATAATTTTTTTAGAGATCATAATGACCTTGAATGAGCTTGAAAACTAATATGAAAACTAACTTTACATAAAACTAATCATATTTTCTGTACTCATGAATTTTTTCAGATTTTTTTCGACAGTTATAAACCGAGAAAAAAAGTAAAACGTAAAAAACAGGGTTGTTTCCATAAATAGCTGAGAGGAAAATTTTTTGGACCTAAAATTCGGTCTACCTTTCATAATTAGCCCTAAGAAACACTTTCATCATGCGAAGAAAATAAAAAAAAGGGTGGCATTTCACCATACTTATGGGGGGATACCCTTTGTTGGATACATCAACTTGTATCTAGATACATGATGTCAACAGTGGTGCGTGTCTAAATCAAAACCAGTTGTTCATGTCCAAACCAAACTCAGTTTACAAAAATGGATGAGACTGTTGCTGTTGGTGCGAGTGCTGCTTTCATCATAATAAATGCCCAAAAACGAAAAGGAAGGTGGTGGCAGAGGGACTTTTTAAAAAATGGAAGAAGCCATGGTGACAACTTAATGTCTGATTTACCTATTACTGCAATGGTAGCTCGTTTCGCAATTTCGTCAGAGTAACATAATCTGAATTCGAAGAAATTCTTTCTTTAGTAGCCCCTAAAGTCTCTAAAAAAAGAATACAAACCACCATGCTGCTATCCCACCATCAATAAGATTAGCGGTTACTCTACCGTATTTAGCTACAGGCGATTCGGTTACCAGTCTAATGTATTTGTTTAAATTATCGGAAAAATAAGTTTCCTCAATTGTACCCGAAGTGTGCGAAGCCATCATTGAAGTTCTTAAAGGATACTGTCAAGTAAATAAATAATCAACACATTAACTATCTATTTTTAATTTATTCTCAATAGACCTAGTATGTATGATACAAAGAAGGTTTTTATTGAAGACTCTTATTAACGCACCTATTAGCCTGACATTTCACTACTAGGTTCAGCACCACTTGTTGACAACACCGTCCACCGTACACACTGAGCGATGTCCGATTTCCATTTGACGTGGAAAACACGGATACAAGCAACAGTCAATAAATTTCTTAGACGTCATGCGGCCCGATGTTGCCGTGTATCCGTCAACTTGATGCTAGTTGACGGGATACATGTTGCAATACCAATATCAACAAGTTGCCAACATTTTGTTGGCCGGTCTGTACTTACCTTAAGCTCAGTCCAAAAATTGTTACCAAACGGCTAGCTGCAGCGAATGTGATTTTCAGAGAGGTTTATGGGTAACTTGCATAATACTGAAAATATCTTTGAAGAAACTTTATTTTACTAATGAAGCATGGTTTGACCTCTCTGGTTATGTTAATTCTCAACAAAAGAGAATGTGGAGCTCTGAAAATCCATATTCCTTTATAGAGAAACCTCAGCCATATCGAAAGAAGGTTAATTAGATCGATTTTTTAAAGGAGTTTCAATTCGGTGCAAAACATTGATGAAACCTTACAAAATTTGTTTAACGCATTAGACGATCAAAAGATGCGACAAGGCTACTTCCGGCAGGATGGCGCACCAATTCACGAAGCTCTTGATAATTTAAATTTTAAGACCAAATCATTAGTCGTAATATGTCAGTTAGATGGCCACTACGATCCTGCAATGTCATGCCATGCGACTTCGTTTTATGGCCACACATTAAAAACTCGGTTTTTAAAAACCGTTGCCAAGATTTAGACAAGACCAACGGGTTAGAAACATAAACTCAGGAGGTTAACAGCATAGATAAAACAAGAGATAGATGGAACTCTCTCATAGAATTAAATGCAACCGTGAAGCGCCATCTCTTGAATTGGTCTCAAACTAATTTTAACTAATATGGCGGATGGCGCTATATTCAAAAAAATATTCAAAAATAAAATACAGTTTGCGGACTCTTAAGAGTTCCATTATGGACAAAACGTATGTATATAAGAATAGCATTATCATACTTGGTTACATAAAGTTTTTTATCCTTATCTAGCATAAACTCAATATGATTTTGCTATTCTTGTCATATAATATATATACGTTTCGTCCATAAGGGAACACTTAACAAAGTCCACAAACTATTTGAAACCGTTCCTCAAGAAATAATGTCTAAAAAATAAATTTTAAAGACACGCTGTGATGAAAAAGGATATTTGAGATATTGAAACCATTAAATACCAAAATCAATTGTTTTAGATGTAAGATTCCTTTATTCACAACCACATTTATATGCATTCACAATCACATTTATACACAAGACACAATCACATTTAAGTATATATTATTTCCAACTAGCCATTTATATAAACTAAAAAAAGTAAAGGCATAACTTTCTTTACATGAAGTTTCATTTATAACACACATCTGGTACCAGTTCTAGTTCTCCTTCTTTTAATGTAATATTAACTTAACTAAATTCTGTCTCAAATAAGAATATATAATACCCAATAAACAAATAAAACACAAAATAAATTAACACATGGAAACAAATTAAACACAAAACTACAAAACTTTTGGTTTTGTAGTTTTATGCAAAAAGGTTTGTTTTGGTTTTACTTAGAACCAATTCAATCGAGACGCCCAGATAAATATTGACGTAAGAACATAACGCAAATTATAAATATTAAACATTTGGGCGCATGGACTGAACTAGTTCTTCCGGACTACCAATCTCTTTTTTTTAACAGTACCAACTATACATAACTAACTAAGCTGGTTGCGCCATCTATAGAGTTGGTCTCATACTAAATATCACATTTCAGGTAGGCTCATAAGAGTGAACAGACCCTGGTCAACAGGAGACTATAAATTAAAGGCGAGAGTAGTCGATATATGGACCAACCAATATCTGATGTATTTTCAGGGAAAATTTGATGTGTATGTGGGAAAAATAGTGTAAAAATTCCTGGAAGCGTTCTTGTGAATGCTTGTTCTATAATAACTGGCGTCCTTGAAATATATTTGAGGGTGACATTTGCGACACATTTCGCTATTTTTTTCGTATACTATATTTTCGGCCGTATCACAGGAAAAAAGTTTCAAACCTTCGCGACAATTTTTTTACATTGGACTTTACCTTGTCGGCGGGGATGGTCAATTTATCAACCTGCAGTCAGGTTGGTGACTCCACATAACAAAATAATTGATTTATAAATTTCGCATTTAATAAGAGGTCGCTTTTAACTCACATTTCCTCTCCTTTAAAAGGTTAACAATTCCCATCAAGTGCTCACCAATATTTTCAGTTCTATGAAAAAAGGAATGGGAACATGCTTGGAAGTAGAACACGTCGAAGGAGATGACACGAAGAAGGTGGACACGTCACTCCTTCCACTTTAGTTAGAATTTCCAATATCTACATTCTTTCTTGCATATTTTTTGAATTATGCATTAGGTAATGATAATTACAATGTCTAAAGTAATTTTAATATTAATAAAAATCTCAAAACTCGGCAGTTCTAGAAGTAATAGAAATCAAAGAAAAGATCCCATAGCATACTTTTGGATGATATTTTTTTTTATTTTACGATATATGATTCCATTCTAACAGTGATTATTAATGTCTTGTGCTGTTTGCTCTAACGGGTCATACATTAACAATGTATTTATAAAATTTTTGTATCAATACGATCCTCATCAACAAATTTCAACATTTTTTTTTGTGTAGTATAACTTACATTATAACAGTATATAGGTCAAATGTCAGTGCCGTGTCTTGTCCATTCTTAGAATTTACCTATAAATTCATTATTTTCCTTGTCGCAATAAATGATTTAAACTAATTTACCTATAAATCTTAATGTATATAATCGACCTTAAAAATATTGACATTTTTTTTCAATGTACTTGTTATGCAAATGTTTAAATTTCAACTCGTTAGCCATATTGAAAGTACGTCACGTGAGCAATGCTTACAAACATTAACGTTGATGGAATAGTGCAACAAGTTTGTGTCATGTTAAAAGTCAAATTTCATGTCATTTTACTTGTCAGTACCGTAGTATTGGTATACTTGATTAATTATTGAATTTTTTTTGTATAGGAAATGAATTTTTGTACTTCTTACTAACCTAAATTATACGGTAGTTGGATATTATCAAATTAATAACCAAATAATTATAGTTGCTATTTAAATTTGAAATGTCAGTACCGTGGCTGTCAGTACGATGTAAGAAAAAGTATAAATACCGTCAAACGGGGTGATTATTAGTGATGGTTCAACGACACAATATCGCAATAAAAAAATGTTTTATCTAACACAGTACATTCCTCAGTGCTATCCTCAGTTAGAAGATTTTACATATAATTTTAGTGAGGCTGGTCATGAAAGAAGTTCAGCTCATGGAATCGGAGGCTACATGAAGAAATTTGCAGATAACCAAGTAAAATATGGCACGGATGTATCAAATTTCGATTATTTGCTATCGATTTTGCGTGATGGTGTTAAATCTGTATACATTGATTGCGTTACAGAAGAAGAAATATCGAATATTGAAGCAATATTGTCGAATGATTTTAAGCCTTTCATAGATACTGTGAAAGTACATCAATACACATGGAATAAATTACAGTATAATTGTATTTTATTTAATTCACTAAGTTGCTTTGATTTGAATATGTTGTACAAAAGAGTTTAAAAGTGTTATAATACAATTCATAAATAAATTTGACAATTTTTCTGAAGAATGTCTATTGAATTTATTTCATGTCAGTACCGCGGCACGGAAAATTTGATTCTCATTCTCGAGTAAAATCCTGTAGCTGTAGCTGTAGTAAAATCCTCTCGGATTTTTATTTTTACAGTAAAATGGAGTAATAATATGTATTAAAAAAAAACAGAAAACAAAAAATGTTTAATTATTAAATCAAAAGATTTTTAATCAAAAAAGTAACAGTTAGAACAGAATCACCCATATGTATAAAGGATGCAGTTAACGACTCATTATGCGAATTTCTAGATAATGTATTGTATATCATACACTAAACATGTGGAATAAAAGTTCATTATAAAAACATACTTTAAATAATTTATTTCAAAACCAATTTCTACATTAGTTTTAGTTAGTTGACATTATCTTCAGTTTTCTTCAACAATGCTTCTAATACGTGTAATACAATAAAATGGCAATCTTTCTTCTCTTTCTTTATTCTTTATACCAGCTGTGGTAATCTGGCACTGGCACATCAACATGCCTTCGTCAAACATATTTGTTTTTAACTGAAGAATACCTACTTGATTTAATACAATAACGGATACAAAATAAGAAAATTACTTGGAATCTCACTGGCACCAGTAACTTTCAGCGCATTCAGTAGCGTTTAGTTTCACTCCAACTTTTACAAACAAAACTATTTTTCTAGAGCTCATGCATACCAAGTGCTCGAAAAAAAATCATAAATATGTTAATGCCCCTTTAGTCTACCGATTTATCCCAGGGTCAGAATATAAATCAGGCAGAAATAATAAATGAGCATTTTATTATGCGTAATCGAGCAAGCAAGAAGAAAATGGAAATAATGAAGTGCGTAATTTGCTAAAAATAAAAATTTAAGGATCAGTCGCTTCGTAC
This sequence comes from Aromia moschata, assembly GCA_029963805.1. Lineage (NCBI taxonomy): Eukaryota > Metazoa > Arthropoda > Insecta > Coleoptera > Cerambycidae > Aromia > Aromia moschata. The sequence continues at coordinate 424,049 of JAPWTK010000332.1, read as the reverse complement.
GCGAACAATGATTCCCTAATTACCTGCATTATTTTTGGAACGACGAAGACATTAGCGTGATCAAAAAGTGCGTCTACGATATTCTGTCGGGGCTTATTATCGTGGCCAGACTGCTCGGGAGCGTAACTGGAGGCAGCTGAAGGGGAAAAGTGGTAATTTACACCCAATTAGTGACTCCGCAAATTGAATAACGAGTAGCAGGTAACATACCTTTATGGCATCAAAAGAAGCCAAAATATACGAAGATCCGTCGAGATAGAACAACGCGGGAATACTTTGGAACTCAAAAAATGAAACATTACAGTGGCACACATAAAGTCTCTATCATATGGGAAATCGTTTACGGAAAACTATGATTTTGCTGTTAGTTTTTGCTTAAAAAATGATGCCAAATGATATGTACGTGAGTACGTGACTATTACACCAACGACGGACTAAAATACGATGAAATAGCTACTACTAAATCATGTTTGAACCTACCACAATTGACGTTTCTACGTTATCTAATACTACGCGGTGTCCTGGTGACTAGAGCCATTTTGTCAAATCCAATATTATATTCATAATCATAAAATTACCCCAAAATAGAAATAAACCCTGTGCCGCACTGTTCACATGCTATTTATTAGTGGCTATCCTAATTACTAGACTAACTGTTATGGTAAAATGGTTAAATGCCAAAAAAAATTAAAATCCTTCACTCTACATTTCAACTTTTTTTTACTTTGGAGCTTTAATAAATTCATATTGAAAATTATTCAGCAGTATTCAGGCATGTGTCAACCTGAATACTGATGCCTGAATACCGATCCCGCATTTCCTTGCCCGATTGGGACATAACTTGCCACTTTATTTGCTCGCAAATAAACTCTAGCTAAGTCAGTATTTACTTACCTGTTTTTTTTTATTTGACCAATGTCAACTTTAGCGATAGCAAATATTAACAGCTAAAAGATTCAGTGTTGAAGGGAAGGCCATGTAGAATGGGCCACTCAAATGGTCCACAGCAGACCGCCTGAGCGCAGCTTGAATATGCGGACGCATGTGTGCGACACAGGTGGGGTTTATGGGAGGAACATATGCGCAGAAACGTTTTATCGTTTAAGGATGTAGAAATTCCAATGATGTATATATGTAGATATTGTTGGCTTCATTTCTTAATCGATTTTTAGTAATTTTTTTACGTTGGGGACGGATTGTGACGAGATGGCAATCTGATCGGTTTCGCGTCTCTGAAAACGTATTGATGTGCTGATCATGTTTCATTTAAGAAAGACTTTTATTTATATTTCGATTATATGATGTGTGTAAATTAAGTAACGAGGCTGGCAACGTAGCGCCCGATCTAGCAACACTGCAGAGACGGGACTTGGAAGGGCAGTAGGTTAACACGTAATGCACCTTCAGTATAAGTTTGAACTTGTTAGAGTCATCTGTTTGTCCTTTGCGACTGTTTGCGTAAACCGGTTTTTTTCTATTGCGTTTAAGAAATGAGTGACATTAATTTTTGATTCAGACATGGAAGTCAGGTTTTCACTTGTTCTGAGTGAACCACGCAGCGGAAGGCTTTCATCTTCAAGAACCGATGAAAATGACAATAGAATATGAAATCATACATGTGTGTTCAGATCGTCGGTTGACGACAAGAATGATCGGGGAAGAGTTAAATTTGAATCACACCACTGTTCATCAGATTTTGATTAATGAATTGGGGATGAGAAAAATTTGCGCAAAAATGGTTCCAAAAAACCTTTCGCGGGAACAAAAGGACATCAGATGAGAAAGGTGTCTTGCCTTTTTTTAGGTGTCTATGACTTTAGACGTTATGTTTTTACGTTTTTTTTTTTACCTCGTATACTATATTATTATTATATTATTTAATAATATTTAAATGAATATTTTAAGGTTAAGGATAAAAATGTGACAGCAGTTTCGGATTTAGCGACCCTAAAAATATGTAGATATGGCTGTGTAGTCCAACGAGCTGGATCTCTTTCCTGTGTGCTTGTGATTCTGTGATACTGAATCAAGTAAAGTCTATTTCATTTTTTTTCTGTTCAGCAGGAGCAAAATTGCTGGCTGAGCATTTTCGGTTTTTACACGAACTTACAGCAATGTAAATTTTAACACCTACGATGACTAAGAATTCCAAGATTGTCTGTGCGCATATCTACATAAGCAAATATTCTATATTTGCACAGTCCCGCTGATACCGCATATACACTTGCAAATCATTGTGCTATTACCATGTAAATGACACTCTTTACAAACGACTATGATTTATACGAGTGCGTTAATATAATGGGTAAATATATATCTCCGACTTAGTACGAACGGTGGGCATTTCGTGTCCGACAAGTGTAAATTGCGCCCTGACGGCACTAACTCATGCACACGCTGACGGAAAGCGATTCCACACCGTTAAGATGTGCCAAAGTCACCACTTTATGGTAATCGTCCGAGTCTAGGTGAAATATCGTGTGCGCAACGGGAATGTCGGTGCGCTAAAGTAGACGCGCCTAGTCTCGTGCATATTATTTATTCCCGTCAGACGTTCTGGGAAAAAAACTTCGAACGTAGCGTATATGGTCAGCTGCTACATACCAGGGGACCAACAGCGATACGGGCTGATTTTTCCTTGGGGTACGTGTAATTTTCCCATCAAGTATTGCAATACGAAGTGTAAAAAAAGCGTGTGATAAAATCGAGTGCTCACACTGTTGAAATTTTTTGTGAAATTACAATATTTTTACAAAACAATGGTTTAGTAAAATTACAAACCATTGTATACCTACCAATGCAAAATGATTATACAATTCAAGTAATTTTTCAAGACATGTAAAGCAAATCACAAAAATGAGTTGTAATTTTACAAATTTTGTGTATAAATCATACACGTGTTGTAATTTTACAAAACAGTTTGTTAGTTGCTAATGAAAAACGTTCTGGATTTACAAGCATTATTTGCGATTCAATTTATTAGAACTTTAAGCAAGATCACAAACAAATGTTGTAATTAATATGACAATGAATTTATTAAAAGTTTACCAAACGTTTAATTTTACAATACACATGATCTTTAAAACATTTGTATTATCAAAGTTACACATTTCCATCTAAATTGATTTGTAAAATTACAATGTTCGTCATATAAAATTACTAACCTTATTTTATTATCTGTTTAGTTATATTAGTACTTTCGTTTTGTAATTTTCCAAAACAAAAACAGTAAAATATGTTTTGTAAAATTACAACTCCTGATTTAATAAATACAAAACTGCTTTGCCAAAATACTTCCAACGCATTGTTTTGTAAAACTACCATAGAAATTTTTACGTGCACATAATCCACGTTTCTGTAAAAATCCTCGGATAGGTCAATTTTATTTTTCTGTCTTGCATTTTTTTATATAACAGACAAAGATGCTAACCCCAAGCTCTGTTATTTTCTCGTGTTGACTCGTAATTGTTTTTGTTTACAACATAAGCCTACATAATACAAGCACGATTAACACGGAATAACAAGATATATTTATTTTTTTCTTTAAAAACTAACCTTCCGTTAACAATCCACTAGCAAAACCTCCCCCTCCCCCTTCCTCAAAGTCTCAATCGAATCTAGGAATCAGATGTACGTCATGGATGGAAGCATGCATGCCTGACCGTACAATGGACTTTTTAAGGGCAAAAGTATGTCATTAGATAGGTGGCTCGTACGTGGGTATTTTACGGTTTAAGAGGGGCTGCAAGAGAGGGGAGGGTATTTTCACCACCTGTTTATGGGGAGATCGACTATTTATGGTTCATATATGATGAAAATTAAAAAATAAAGTCTGAAAAAGTAAAATAGGTCATAAACCTCCCTTAGAGACCGTACTCCTTTATTAATTTTTCGACGTATATCGTTTGCTTGTCGTTTGCTGGCCATTGTTCGTACATTATTTTCGTCTACTCGTAATGATTTACTATAAAAAATGCGATTCAAAATATGGACGATCAAGGACGGAATACCGAAAACTTACAGAATTTGCCTATTTTGCTTAGATTTTTTTCTTCTTTGCTCGTCACTGCTCGTACGTATGAATTGGCTCATACTCATTTATGCACAAAATTCATACAGATTTATACAGTACGATTTTATAACTGATACAGGGAGTGAACAAACAAAATGCAATAAATCAATGTTCACTTTTTTTAAGACTGGCATAGTGCGTTTATTAAAAGTATGAGATAAATCCATCGGTAACGTCAGAATCGGTTCAGTCAAAATGCAATAATTCCAATTGAAACTAAACCCCAAAAGCGGCCAATTAAATCAAAAAGTAATAAATCCAAAGTCGCTCAAAATTTATTTGCGACTTACTCAAAACTGTTTCAAGTGGATTGTACTCGTGTATATACTTATTTGAATTAATATTAATTAACCTAATTTTTAATAATAATAATATAACAACATTGCAAATTATTATAACACGTCTATGTATTATTAAATATTTTTTTTAAAGTCCCCTTTTTTGTATTCTCTTCAACCCTCTTCCCGTCTTAATTTTTAATAAATTAAACATTTTCTTTTTAGACCAAATATTTAATTCAAGAAATTAGTATTAGTAACTCATTATTACGGTCCGGAAATGTGTGCCATAGAGTAAGGTCGGTACTATAAAAATCTATGGGAATTAAAGTATAAATTGTATTTTGTAAGCGCCATGTAAATTATATACGCGTTTATTTCTTGCCCATGCCAGTGCCCGGTAACATTCCGGGACTGTTTATTAGAAAAGTGATAGTTTCAGTACTGCACCTTAAAAGCTTAATTTAATAAAATACATATTACCTATTCATAATAAAATGTCCTGGAATGTATGTCCAATTTGTTAGCAATAATTTAAATCACAGAGATTTTACTACCCATTCAATTTTTACAAGGCGTACTCGTTATTATCAACGGCAACTGATACAAAAATGCTTCCCCCTTATAATAATCTCCTTGATTTATGCCTTGGCGATATTTAAGTAAATTTATGATGCCAGGACAAGATCATGCTATCGGAGATTTACACTGCACGCATCGGCCAAACCGCAGGAGGTGTTGGCTTTATGAGTATAGCATGCCACTTTTTATTAGGATCACCTCGGTGAACGAAAAATAAAAGACACCGTAAATCATTTATTTTATACTTCCCTTGAACACGGTTTAAGTGAGATATGTACAACTCCAATCACCATTATAACATCCAGCTGGAATGAATTATTAGCTGGGAATTTTACATTTTGAAAATACCCAAATATTTCATGCTCGTCAGATTCTGTTTATTTTAAAATTGTTTCACCGCATGGAAAAAATATAATTTGTAATAAATAAACTAAACATACATACCTGTAGGAGTTTCAAGTCAGAGAATCAAAAGAAACTTACAAAACGAATCCAAATCTAATCAACCTGTAGTTGATACAAGTAAAAAAAAAACTATTGTTTGATTCCCTGTTTCTTACTTGAACACCTACCTAACGCATCCGTCAGTAGTAGTAATACATAGCGTTTATTTACTTTAAAGTTCTCCTCGCCCCAGAGTGACTATAGACTCTTGGAGTGGGTACTGGAACATTCGGCGTAGAAACAAAAAACTGGACGTTTTCCACGAAACACCGAACTACTACACTTTTCTCGACGCGCGTTTCGCCAACCAAGTTGGCATCTTCAGGAAAAGATTAAAACTAAATTCTAGCCTACACACTTGCACTATTTATACTAAATTTGTTGCCACGGTTCACTGAACCGTAACTGTCTTTGTTTATTAGAGCAAACAGTGGACTGGTGGGTATCGGATGATTGTTCTTATTCATACTACTGTTACACTTAATGATTTCTAAACTTTCAAAACCATCCAACTGTCTACTGTTTGTTACATTTCTAATTAATTTTAAATTATTTATGTCTATCCTATGGTTGTTGTCAAAAGCGTGTTGGGCAGCACAAGATTTTTCTGTTCTGCCATATTTCAAATAAATTCAACCGGCGGACTAGATACAATTTTGAAAAATATTAATATCAATTTGGTTTATAATTCTAAAAATAAACTACAGACGCTTTTGGGTAACCCCAAAGACAAAATCAACAATAACGAAAAGTCAGGAATATACGAAATAAGTTGTAAATATTGTGATCAAAAGTATATTGGGCAAACAAAAAGATCTATTTTGACTAGATTTAAAGAACACATGACTCATTTGAAATATGGCAGAACAGAAAAATCTTGTGTTGCCCAACACGCTTTTGACAACAACCATAGGATAGACATATAATTTAAAATTAATTAGAAATGTAACAAACAGTAGACATTTGGATGCTTTTGAAAGTTTAGAAATTATTAAGTGTAACAGTAGTATTAATAAGGACAATGGTCCGATACCCACCAGTCCACTGTTTGCTCTGATAAACAAAGACAGTTACGGTTTAGTGAACCGTGGCAACAAATTTAGTATTAATAGTGCAAGTGTGTAGGCTAGAATTTAATTTTAATCTTCTCCTGAAGATGTCAACTTGGTTGGCGAAACGCGCGTCGAGAAAAGTGTAGTAGTTCGGTGTTTCGTGGAAAACGTCCAGTTTTTTTTTGACTATAGACTGCTAATCATAAGCTCACTAATTGTTTCTGCATTTGTGCTTTCCAACACCTTTGAATCTATTAAATGCCCTTCCATGGCTTTTTCCTCATCCAGTCTCCCAACAGTTACAGTTAGCTATATTTTGTCATTTAGCATCCGTCGTTTTGGCAATACTAAGCGATATAGGTTTATTGTGCAATTTCGAGACGATATTTTTTTATGTCCTCACACAGTAGTGCTATTTATGTATCTATCTACGTCTAAGAGTTGTTTCTGCAGGCAGACTAACTTCGCCGTACTTTCCACTCACAGCGTTCGAGAAAAATTGTCTGAACTCGGGGAGATATAATTTGGCGAATGGAATAATAAACCCTACCATCATTTTGACTAAATCCAAGTTCAATTTCTGTCTCTCACACTCACACTACCATTTACACGATATGTTTACACTTTATATTACTTTGTAGCAACATGCTGCAAAACAGCTATTTTTTCGTGCCACGTCAGTGAACTGTCACATACAACGAAATTAACTGCCATTAAAGGTAACCTCCGACAGCTCAGTTTAACTAATACTAACAAGAAGTGTAAATTATATTCGCGTTAACACGTGCCGTTACTTGGTAAGAGTGGGGCACACAACACGGCAGACGGGTTGTATTCCGGAATATAATGGAGTTATTTAATTAAACTACTTGTCCTATGTACCTACATATTATATGGAGGAGTTGAGGAGGAGATGTACTTTATTAATGTGGTACATATAACTGTATTCCAGTCATGTTAAGACCGGTTCTGGAATCTATTATTAACATCCTTATTAAAGTAAGCACAATGTTTTCTTTTGTTTTGTTGGTTCTGTTTAAACCATATTTGTATAAAATATTTTTTTTAAAAGCATATCATTAAAAACTTGAGCAAACAAAAGCATTTTAGAATTTGAACGATTATTGGATAAATTATTTAATGTTAGTATGAAGTATCTGAATTTTATATGAAGAAATTAACATGAAGATACTTCACATCCTGTCCTTTCAACTAACAATCGATTTTGCTACTAGTTCTTCGCAAACGACGTGAGATATTCCGTATATGCATTACCACAATTATCCGCGAATTCCTTTACATAAGAAGAGTGTGAAAGTATGCGGTTTGCGACAGTCATTCGTGCTGCTCGTCAGGGAAAATGACTCAGTCCACAACACTGTGCTATTTATTGGGTTTTTGTATAATCATCTTCTTGCGCAATTATCATAGTTCATGAGCACGTCTGTTATGCACTTTACTCAGTAAATGACTAACGCAAATTAACTTCATAAAGAGGTATTCCTGAACAGTGAAAATGGAACAGAATCAACGTTGTACTAATTATTTATTTATTGTCTCAATTTTCTCATAATTTTAGTCCCCTGAAAACGAGAAGGACCAATAACCGTCCTTGGTAATTACATCATAATATCAATCGTTTTGATAGTGTATTTATCCGTAGTACTTAGTGCCAAAAACTGCACTCTTGTTTTTTTTCTTTTTAGTGTCAAAAACTGCATTCTTATTTATTAATCAGGAAAGGTAGATTCGTAGATTATTGTTATTGATAATATTGCGTTCCGGAATCTGGAGCTAAGGGTGTTAATCGGAGTAACTTATTGGATACTTTGTGTTATGAATCCAACTACCCAATTCTCGAAACAGGTGGTAATGTCATCCAAGGGGAGATTCCTCACTATAGCCATGGAAGACCAGCGCTGTGATAGTATGGAACCTCTCATTGGGCAGACAGCTCAACAATTATAGAATAAGTATTCTCTTCTGTCGCCCTTTCCTGTTCACGCCATCTGCAAATGGGCGTTTCACTTAGCTTCACATTGTGTAAGTGCTTCCGTAGCTGATAACCTTGAGCCTTGTAACAGGGATCCTTCCTGTTACAAGGCGTAACAAGTTTTTCCTTGTCATAGCTAAAAATGTTTCTGCGACGACCTCGCTGAAGTACTGTAATAATTTCCTAGCAAACCGACAGCTGTTTGTTTCATCCTTTCCTGAATTTCTTGTTTCGTTTGATCTGTGGTATCGTTGCTGAATAATGCAGGAAACTATTCGGAACAGGTCAACAAATATTTAAAGTTGCCGCCCTTCAAGCCAATTTGTCTACTTCTTTATTGACTTTGAATTGGGCATGGCTTTTCATCCACCTCACACATGTACTGTTAGAGTTGGTCGGATCCACCAGTGCTTGATGACATTCCCATACCGACCCTACGTTGTAGCGTTTCAGTGTCAACATTGCTTGTCTACTGTCTGTATAAATCTTCATTATATTGTATGTTTGGAGGTAATACACATGATACATTATTTACTTGTTATGTTTACTATTAAAATTGAAAAAGTTGAGGGTTATGGTTGCTTCCATTTTGAAAATAATACGTGGTATGACAATATAATTTCTTCCACATAAGTTTAGAAACAAATTACAATGGATATAATTTTAATTAATTCGTATAATTATTTATTTATTTGTATTATGTTGCTGTATTTGGCAAATTTAAATTTAGTACTTACTACTTCGATCGTTAATGCATAAAATATTTTCAATATTATTGAAATTTGTCAAAGAACGTACACCCGTTGTCCAAAGACGATAAATACCTCAAATCCCAATAAATATGAACACCAAGCTTTTACTTGCTTATTTCGTATAACTTTGAGAGTACGAAATAAGCAAAATGTGTGCAAACTACCAACTGAATGATGATGACACAATTAGCTGCGGATTCAGGTGGCAAAGTGGACGTATCGCTCTTCGAGCGTGCAATATTTTAAAAGTCAACGGGCCCCTCTGAATACAGTCATCCCATTAATGCAGGCACTCGTTATAAATTCATCTGGTAATAGAACTGGCAGAACGGACGCGGGCTGCATTAGCATCGGCCGCTTTTCGATATCTTAACGCCATCTTGAATAATTCCACTTGTTCTGCTATCTGCTCCGATGATCTGTGACGATGGAAGCCAATTGTATCACGTGTGTAGATCCACTAGCGCTACTAAATGGATATAGAGTGGGCTACTTTATGTCTAAGGACAACTATAAAGAAGAGTGCGACCGTGTTCTATTCAAGCCAATGAAACAATTACACTGATATTATCGTTGATTGTTTTTAAATGACGCGATCCGGTGTGAATAACCGTGTCACCGCGTCTTGTTTGTTTAAAATCGGCTTTGTTTCATTCTTTTGTTTTTGCTGTGAATGTCTAAACGCCTCGCATTAATGAGGTGCGCATGTTGATATTATTATTACGTGACTAGTTTAATGTTTCCACTTTTCTCAGAAGGACTATATGTTGCTACTGCTTCTTCATTGATTTGCTTGATTTGCTTAAAACTCTTGTCATTTTAGACAACACATTTAGACTCAAACTATGAAATATATATACTGATTTGGAGATCGTGTCTGTTAGTTGGTTGCATTGATATGATTTTGGAAAGAGACGGGCAGTTTTTACTGACTAGATGAGCAGAAGAGTTGTAACTCTTGAGGTTCCAGTTAACCATGCTAGCTAATAAAATGTGAACTTTTTGTTATTGTGAAGCTTCCGGAATGTTATTTCCATTGTCAATACATCTCCTTGAGGTTGCTTATATATGACAAAACCTTCTACAAAAGACATCGGAATATATATAATCTTTTGGTAGTCATACGATTAAAATGTTAACAACGGAATATATCAATTTATCACTACTTCCTACTTAAGACTGATTATGTCATATTATTTTTTTTTTAAATCGCCGGTTTTTTTTACTTTTTCTGTCACATTGACGTCTGCCATCCATTAATTAATCAGAGATAATCTTTTGTTTTCCGTAATCACCTTTTATCGAAAAACTAAATTGCCATAAAATAATAAAGCCAATATCTTTAATTGCAATTTTCACGAAAACGGTTAACTTTTAGAACTTCGAACAAGAATAAGATTCTTTTTATTTTTTTTATTTATTTTCAATATGGTGTAACTATATTTAAGATATTTTGTCTGGTCTAAGAATTATGGCCCAAAAACTAATCAAGTTTCAGGTTAACTACCTTTCAGTTTTCAGTGAGGTAGATAAGAATCTAGATGATTATTTTAATCCTAAGAATGAGCGTTCATGGCAAATTTGAAAAGTTTATCTCTACACATGACAGAAATATTTAAAAAAATTAAAAAACGGAAACTTTGAAAGGATGTAACTCCGCAGGGATGCTTAATCGTATATAGGTATATTGTGTTAAATCGACATGATTTTGATTCAGGAACGCGCTGTTAAATGTATGACATACCTTTTAGGAACACCCTATGTTGATTATAATTATCCATAAAAATTACACAGGTCTACGAAATAAAAAAAAGTTTTGTCTTTGCAATCAGACCCATCATTCCTATGTATTTTGATGCACTGAAACCAAATTTGTCAAAAAAAAATTTTTCTACCCCATCAATTTTTCTCTCCACCCCCCATATAACCCCTATAAACTCTTATTGAGGAAATTTTTTGAAAACAAATTTTTATATTTTTTTTGACCTTTATTTTGGTTTTTTTGGTCGCTGATCACGAATCTGAAGTCAAGAATAAATTTCGACTTAATGACAGCTGTCAACAAACTGTCAAATTTCATTGTAAAAAGTAAAATGTTGATATTAAATGCATATTATTGTTTTTTGGGTTGCTGATCACGATTCTAAGTCAAAAATGAATTTTGACCTAATGACAGCGTCAGCAAGCTGTCTGATAATTCTAAAAAAGCTAAAGAGATGATGTTTAGTACATATTCATATACAGGGTGGACCATTTTAACTTTTAATAGGAAATAACTCGGCCGGTAAGCGAAAAAATAAAAAAAAGTTGTATACAAAAGTTGTTGGGCAAGGAGGGGGACGTACGACCGTAACCTTAAATTTTAACTCTACATTGACCTTGAGGGTTATTTGAAGGTCAAAACAACTTTTTCAAATGGAAACAGCTATTTTTTACCCCGGATATCAAAAGAGCGGGAAATTTTACGTCCAAAATAATACTTGTCAACAAGGTCATGGCAAGGTCGAATGAAGGTCAAATTTTCGAAAATTGTTAAATAACGAGGACTATAGCTCGGGATAGAGATTGAAAACAGTAAAATTTGTTGGTTTTTAAGGTTATTTCTAGGTCAAAGTGATTTATCAAGCGTGAAACCCTACCTTTGATCTCTGATTTGAAATGTTTAAAGTCAAGGTCATTGGTATCAGGAAGTGACCTTATTCGACCCTGACAACTTTAATCGGAAAATGTTTATTGTTTTCAATCTCTATCCCGAGCTAGCCCTCGTTATTTAACAATTTTCGAAAATGTGATACTCATTCGAGCTTGCCACGACCTTGTTGACAAGTACTATTTTGGACGTAAATTTTCCCGCTCTTTTCAAATCCGGGGTCAAAAATAGTTGTTTCCATTGCAAAAGTTGTTTTGACCTTCAAATAACCCTCAAGGTCAACGTACGGTAGGTTAGGGTAGGTTACGGTCGTACGCCCCCTCCTTGCCCAACAACTTTTGTATACAACTTTTTTTATTTTTCCGGTTACCGGCCGAGTTATTTCCTATTAAAGGTTAAAATGGTCCACCCTGTATATAAATATGTACTAAACATCATCTCATTATCTTTTTTAGAAATTTTGACAGCTTGCTGATGCTGTCATTAGGTCAAAATTCATTTTTGACTTCAGAATCGTAATCAGCAACCCAAAAAACTAAATAATATGCATTTAATATCAACTTTTTACTTTTTAGTGAAATTTGATAGCTTGTTGACAGCTGTCATTAAGTCGAAATTTATTCTTGACTTCAGGGTCGTGATCAGCGACCAAAGAAACCAATATAAAGGTCATAAAAAATAATTAGACATTTTTTCAAAAAATTTCCTATATAAGAGTTTATGGGGGTTATATGGGGGTGGAGAGAAAAAACTGATGCGGTAGAAATTGTTTTTTGCCAAATTTGGATTCAGTGCATCAAAATACATAGGAAATGATGGGTCTGATTGCAAAGACAGAAGTTTTTTTTGTAGACCTGTGTTATCTGTTTATTAATTCTACATACTTTGTGCACAAAAATTTTGTTCAATAAGAGCTTTACAATGGTGAATAATAGAAAATAGTATTATTCATTTACATTTTTTATATAATTTTCGTATGAATAAAAAACATCAACAAAATATGATAGACATATCAACAAAATAATGTTCACATTTTTAATATCATTGTTTTTAATATCATTTGTTGCTCATCACAGATCGGTACCATATATCATCCACGTTCCTTCTTTTCAGTCGCACTACGAACTTTTCCATCTTTCTGTCTCAATCTTTTCTCCCCATACTTCTCATCGACCTCTCTCCACTGTAAATCGCTGTACATTCACGACGGATTCACCAACACATGTAGCAGACGAAACTGTAATACTGCTGTTTATGCTAGGGGCACACATAAAGCGCTTGCGTTGCTCGCGGTAGATTAAAAAATGAAAAAAACAATAATATTTGTTTAAGGACGATGCTTTTTCCGAAAATTGTCGTAAAATTCCGAGTGGGTATTTTACCCACGCGGAATTTTCCGAGTGGGTAGAACTAACCACTATACCCATATATTCTGCCGGGCCTGGTCCTAAACCACAATTTTTTCCTTTAGTTGTTTTTTAATTTCATCGGAGTATGGGGTATACATATAGTCACCATTTAATGGCTCATAGCAAAGTGTTTAAAATAAAAGGGAATATTATAAAAGCAGTACTGTTATCAACTTCTTTTTGTTTCAGATCCCAATTATTTTGTAAAAAGTTAGAGAGGAAACTGATTTTTTGAGTCTTTAGACGGTACTTTTTTCTTCTGCAATTTTTAAAGCACTTTTATTGTCACATTGTTAGAGAAATATATAGAGAAAATATATTTATATTTTAATACAAAATCTTGTTAGTTATGATTAATTCTGTAGTAGCTACCGACAACAATTACAACACCCACCTAAAAAGTGAACATACTGAATAATATTCCTAACTTACTGCATAATTATGTTATATCTCAAACGTATGTCTTATAATGGATGCCCCCAGCGCGAACTTCTCGTGTACTTTTTTAATATTCCATTATTAATGAAGTAAACTGGCCTACAACAACGTTTCGTAACACGCAAAACAGCTGCACTTTAGTTCAATTATCATCAAAGTATTTATGAAGTGATTAAAATGATAAATACACCGTAGATCCAAATAAAAAAATGTTCGTCTCTTGACAAGACCTAATTATACCAGTGTAAATGAGTAGTTATAAGGCTAATAAATGCGAAGCATATAAGTAAGCCGTATATCTCCACCGTTATAAAACCATCACCACGATATATTTACATGCATACATTTGCACAATCGTATACGAGATTGATTTTAAAAGTTCTAGTGTCACCTTCGTATTGCCAGATCGTGAATTTTTTTATCATCTGAGCTATGTAGATAGAACTAGATAAAAAATGTACATAATCTCATTAAAATAATTATTAGTAAAGGAAAAATAGTGGATGCCGAAGAAAAAGAAAAATGTCAAAAGAAAAACATCAACAACTGACGTTTTTTCATGTTTGATTTTCACTTGAGGCACATGAGAAGGCAAGAAAATCCAATACAAATCATTAAATCACCATCAACCTCAGTACTTACTCTATCAATACAGTTATTTGGAAACCCTCATAAAGAACTATGAATATATGCACGTATTCGTTAGGATAATCGTTTTCCACAAGGATCTTCAATAAAGTTGTTGAGGAACTCTGTTGTTTTTGCCAACAAGTGTTAAACTCTTTCTAATGGCCTTTAAACACCCGGTATTGAAACAATATATTGTATGACAAATAGAAAACTGGTTCCATAGTAACCCAAGTAAATCAGTTCTTAAATTAAAAACAAAAAAGTAAACAAAACGTTTTTATTAAATAACGCAATATACGACTATAACAAGGAAACAAATGAATGGATTGACGGATATCAAGTTCTCAATCAATATACTTCCGGTGAAGCCTAAAGTAATGGACTAATGGAAATGACCAAAAGTATGTTAACAATGATAATTGTTGAATTTCGTTCTTGAAAACTATAGCTTGAAGACTGTGAAAACCAGCAAATTCACTCAAAGTGTTCACGGCTGCAGCTACAAAAGGAATGAACACAATTTCAGGTTTTATCTACTGCGACCAAGCGGCTCCTAGTCGATCTATTATTTGTCATCTACCAAATACGCCGAATTAATTAAATACAGTTTTGGAGCCAACGGAGCCTTACTTACCAAAAATCTTCAGAAATAGTATTCACTAAAAAAATCAAGTACCTACAAATCGAACAGAAACCAGAAAACAGTAAAAAAACCTGACACAGAGCAAAAACTCACCAAACGTTTCGTAACCGGTTAACTTAAACTCTCGAGTTGCGAATATCAATTGCTCGTTACACGCTTTAACTTCGATTTTAGTGGTATACGAAATCGATTCCCACATTAGTTCGCCAGTGTGTGAATTAATAGTAGACCACAGACCGTTAAAAATAAATTAGAATTCCAGGAAAATTGAACCTAATTTTCATCGGAATCCCATTGCTGCGCCGGCCAAATTCAGCGGAAATAGAATAGATATTCTAATCAAACGCATCTGTAATACATCTTTTTCACTTGATGGGTATGAAGAGAAGTGATACGTACCGAAGACACGTAGCCAATTATTGTGTTTAAATAAAAAAAAAACGTGTTCAAGCAACCAGTAGCAAATCGCAATTTGTCTGAGCGAAGATATTGTTAATATGTGCCAAAAAAGAAAACCTATGATGAGAATTTCTTTTACTAATTGGTTTCTCCAGTATCGAACCAAAGTAGGTTATGGATAAGAGTAGGTAAGTAGATTACAGTTTTTATTTCATACACTGTTTACAATCAACATAGCTTCGTACAAACCACTGTGTTCCCTGTGTACAACCCATTTCCTCAGACCAGTTTCCTTAAGCTTTCTTTGATAAAAATTGAATAATGGATGATTTTTTAGATGTGACATAAAAACCATAACATGGTGAAATGATAAAGAGAATATTGTAATAAAAGGTCTTACTTTCGGCAATTCACTCTTATGGTTATATGTTAGAGTCCACGAGTTTTCAGTCTGATCATAGATATGAGACCCAATTTCATCCAACATTAGTTGTTTTTGTGTGCACAGATGCGTCATATTTTAGGTAGATTCAGTTTTAACTATGATTTAAAAAGTAACGTTAAAGTAATTGGAGGATTTAATCGTCATTAGTCGACAATTACATTAACAATATTTCAATAAAAAATGCCTTAAATCAATGGGAAGAAAAAATGGTTTGGACAGTGTATGTAGTGACTTTTTTCTATCATGTTTAACTGCGAAAGAATGGTTTACCTAAATACTCAGATTCAATAACATGGCAACGCTTCAAATACAAACGGCATGCATGTATACTGCCCAATATATAAATGTAGTGAACTTAACTCATTAACACCCAAACGGACAAAATTTTTCGTCCTTCTTATAGCGTCAATCTCGAAGGGAAATCAATGAATTCACTCAATAAAAACCACTTATCCTAATGTTTTCGGATGTGATCTTTCGATTTCCGGGGATTTAATCAGAATTGTGATTAAATGCTCTAGAAAAAAAAATGGTTGACTTTATTAAGAAAAGTACTGAAAATTTGGTGATTATTTTTTTACATATATTTTTTTTAGGTCCAAAAAGTACTCTAACCTACTCCGGATTGTGGAGGAAGGTGGAGGCAATAGTTGGAGTTGATGATATGATTTTTTTTGCCGACCTCAACTGACTCTAATCTTTTCAAAATGGCGGACATTGCATAAAATCTCATGAAATATGAATTTTTCTCTAGTATTAATGTTATTGTTGTATGAGTTTTTTTTTGATCCACAGTCATTTTCCTCAATCAAAACAATACTACAGAATATATTTGACTAAATTTTCAATGTTCAATGATGGCTGTGGCTGATTTACTGTGGATCAAGAAAAACTCACGATAACATTAATACTAGAGAAAAATTCATATTTCCTGAGATTTTATGCAATGTCCGCCATTTTGGAAAGATTAGTCAGTTGAGGTCGGCAAAAAAAATCCAGTCATCAACTCCAACTATTGCTTCCACCTCCCTCCACAATCCGGAGTAGGTTAGAGTACTTTTTGGACAAAATATATATATAAATATATAAAAAATCCCTAAATTTTCAGTACCTTTCTCCTTAAAGTCAGCCATATTTTTTTTCTAGAGCATTTAATCACAATTCTGACCCCGGAAATCGAAACATAACATCCGAAAACATTAGGATAAGTGGTTTTTATTGAGGGAATTCATTAATTTCCCTTCGAGATTGACGCTCCAAGAAGGACGAAAAATTGTGTCCGTTTGGGCGTTAATGGGTTAAGAGAGACTTTTGTAGATAAACTAAAAATTGATTAATACTTTCCTGAAAAATAGCTCTTTTTTCAAATATTTTTCAAACTGAGGTAATAGCAAAAATAATTACCATATACGTAAAAAAACCATCAAAACGATAGTTGTAAATTGGTAACTAAATGATTTGATGACGATAATACGTGGAACCTTTGATATCAAAATCTACGAAGTGATTTTTAACATGTACCTGAAAAGAATAAAATGATTGGCGGAAAGTTTTCCTATCTCATGAGTGTCGTACAAATTTACTTATTTTAGGTATGTATTATACGTATGTTTCAGTTACAGAGAATTGTTGCTAATTGACAATGGAGGCAATGGAGTGGAAAATAAATCAAATAATAAATTCATTCGGTACGAAACTTATAGTGTCGTTTTAAACATGGATACCATCCAAAATATCTTTGGCAAAGTCGCTTTAGTTCATGAAAATCAATTCTAGAACTGGTCAAAGTTGATTCAAGAGAGAAAGTGCATGTTCAAGAGAAACGATCGGAAGATCCATTCTATTCTCCAGACTTGGTCCATCAGATTTCCATGTATTTTAATCTATTTAATAAACTGAAGAAGCCTCTTTTAATAACAAGCTGCACTTGTGAGCTAATGATATACCCTCAATAATGCACCATTTGTAGTGAAACAAAAAACGAGATTGTTTGGAATATTCCGTGTTTTTATGTACATACAATGAAGAAACAAATTGTTATATTTTTAACAAACGAAAAGGTTAAGAACAATAGAGCCGCAAACATCCTCCCATCATCGTAAAAAACGCACCCGGAATAATAAAGTGCTTTCGAAAAGTGATAACAAAACATAAAAAAAACCCTCACAATGCTTTGTGAAGCCGTACGTCTATTTATTAATTCTGTACGGGAATATACTCGTATACGGTTTGCATTCCGAGTCGTATTCTTCACGAGTCAGACGTTATTATAGAAAACACGAGCGATGATATATTCTTTTATCGTGGCGTATCAGACTTGCGTGCACATAATTTATATCGGTCGTTGCACAAAACTGTGTTACGGAGAATATCCCGGGACCACCGCTGTGCTCTCTATCGACACTTTCACGCCGTTATAACGGCCTCATCTGACGCACAGCCAACTCGGTTATGCAGCGTGTCCAAAAACTGCCCTGACAAACGTAAATTCCAGATACTGCATATGATTTTATGTCGGTTTAAACTAATTAATGTTAATTTAAAAATGCTTTTTAAGGGAGCTAGAGGTCTTTGAATATGACGTCTTGTTGTGAATTTTTCTCAAATATCTAAAAACAGACGATCTCTAGAAAGTTCAAAATTAGAACAGCGACTAAGCTTCTAATGAAAAATTAGTCACGGTAAACAAAATTTCCCTATTCCAATCAGAAGCGCCCTGTTTTGGGGGCCAGCAGACATTTTAATTTATTATTTTTCATAAAATTTTTAACAAAACTATTTATATCAAATTTGGAAAAAGAGAATATACTCTTGTTGGAAATCGCTATGAAAAAAAATTGTCTTTTTCGAAAAAAAATCTTTTTCAAAAATTTTATATTTGGGGATTAATAAAAACACAACAAGAAAAGAAATAATTTCCCGTCACGTGCTTTACATGATTCCATATTTTTGCTAATTTCATAACGAGCGTGTTATTCTTGCTCAAATCTGATGATATGTTGGAACAACATATTCTAACGACTTTAAGTAGCCACACAATATACAGAAATCACACGGATTTAAATGTGAAAAAGGTGATCAAATTAGTTGGAATACAAAATCACCAGATTTTAATGCATTATCTTCTGTATTTGTGGCTACTAGTTAGTTTATGCTGTTTAAATAAAAATCATAATTAACTTTGGACAATAATTCAATACTAACTGTAATTAACCCATTAACGCCTGAAACTACATATTTCATATACGCAGCTTTAGAATAATGTAACTGCGATTTTGTTGCAGAATTTCGCAGAAATATATACGACTATTTTTGAGGGTGCTCTACTCGAATTTGATGGTTTTAGCCCATTTCAATCAAGTTTTCCAGGAATATTTTTGACATTAAAAATAAAGTACTTACTTTCTTTTTTATGACTTTTTTTTTGAAAAGTCACTGTAAATAACTGTAAAAAAGGGCTGAAAAATAGGTTGTAAAAAAACGCCTGTCCACAGAACAGAACAAAAAGTGGAAAATAAAATAGGTTGGGCGAAAGAAAAAAAGTTATTTAAAGCGAGGACGAACGACGAATCAAGGATTTTTGGCTAGAATACGAGGGCGATGTGCATACTGTAATTGTGAACCACGGTATCCAAGTAACTTGCCTTGAAATAAACTTGGCTAACACTTGTCCGAGTTCAAGTAAATTGTATACATTACGCGCCTACTTTAAAAGTTGCAATTTTTTTGGGAAGTGCAAGTCGGAAGACGAGTAGCTGTGACGAGTAGTTTTTTAAAATGGACGAAAGTAAGACGGCTTTAGCTGCTTTTATAATCAGTTGTGGCTGGTTATCTTTTACTTAAAAATAGAAGAAAAAAACTCAAGCACATAAGATGGTGGATAACACCTTTGATTAATAGTAGAGATACGTATGTGTATGTATGTATATAATGTATCGACTGTATTTTATTAATGAAATAAATCTAAAAAGCCACTTTCATAATCAACCTAAAAATAAAACGACATATATGTATGTATAAGCAATTGAAATTGAGAATAAACTTTAAAATGACACCTGATAATGTCATTTTATTTATTATGATCCAAATTTAGATACACAATAGGTGCTGCATAATGAGGAGATGCACCATCTTGTTGAAAGAAAACGTCATTTCTCGGACGATCACGTTCCACTATATCTGGATATAAAGTTGGTTCAGGAATAAGGTCGTCTCGAAGAAAATCCTAATAGCTTGCACCAGTAAGGTTCACGTTAAAGAAATAGGGACTCAGAATTCTTCCGTCGACTATGCCGCACCACACATTCACTTTCTTAGGACGGTGAGTGGGATACTCCATCATCCATCGGGGATTCTCGGTAGCCCAATAACGGCAGTTTTGCCTATTGGCATGGCCGTTCTAAATAAACGTAGCCTCGTCAGAAAAAAATACTTTTTTTACGAAATTATTATCGTGCATATCTCTTGCATTTGCTCGCAGAATTGATTTCGCCTATCAAAGTCGTCTTCAGATAGCTCATGAACAAGGCATACCTTATAAGGATGATACTTTGCTTTTTTCATAATTTTGTGACCTGTGGACGCTGCTATATTGAAATCAGAAGCCAATTGGTTAAATGTTGAGTGATGATTTTCCTGTATTGCCAACAAAACATTAAGTTAATCTTCTTCTGATTTTGAAGGTCGACCAGATTTAGAAAAATCACGAACATGCCCAAAGTTACGGTATTTAGACTCAATATAACTTACCATGCTTTGGCTAATAGGATGCCGAGCAGGATGAGTTGCATTGAACAATTTAATACGTCACCAGAACTGAGTTTCTTGAGAAATGTTTTCGTCGTGATTCGTCTAAGTACCTAGCGATACCATTGTTTTTTTCGTTTATTTTAGACGTTTTCTAGCGTAGCGAATAAAAAGCATTAACCAAGGTTAACGGTTCCCGACGAATTTATTTTTTTACCCTTTATACAAGGCTTATTTCCGATGATTGGTCACCCAAAAGGTTTTAAAGTACGAGGATTATTAGTTTACCTCACAGGAGTCGATGTACTAGGTCACCATAAGAGCGTTAAACAATAACTAGACAATAAGAGTTTGCCGACAAGGCAGGGAGGAACCGAAGGCTAAGTACCACATAGTGGATATTCGAATTATATTCGTACCTGCTGATTCACTCACCCTGAACTTTCCTCTAAAGGGACGAATCGATATTCGTATAATTGTAGAACATTAGTTTGTGTGCCCTATATTATGTAATTATTCTATATCAATTTCTATTATATGATTATAATATATCTATAGTCATTAGTTATAGTAAGCATACATACTTGTATCTTAATTTAACAAGCATTCTCGAGAGTCGTGGCAGGCATAGTTTATTACATAAGTATCCCGTTTTATTTGGTCATTGGACCCATCTAATGTTAATACTTATTATGTGTATACATTTGTACAGTCTCGATATACAGGGTGTCTCAGCTTTCAGTTTACAGACTTTATCTGCTCACCCAGGATAGTTAGCAAAAAACTTTATATATAAAAGTTATACTTTATATATTAAAAATGGCATATTCCTTTTGACATGTGCTAGTGACCTTGAAGTTATGTCAGTGTCAATATAAGTTTTTTAAATACAATACCCTGTATTTTTCAACATTTTTGTATTTACCGAACAATTCTACACATATTTCATGTAACATACCCTGTACCTATCTTCAAACGTTTTCGAGATTTTCAAAGTCAAACAATGATACGTGCAACATGCAATAGAGGATTAATACGCCGTTTAGAAGCTGAAAATTTATTAAACTAATTGCTTATAATTACTGAAATATCCCATTGATCCGATTAAAATTACTTTTAACAATGCCTCTCAATTGTTTCAAAACTGACAAGGCAAACTGAAAATTATTTGTATTATTAATACTACTAATATAATTAATATATAAATATATAAAATATATAAAATAATAGCTGTTTGACTTCGATCTCGAAAACGGTTGAAGATAGGTATAGGGTATGTTACATGAAATACGTGTAGAATTGTTCGGTAAATACAAAAATTTCAAAAAAATACAGGGTATTGTATTTAAAAAACTTATATTGACACTGACATAACCTCAAGGTCACTAGCACATGTCAAACGGAATATGTCATTTTATAGCCCTCATGAATTCAAGTAACTTTTATATATAAAGTTTTTTGCTAACTATCCTGGGTGAACAGATAAAGTCTGTAAACTAAAAGCTGAGACACCCAGTATATTAAAATAAATTATAGTATATCCGAGTTTACCTTTTTTGTTATTTTTTTACAGGTTTTTATTTTATTTGTTTTAGTTCAGTTATATTTTATATTATTTGCTATACAAGTTGATATACAAGTAACACTATTTGTTTTATTTTCGGATGAATCTACATTTACATTTCACGGCCATGTTAATCTCCAAAACTGTCATTACTGGTCGAGAGAAAATCCTCACTGGATGAGGGAACTACACACGCAAAACCCTGAGAAAGTTAATGGAGGCAGAAGAAAGTTAGGCAGGAATTATTGGAGAAAATATCGTTGGTCCCTTCTTCATTGACGGCAATTTTAATGGAGAAACTTATTTAGCGCTTTTCCAAAATATTGTTGTACCGACGATGGAAAACTTGTATCCAGCTGAAGGAAACCCACAACTTCCAGGTATGTAATGCAATATGGTTCCAGAAGGATGGTGCACCAGTATATTACGAAGTCAATGTCCGGCAATATCTCCACACAATCTTTCCAAATCGCTGGTTCTGTATAATGGCCTGCACGATCACCTGATCTCACGCCGTTAGACTTCTTTCTATGGGGATATGTAAAAAGTATGGTCTACAAAACCAAACTCGGCGATTTAGCTGACTTAAGAAGAAGAATAACACTTGCAATTAGGTCGATTACCCCGCAGATGTTAATGTTAGAAAACATTTCTATTTTTTTCTAGGATGCTGCAATAAAATTTAAAACCATAAAACTTTAAAAAAAACCCTAAAAAAAAAAAACCCCCCCCCCCCCCCCCTTTTGTTTTTCCCCTCGGGGGTTTTGGGGTTTTTTTTTTTTCCCTCACTTTTTTTTTTTTTAAATTTAAAATTTGCATATCCAGGATTTAAAAAAAATGCATAATAATGGAGCTACTGAATTTATTCCATTTGGCTGTTCCATACTGTATAACTTCAAAACTGTGCATGCTGACATGTTTGTAGTGCACAAATTCCTATAACAGGACATCTCCCATGACCAAACAAAAACCCACGAATGTCGGCTTACAGGAGTTCCCAATGTATTTACCATATGCGCACATGCAGTGGCGGTGATTTTAATTTTATAGGAACATTTTGTTTCCCAAAATTAAAATGGCCATAACTTTTTGAAACAAAAATATTTTGTAACAAATCGAAAAACGTCTCCTTATATTTGTTTTTAGATTATGAAAAAAATATACTGCAAATATCCCACAGAGCGTTACTGAGAACCCAGGGAGTGCTCCAGTGTTTTTGAAAATTTTTTCGCAAACTTTGCTGACGGTTTTTTTCACTATAAATCCTTTCTGTAAGAGGTGTATAGTCATCACCTAAAAAAGTGAAGTCGGTCCCATGCGTCGTTTTCAAGATATGGCTAACTGAAATATCACGCACCGCCACTGCGCACATGTATTTATTTCCATCGTGAACAAGGTGTTAGATACGGGAAGAAATATTATGTACATTTCAAATCAGGCGTGCTACAGATGAAGAGCAATAGGGCTGTCACTGAGGCGATGATTTGTCCTAGCGAAACATATACACTCGCGGACAGAATACATTATGCAACGCGACTTTATAAATGTGGCAATCTTCGTTACCTAAGGTCACGGATATTCAGCAGAGTGCGAATATTAATAATAATTGGTGTATGGGTGCAGTACGAGAACTTCGTCGATTCATCAGACCGCCTAGTTTGAAATGTATATTTAGATAATAGCCTTTCCTGCAATGGGAAATAACATTAACGCCGTGAAAAGGACATATTCTTATTGCGAATAATAAAAACACGAGTTGATATATTTTGAGTTTTCTTATAAAGCAATGACATCCTTAAGAGACGAATAGCCATTACGTCAGGGTATCGCGTAAGTTATTAACAGGGCGTCAAACCAGGTACACGGTAATTGTTTTATCTTGACCAGCTTCTTGACTATTCGTAAATGGCTAGAGGAAATTTTATTCTACAAAAATTAGTACTAAAAAAATTGTATTTTACCATCTAAGACTAGAATTCGACATGTACTCGTATAAAGGAAAGAAAAATATAAATAACTAGCGACCCGCCCCGGCTTCGCACGGTTTACGACGTCACATTAGAAACCTCTAAAATTATCAGCGTTTCTCTACTATATTATGCATGTATTATACATATAAACCTTCCTCTTGAATCACTCTATCTATTAAAAAAAAACGCATCAAAATCCGTTGCGTAGTTTTAAAGATCTAAGCATACATAGGGATAGACAGCGGGAAGCGACTTTGTTTTATACTATGTAATGATAACACTTACAAATGATTAACTAAGGATAATATTAATAAAAGAAAAGTACTAAACAGGTGTCCGATACTTGCTCTTTTTTCCAGAAAATACCAATTTTATGGCATCGTTGAAAAAGTCTTCTAATTAGGAGTTTATTTATAATAAACCTATGATTAATAACGTATGATTTATACTACATCCTTGTGTTATAAAATACTAGCGACCCGGCCCGGCTTCGCACGGAAAAAAATGTGTTTATTTACGACATCACATTAGAAACCTCTAAAATTATCAGTGTTTCTCTACTATATTTATTATGTACGTATTATACATTTTATATGAAATCCTTCCTCTTGAATCACTCTATCTATTAAAAAAAAACTGCATAAAAATCCGTTCAGTAGTTTTAAAGATATAAGCATACATAGGGACAGACAGACAGAGGGAAGCGACTTTGTTTTTTACTATGTTATGATTAATACTATGTAGGCCACATATTTCGATGAAGATCATAAATGTAGTAAAAAATACTATATTTTTTACTCATTGTTACCCAATAAATCGCTGCCAATGGAATCACTACTTCCACATCCAATATTCCACATATTTCAGTCACCGGTTTAGTCAAATCGCTAAAATTATAAGGTTATATTCTAAAACGTTATATTATTATATATTTGGATATGGCCTTTATAACCTTTATGGCTCTTATGACACTTATGGCCAACATGGCCATTGTGATCCATATCATCTTGATGCCCCGAATGACCTTTATGACTCATAATATGCTTTACATCGGATATGGACATGGAAGTAAAAATGAGAATAGAGACTTAATTACCTGATATTTGAATTCTCTTTCTGAATTTTATTAAGCAAACAACAATAACACAACAACCGCCCCTCCCCTGAATACAACAAAAATACCAACAGCAAAATGAACATAAATTCAATATTTGGATTGGATTCAAACAGATTTTCACGAATTTTTAAATAAGTTGATGATATTTTGTATCGTTTGCGAATTACCTATAGACAAATAAAAAGTATATTATCCCCATTTATGCTCCAACCTTTAACCAATTAACCTAAAATATAGGTAATCAGTTTCAGACCATATCATGATGGTATAAGTCTTCCAAATTTGTTAATAAAAAAACGAGTTTTCGAGTACACAGTATCGTGTACACAAAAAAGGTTAACAGAACAGACAGACCGAACAAATATACGGAAAAACAGACAGAACATTATTTTTTTTAATAAACTCAAAATCTTGAGGTTTTAGAGCATTTTAAACCTATTAAGATAACAAAAATTATGTATACGGTTTATGATCTTTTCTCATCGCTTTCAAATAAATGAAAGTATTAAAAAATGCTCTGATAACCGTAATGACACAATGCATTTATACCGCACAAGATACATAAGTACTTCAAACTTGATACGTATATCTACAAAATAGTCTATAAATGTAAAGGTTCTTAGCTTACTATGGTGATGAAGGAGGGCTGAGGGAGGAGTGGAAGGAGGGTAGGTAATCAAAATAAGTGGAAATTTTAAAATTAATTCAAGTACTATACATAACACTATGGTAATTATATGATCATATTTTGGATATAGATGACTTAGACGCATTAGATTATCAAATTGAATCTTTGTATGATATTAGTATATTTAGTGTCAGTCTAACACACAGAGCGTGTGTTTGCGAAAGATATTAATAATCTTTTTTATCTTTCTGTTTGTTATTCATTATTTTATCAAAATTTAAACAAAGAAATTAATGATTTATGTTAATTTAAAATACATACATGTATTCCTTAATCATAGACAGTAAACGATCAACAGCACATGGTAACTTGGAAATGTCTATTAAAATTGCAATAAACAATTATGTATAAATATTCAATAACAGCATTCCGTATACGGCATACATTCAATCTTCATCAAGAATTTATGAGAATTTATCATTTCTGAAGTCGTCATAGATATAAAATTATAATTGTCAGAACCAGAAGCTACAAATGCTGAAACGTAGCATGGTGCACGAAAGGCAAAAGTTCATTTATTTTCTACAAATAGGTTGCGTGGAATTCTGATTTTTTCAAACGGATTCTTATTCATTCCTGCAACCATAACTTCGAGACGGAAGATTTTACTTTGCCAACAGTGTATATGAACTTGCAATAAAACGGGTTTAAAAAAATATATATTTGAAAGCAATAAAATCAAAAAAATGTTGATGTTAAACAACCTATTACTTTGTCCTCTTTAATTTTTTCCAAAATAATATCGCCAATTTTTTTGGGATTTAATGTTATCGATATTTACTGGCCGTCAGTAAGGTGTTAATTTTAAAATATTTAGGTACCAAAAAGTGATTAAACTGCTAAAAGTGTTTCAAGAAATAAAAGTGATGGGAAAATTATGTGCCAGGGTAAGGAACTGGTGAACTTATAGTAAAGTAATGATGACCATCATATTGAAACAAAACTAAAAAATATTTCAATCCACTAACAAGGTATCCACTTTTCCCTAGAAGAACACTGTGAGTGGAAACGTTAACTGACCAAAATTACGCTGTTTAGTGAACTGAACTGAAATTTGATCGTACTAAAGGAACAAATTGGATAAATCTCGACACACTGGATCTATGAATGTGAGCTTTAGATGATAAAGCATAAGCAATTTTTCGATAACCGAAATTATATATGCAGAAGAGTATACTATGTTGATTATGGCGAAATTACGGATGTTACGTGAGATAAGATTGTGCCTTGAAAGAGCTTTTCAGATAAAAGAGATGTCTTTGAAAATATCAACAACAGTACAAGATAAATAATAGCGTTTAAGCACAGCTTATGAGAACTTTTGTAGTCGCATGGTAAAGGCTAGGCGCACATCGG
The DNA here is from genome assembly GCA_029963805.1 of Aromia moschata. Classification (NCBI taxonomy): domain Eukaryota; kingdom Metazoa; phylum Arthropoda; class Insecta; order Coleoptera; family Cerambycidae; genus Aromia; species Aromia moschata. The sequence continues at coordinate 396,821 of JAPWTK010000332.1, read as the reverse complement.
TTAGTCAGGCCAACACAAGACAAGACATATATAGATCAAGCATCTAATAACACTGCAATGATTATAATCGGTGTGTGCTCAACCTAATAGGTACTCTAATAGCATGAGTTTTGGTGATGCATTGAATTTACGACTTTAATAAGTGACAACTGTGATCATCAAAATTGGGACCACCAACCACCATCGCGTCCTGCAGTACTTAACCAAAACAAAAATCTTCACAATCTCACGACCATTGCGGATACAGCACACTTTATATACGGTACTTGTTAGAGAGCCTCGCTGCATGGCAAAACATAATGATCTCACGTCCTGGTTAGTTACGTTATTTATCTCGACATAGGAAACAAATTAATGAACGCCACGGTGAACCGTCCGCTATCCGGTACCGATCGCAATAACGAAGCTGCAGAAATTTCAGCACAGCTGCTGCAGAGTTGCCAACTTAACGCCTTGATAAAATTAGTTACTAGTGGAGATCTGTCCATGACGGCGATGGATATGTTTAATTGATAAAATTGCCAAATACACAGAAACAAAATAGGGCTTTGCTTTTTTAAATTATCTATGTATGTCCAAGGTGGGCAGTTTTAGATGTAATTTATAGAATATCTCGTAAGTGCAACATATATAAAAAATCTGATACAGCAGTCCGTGCTACTTGAGAAACAATTGTGAAAACAGATCACGGCTATTGCGATCAGATTTGATGCTCAAGAAGATTCTCAGATTTTGGTCTTTTTAAAAATGCCCGATATTTTATTTATTATAGCAAATACGAAGAAACAATGCAGGATTCTATTACCTTTTCTGAATCTATTGAAATAGTAAGATTTTTATTTTATTTTTTTTGTAACCACAAAGCTGTTATACAAAGTTTAATTTGTTCAATGGGACATCCTGTATCTTATCACGCCATATTTTGCTCTTCATATTTGTATAAAGTATTTTGTTATTTATTTGTGATATATACCTAAATGCGATAAATAAACGAAAAAAAAAAAAATTATTCAGGATTCGTAAAATATTAAATTGTTGTCCATTACTATCTAAACACAGTTGCCATTTTCGAATGCCACTACTAACACCATTGCAAATAAAGATGTGGGTTGCGCTTCGCATAGCTGCAACACATTTTTTGTCATCCTTCTAAGGTTCCATTAATTTTTAGATACACATACATACATGTTTTGTTTTTTAGAAACCCCCAAAAAAAGTCTAACGGCGTAATATCTGGTGATCTAGGTGACCATCTTATTTGACCATTATTTGAAATCCATTGCTGCCCAAAGTTGGCGTTGAGACAATCCACAACAATTACCAAGGAAACTGTCGATAAATACATACCTCATTTTCTAATATTTTCTCTCTCCCTCGTCATGGTTTGCGTCGGCCTCTAACGATGGCTTGCTTTAATAAAGTGTCCTCATTAAAATACGTATATTTGTCGTCCATTTGTCAGAGCGTAAATACCAAGAAAATACACGAAAACCTTCGAAAGTTCTGGCGTTTCTTTAACCAATTTTAATATACCAATATAAATATATCAATAAAGTTTAATATGACAATAAACATAGGGAAAAATGATTCATAATGCCTTGTTCAAATCACAACATAAAAAAGTATTTGGCGTCCTCTAACAACTTGAAAAACTATTTTCACCAACATATTATGTTGACAACACAGCAGACTAAACTTAACTGAAACTAAACTGAACTGGAACTCAAGTTAACTGGAAGTAACTGCCTTACTGAAATCAAAGATTCGTTTCTAGTAGAGGAACATGAAGGAAGAACTTTTTAATCCGTCTTTGTCCTTGTATTTTTTTTGTTCGAACCTAAGCTACTAAAAAAAAAGTCTTATGATGTTTTTTGGTAGTTTATGAGTTTTCATTGCGATGAAGGTGGAGGTTATCCATTTGTGATCACAGATTACGGCAGTTGTTGACAACGGTGGCATGTTTGGTGATATCTTCAACAAAAAACCATAATTGAACGATAAAAATGAATTCCATAAGCAAGTTTATGTTCGATTAAATCAATCGCTAATTCATTCGTCGACTTGAATGGCATACTTATCGTTTCATCTCTTCATCGAAGCGCAATGAGGATTGGAAACATAAGTATTCAGAAAGTTTTTAATTTTCGATTAATTCGATCACTAATTAATTCAGGCATTTGAACGGCATGCGTATCGTTTTATTGTCTCTTCATTAGATCCCACTAAAAACTAAAAACCGCAACACATTTCGAGTGTTACTTGCCTTATTGTTGTTTCCACTGCGACGAGTGGAACAATCGATTCGTGGAGAGTACAACAATCGATTTGTGTTCATTTTCTCGTATTTCCCATTTTCTTAGACGTTTACCAATCGAAATTAAAACCGGTGCCAAAAAGGAAAGAACACTTGTTGCCGAAACAATAGGAAACTTTTATAAACTTTGCGAAACATTTTTGGAAAGAAGACGAGTAGCAGAAAACGAGTAAAACCTTTGTTCAAACTCAATCTCAATTAAGTAACATGAACGAACTTTTTGTTCCTTTTGTTTTAACTTATTGCCAAAAGTTATTGATTTTCGTCATCAACTGCACTACTTAGGTGTACTTAAGTACGTTTTCTCTACATAAAGTGTGGTCCACGGATAAGCAACAATGAACAACATCAATGTCGACTTTTGTGGAACTACAAATGTTTCTTGTCATAAAAATATATTACAGAAAACGGAAACATGTGTCCAACCAAAGGAAATTAGTGTAATTGTCAAACTTGTGGAAATCTTTAGTAATAATATTGTCATATAATTTGTCCACCAGGTCATATTCATTATTTCACTGCTTCACTCAGTAGACTCACTTAGAGAGAGACTTCTCAACGATATGGGAATACGGACTTTCAAAACAGTCCATACATACCAAACAAACAAGAGTCACGTTCAGCTTGTCGACGCCTGTTGCTCAATTTTCTTTGAAGAACCGTTAGGCGAGAAAAATAGGTGACAAAGGTAAATATTCGTAAACGCGGCATAAACAACCAACAAAAGTTGTCAACAAACACCAACTTTATTTCTGAAAACTAGTCACTAACGACAAACGTTGATCCTTGTTGCTTCGGTAGAACCAGACTTTAGAATCAATATTATCAAAACTTTTACGTTGTTTCCGCAGTGTTTGCAATGTTGTCACAGTGGATGAGAATTCACCCATAATCACAGGTTACGCAACACGAGAGAAAGCGACGTCAAAGAGTACAAAGTATTTACACTTTGGCGACGTATTTCACATACACACACACATCTTGTGTCCGACAAAGTTTGCAATAGTATCCCTACGTATTTTGACGTGCTCAAACCGAATCCGATTTCGAAATTGCCCCATCACCCGTATCATCAGTGACGTAAAAAATAGATTTTCCCCTAGGAACAAAATTGCTCTAGAAAATCCTCTGTTTTGACTGTAACTCTGAAGGTGCTGGAGCAATTATGACACCGGAATCGGATTCAGTACGTCAAAATGTGCCTGTCACAGACACATACAAAAAAATTGTAGTCTGAGAAATTCCACTATAGTTAGGTATTTTGACGTGCTGAACACTAAAAACCAAAACACTGCGGCAGCAACAAGCAGCTATTCTTGTTTACTTTTATTTCTTTCCTCGTATTCCCACTGTTTATTTGAATTTTAGCCCTCTAAATAGAAATCGGCAATAAGTAGGAACAGTAAATCTTAGTCGTCAAAACAATAAGAAACTTTTAGGAACTTACAGGAAATGAAACACGTACACTCAACGCGCACGTTTCGCCAACCATATTGGCATTATCGGTAGATCATTAAAACTAAAATTGTATATGCTGAAGGTCCAATCCCACTCCAGAAACATTTTTTGGAGACAAGCAACAGAAACATAAATGCTGCTTCAGTGGAGACGTGTCTTAACGTAGGTCACAACAACGATGAAGCCGTCGTGCAAGAAGGAGAACGACATGGGGGCGGCAGCGGCCGCCTTCGACGTTTCGCGGCGCGCGTGTCGCCATCAATAGTGCTCTCCGGGGGACGAAACGCCGCGACACCTCCACCGAGTCGGCCGCACATCAGTCACGAGGACGACGTAGCGCGAAATTATCGCGGCGACATCTACACCGAACTCGGTCGCACTAACGCGACTGAAAGCGAAATATCAACGATGGCCGGTCAGTTCCTCCAAGTCCCGCGGATACGTGCTGGGTGCGGCTGACCGCCACCGAGGTTGATAGGCAGGCAGAAAACTTCGTTCCTCAGAGGGAAAATACGAGGTGTGTAAATTAAGTAATGAGACTGATTTTTTAAATCTTTTTATTCGAATAGAATTACAATTCACTATTGTCTCTCAGTACAATTCAGTATTGCGCTGGAGACGGTTCTTCCTATCCTCATAGCAGAGTTAGAACTCATACACTGGAATAGCCTTCAGCTGGCCGGTTACAGCCGTTTGAATGTTTTCTTTGGTCCCAAAATGACGTCCCTTGAGGTGATTTTTCAATCTCGGGAAGAAAAGAAGTCAGAAGGACTCAAGTCAGGCGAATAAGGAGGCTGAGTAGCCACAGGAATGTTTTTACTGGCTAAAAACTCATTTACTGAAATGGCTGTGTGACAAGGCGCGTTGTCGTGATGCAACATCCAGTTGTTCTTGATGTTTGGTCTCACACGCATGACCCTTTTTTCAAGTTTTTCAAGTAAGACCTTTCTGTAAAAGTGTTGATTTACTCTTTGGCTTGGAGGCACAAACTCTTTGTGGACAATTCCCTGGCTATCAAAAAAGCAAATCAGCATGCGGTTTCCGGCTCGTACTGAAACACCCAAGTTTCATCACCAGTAATGACACGTTCCATAAAATGGGAATCTTTTTTCAATCGATTTCAAAGATCAAGTTACCTTTCTCTTCTGATGTCCTTTTGTTCCTGCGAAAGGTTTTTTGGAACCATTTTTGCGCATATTCTTCTCATCCCGAATTCTTAGTCAAAATCTGATGAACAGTGGTGTGATTCAAATTTAATTCTTCCTCGATCATTCTTGTCGTTAACCGACGATCTGAACGCACAAGATCCCCTATTACATCGACATTTTCATCGGATCTTGAAGATGAAGGCCTTCCGCTGCGTGGTTCATCTTCAATCGACTCTCTTCCTTCTGAGAATGCCTTAAACCACCGAAAAACTGGGGTCTTGGAAAAACACTGTCTGCGTAGGCGTGTTGAAGTTTTGCAAAAGTATCCGTTGCGCTGTGTCCAAGTCTGAAGCAAAACCTGTTGAGCACACTGTTGCTCAAAGTTAATGTCACTCACTCATTTTTAAAATGCACTAGAAGAAGCTTGTTTACGAAAACAGTCAGAAAGAAAAAACAAATGACTCTAATAAGTTCAAACTTGTACTGAAGATGCATTACATGTTAACTTACCAAGTCCCGTCTCCGCAGTGTTGCTAGATCGGGTGCTACGTTGCCAGTCTCATTACATAATTTACACACCTCGTATATGTACGGTGGGTTATGTTGTTTGCGCTTGTTTAGGACACGAAGTTTTATTGTTTAACGAGTAGACATGAATTTTGAATCGACATAATAATTTAGGATATCCCATACAAAATTGTGTGATGTATTTATTGCATCAAAAAAAATCATAGACCTCGCATCTTACAATTAGTAAGCATCTTAGGCGTATTGAAAATACCATACATAATTTAACTAGATACTTCGGCGAGTCGCAACAGAGACGGAATAACAATGGAAACGCTGCCAATGTTCATCGTTATAGCAACTGCGTTGCCACCGCATGTTACACAAAGGCGTGTTAAGGGCTTGTTACAGTTTATACGGCCTTGCGGATGACGTTGTGTGTTTAAATTTCTTTATCTTATTTGTGGGGTAACGTGCAAATTAACATGCCATGAGACAACAAATCCACACGAGAATTACTGCACACCTTTACAATGACTCGAAGTTGTTTCTGGTGAAAATGACCGGAACGAAATCATGAATTTCGTAATGTAGGTGAACTAATTCATCTACAAAAAAGTAATGTCACAAGACATGTGACAAGCCATGCTTCATCTAGCTTCGTCATCCATAACGATGACACTATATTCTTCTATGATGATCTCACGGTAGCCTTGATGACTATATTCCTTTACATAAAATAAAGATCCCCACACTACGCCTATTTCTAGAAACAATATGGTCTGCTGAAAACTCCCTAATTCGACTTTCTGTTTCGATTAAGAAACTGATATGTTAACCAGATATACGAGGACGTATTGCAAAAATGTATTCCTAAACGTCATTGGGGATAATTTGATATTCATTATAGATAAAGCAACTTACGTATGTGGACGTTCTATGGCATTTTTTTAATTAGTGCGCTAAAACCTAAGAGTGCTAGTATGTAGCACTTATTTAGTGGCTTGAATTGTAAGATATTAAATAGACGCAACAAAAAAATAGTTGTAGAGTTTGTGATTGAGTGCTTTTACTTCATTTGACCAGATCAAGATAATTCTAAGAAAGAATTAGTAATGCTAACAAACGCAGCTGCAAATATGGAAAAAGTGTGTGTTAACTGATTGAAGTAAACGAATGTGTTAACGAACCAAAACTTTGCCAAATATGATACTAAATATGATATATTTACATGTACAGCTTATGCATTTAAACGAATATTATTTACAGTGCATGAGCAGAGGTGACTTGATTCATTTAACTAAGAAAAAAGTGGAAGATAATGGCCGTTTTTTATGGTATTTCTTCGAGATGGCAAAAATAAAAAAATCAAGAAGTTTCACAAAGTAAAGATGTTTGATACATTCAGTTTTTATCGTTAGTTAATACTAACGATAGATTAATATCGTTATATGACATCTACAACAAAAATAAAACAGATTGCTGAATACCGCAGCTTAAAAAATCCTGAAGAATATACCAGACTTAAGACGATTTCAGCGTCTATGCTGATCGAAGGTGAAGGCGATTTGGTTGCTCTAAAAAGACGTGGAGGTTGGCTTTTCTCGAACTTGTAGCTTGTAGCTGAAGGTTTGACTGAAGAATCGATCAACAGGGAGAGTGAAGTTTTTAGTAAATATAGTATATAGTAAAATGTTCAGTGAATTCAGGAATAGGAAACACAACGTCAACACTAGAAAACATTGTAATTGGGAAATACCAAGAAATATTTTTTAGTGTAGTACCTTCCACTTCATCAACTACAATTCTACAAAATGAAAGTGCGCACTAAAAGTGTGCATATTTACAATAACACAAATTGTAACAAATACTTCATTTAGTAAAAACTAAAGATAGGGTTTTTGTTTGTTTATGTTCAAAAATGCATAACTTACGTGTTCAGCTAAGCCTCACACGGAAATCGAAACTTTCGCACGGGGAATTTTCTGGATTCCTAATGAAATATGTACATATGTATATCATAACGAATGGTACAGAAATTTATATTTATTTTGTAATAATTAAAATTTAAATTAACAGTTATTTTTCCTATAAGAAATCTCGGGAAAAATATCAAAATTTATGAACTATAGGTGATAAGATTATACATTCTCACTGTAATCCTAAATTTACCGGGCTACGACTGGATGTTATCTCTCGTCGAGTGGCCTGGTGGGAGTGTCCGGTAAATTCCATTATTCAAAAATAGCATAGAATGATGTAACGAGCCGGGGTGCTTTTTTTTGAGCGTATTCCCAGGCATATAAATAATCCAACAAACACTCCAACATAACCATCTACTTTGCCTTGCCTCCTCTGCAAACTCGTTACTTTAGATGAAAAGTAATCTAACAATATCCCACACAATCTTACAAGAAAACATAACAGTCACTCGGGGAATTGTTATTTTTGCTATCCCTTATTTACGACACGAAAATAATGGGGATAGGCCTCAACGGAAGTATTATTATTATCATTATGGCTTCGTTAAAATTAAAGTTAATGCCGTTGAATTTATTAGCAGTATTTGATTTAGCTTTGCATCAAAGCCTCGTCATTATCTGAGGCCAATTTCGAATATATTTGTATAATATAAATATATCACTGCCATGAACATGTCCTTAATTAGATTAGTATTAAGTTATTATTAAGTATTACTTAATTTGTAATTTAACGAAAGACTTTTTTGTATTTCGAAACAAATACTAACAAATCCGGTATTAATTTTTTTCAAACAAAATAAATTCTTCTCTAGGTACAAAAAATACTGTATAAAAAATGGATTAACCTATCTGAAAACGAGAAAAATAACAACAATTTCAATGAAGAGTGGAACTTGACATATTGTCTTTTATAATGAAGGAAAAGCCACAAAGGTATTTTAATAATACCAAGGAAAAAACGTCATTTGAAGATTGTCACATCTATTAAATACAACACAGTTAAAATTACAATCGTTTAATTGCATAAAATTGAGTAGCCGAAGTAGCTAATTCAAATTGTAGCGAGTAACTGCTCCTGTTGGTGAGTGTGTAGTCCGTTTCAATATGCATAAAATATGTGATGATAAACTAAAAATACGTGAGTTGTCACTCACCAATCCAGACTTTTGCAATACTAGTAATGACATTGATAACGGTTCGAGATATCATTGATTGATGGGTACCAATATCTTCTGCTACGTCACTTTGAATTCTGGGTTGCCAACATAACCCTCACTCTCTTCATTACTCAAAGCTCCACCCTTAGTTTCTTCCGTATCACCAAGAAAATGATCAGTTATTCACTCCACATTAACTTTACTAAACCGATATAAGGATGTAAATCACGATACTGGATTTGAAGTGACGTCCTTGCACAGTAGGCTGGTGCATAATTTCGTCATAATGTATAGACACCTACCTTTTATGAAGTTACTCACAAGTCTGTATATCTGCAGATATTTTTATGCATATCAAATGGAGTGGCTACTACTGCAGAGTGATATGCATCAAGTTGAGTGCCTACTCAACTTGATGCATATCACTAAATATCTCTATGCGTTTTTTTTTCTAGTCAAGTGTAGTCAATTAAATTCCTAAATAAAATTCGATTGTGTGAAAACTTCGTCTTATTGAACTCTCAATCGATAAAGTTGAGGTGTAAAATGATATGTTTTTGAGTAATCTTTGTAAGATAAACTTTATCGATTGAGAGTTCAACATCAACGAGAAGCCTTGTCTAACAAATTGAAAAATTATATATATTATTAAATAATAATAATAAATATAAATAAACACATAGAACTTATTGAGGAGGTCTTAATGTGTGCCGAGATGGAGTTTTTACCCGACAGCGTCTTTCTCATTGTTAGTCAATCCTGTAGGTCTCTGTAATTGGCGTTAAAATCTTCCGAATTCAAATTTCGACATAGGGTTGGTTTTTGTGGTGTGGACGTCGAACCGTTTAAGTCACAACGTAGCGACTTCGGGGGTAAAAACCAATCCTAGAGGCTACCAAAAATTTCAAGCCACAAGTCTCTAACTCGAATAGAACGCATATGGCGCTAATATAAAAAGTGTTACGCTAATTTTGACGAGCAGTTTATATGCACTGACACAAAATCTGCTATTAAAATCGCTGCATGGAGTCAGGATTATTATTGGGTGTTTTTTGAGATTAACAACGAATCCTCAAACCGTATACTGAACTGCACGCCGAATTCGGTATCAACATATCGAAAATACACAGACATATAAGATAATAAAATATTTTCCATTTCACACAATCAAATTTGTTCGCATTTTTGCTCTATTTTCAGGGCATTTTTTGAGGTAAAAAAAAATACAGATGATTTGACAAACAAGGTCACATTTTTATCTATATACAGGATGTGACACTTGAACTCTTTTAACCACTTAATATCTAAACTTAACTTTTGGGGTTGCTGATCACGAATCCGAGGTCAGATTTTCCAAATTCAAAATGGCGGACGTATTTTTTCAAAATCAAACGATTTGCACCACATTTGGTATGGGTTTTTGGGGTCGCTGATTACGAATCCGATTTCAGATCCGTATCAGATTTTTAAAATTCAAGATGGTGGACCCAATATGGCGGAAACTCAATAACCTAATCCATTATATTGGGTCCGCCATCTTGGATTTTGAAAATCGAACTTCGGATTCGTAATCGGTAACCCCAAAATCCCCTGTGTAGACATTTGGTACAAATCGGTTGATTTTCGAAAATCTCGTCCGCCATCTTGGATCTTCCAACTTGATTTTGGCAAATTTGACCTCGGATTCGTGATCGGTGATCCCTAATACCCCAGTATCCCAAATTTGGTGCAAATTGGTTGATTTTAAAAAATTCGACCACCAATTGGATTTTTGACCGCCATGTTGGATTTTGTCAACCCACTACACCAGCTTTTTAGAGACATCCATCAGCTACAATTTAAAATGAAGCCTTGGTCGATTTTTTTGGTTGCTTCTAATTTTGGTCGTAGTTCTGATCCGGTTGATGCGGATTGTCCCATATTTATTAGCTTTCTTGTTTGACTTTAAAATTATCATCAGAAATTATAAGTAGCCAGTCTGCATTGAGATCAACAACGTCATTAATGGAATTTATAAAGAGCAGAAGGCCAAGAAGCGATCCCTGTGGAACACCAGATATTGCCACGTTCATTTAGAGAAGCTCGTCAGATACGAAACCCTGTATGTATAATACATTGATGTATTATAAAAGGTGGGCCATCTATATGTTGAATTATAAATTAGCAATGAGAACAAGAAAAACTGAGTTTTTTATTATTTATTTTATTTCATATGATACAATGTTTATTCCGATTAAGTATGAAAAATTATTTCATTCAAGTGGCCACCTCGGCTGGCTCGGCAGTAGCCCATCCTGGAACACCAATTTTCGAGCACTTTATTAACAGTTTGATGCTCTATTTGAGCGATTTGAGCTTGAATGTTTTGTTTCAAGTGGTCTATTGTTTGAGGATTGTCCGCATAAACTTTATCCTTCAATGCGCCCCAAAGAAAGTAGTCTAGTGGTGTTAAATCGCAGCTCCGAGGTGGCCAATTGACATCTCCGAAACGGCTAATTACGCGATTGTTAAACTTTGTGCGCAAAAGGTTGATTGTAAGCGCGGCGGTGTGGCAAGTTGCACCGTCCTGTTGAAACCAGACGTCATCGAGATCGATATCTTCCAATTCCTGCCACAAAAAGTCATTTATCATATCTCGATAGCGGTCGCCATTGACCGTAACGGCGCGACCAGCCTCATTCTGGAAAAAAAGGGTCCAATCACGCCACCACTCCAAAATCCACACCACACAGTGACTCGATCCGGATGCATGGGCTTATTTACGACGACGTGTGGATTTTCCGTGCCCCAAATCCTACAGTTTTGCTTGTTGACATAACCGCCAAGGTGAAAATGCGCCTCATCCGAAAAGATTATTTTTCTTGCAAAATCAGGATCATCGTTCAACTTGTTTAAAGCCCAATCAGCGAAGCGAAAACGTTGTTGATGGTCAACTTGCTTCAATTCCTGAACTAGCTGGACTTTGTACGCATACATACCCAGGTCTTTGTGCAGAATCCTCCTCAAAGTGGTACGGCTAATGTTGAGTTGTTTACTTCTGCGCCGAGTTGATGTTGACGCGTTAAGACGCATACTTTCGGCCACAGCAACGATTGCTTCAGGTGTACGCCTAGGATGAGCATGCGGAACATGTGTCACGTCCACCAGCATTCCACTTCTGCGCACTTTATCGATAAAATTCTGAATTCCTTGGTTTGACGGCGCCTCATTTCTTCCAAACTTTCTACGCAAATTTCGCGCCGTCTCGGCAACCACAGAGCCACACTCAAAGTAAGTTTTAAGTATTTCAAAACGTTGATCTAAATTATAGCGGGACATATTCTGTCAGCGGAAGGTTAAAACTAAACAACTGTCAACAATTCATGGCGCTCAAGTCGACAGCGTCATTAATAGCACGTAGTTTAATATTCAATATATAGATGGCCCACCCTATACATACAGCAATGGCGGAGGCGCCGGCGCGGGGACCGTCAGTGAATAAATTAATTTGGTCCCTTCGGAATTTGAACTTCCAAAACGAAAACGAGATTTCCATTAAATGCGTAAATGGAACCTCGTTATGCGACGGCAAGGACTCGGGGATACCGGCGAGGTTTCTGATCGTCGATGGCCCGGGACCGGCGCTGCGCACAATGCGGCTCCCCGCTGACATTCTAATAACTGCGGCCCGTCAAGGCCGCCACCGCCGGCAGTTTCTTAATTGACTTTTGGAACTGCATCGCACCTCTGTTGGTACGCCGCGCACAGCGGCGCAACACCCTGTTTTAAGCCTTTAAGGCGCAGACCTAATAATATAATAATAATACTCACCCTATAATTACTCCGAAGAGTAACCCCAGAGGTCCTCTCAGGGATCTGTGCAGGGAAGGGGTGGCTATTATTATTATTTGCCATGGCGCACTGGGAGCGACTTAAGATTATTTCGGTAACGCATTCGCTTTACAGTTCTGAGGAAACCCAGAAAACTCAGAACATTACCAAATCTAGGGCATTTGCGGTTGGATTGGCATCTATGCATCCACACCTATACACTACTCTTTTACATTTTTAAGCCTATATTAGACAGGTTAGAGATAGATAAAGAATATGCAAAAAATTATTAAAAAAAAAAAAACAGTTACTGCAGTGTGGTGGTGGTGGTGGTGGTTAATACATTACTCCAAAAATTAAGGGAACAAACAAATTTCCTAAATTTTTTGGTAATGTATTTTGGAATGTATCTCAGTGAAAAATGGTTGTATCTAGATTTTAAATCGCAAATTTAACAAGTAACTAAAGTAACTAATGAAATATTGTAAAAAAAGATGAAACAAAATAGTTTTTGTTTTCCATTTTAACGAAGATTACACAATGTTCAGCAACAACATACTTGTCCCTTTAATTCTTTCGTAAAACTTTGATCAATATGTACGAGAAAAAGGTTCGATGGATCGATTTAAAAATATGCAGGGCTATTGCCGGGGGTTCGTTAAACTAAAAAAAGCCTGGAAACATTAGTATTTCCCTGAATATTTGTAAATATGCGTTGCTTTATTAAAAAAATAAAAAAAAAAACACTTTTTTCTCTTTCCTTTAAAACAATGTTGAAGGTGATTTTTGTTTCAAAAAATCGTAAAAATATCGTACTGAATTTATTCCAACTTTTGAAACAGCCCTTACATTTTCTGTGAGGTCATTGGTTGCTGAAATATCGATGATCAAAAGGATCCTTTTTCACTAAAAGATATATCAGCGACAAATTGATGTAAAGTGAGTATAAAAAAGCAAATTGAATCTAAATAGTCTCTGGACCAAAAAAAAATATATATATAAAGTTTACATTTTTTTTCTCGCGCTGTTTCTTAGGATTGAGTGATAACCGTAGCTCATAGAAATGTTTTGCCAAAAGATATCAAAACTAGAAACTTGAAGCTTCAATTTTTTTTTAATCTAGATACGACTGTTTTTCAGTTGCTTTTGTTCCATTAATTTTTGGAGTAGTGTATATTAACCACTGAAACAGTAATTATGGTTACTTATTTACTTACTGTATGATATAGTACATAATATACTCGTAATATATCATTTATTCATTAAAACCTTGTAAAAGGACATGAAACGTCAGTACAAACAAGACAATTAGAATATTTCCAGTAAATTTTTGTATATGGTTATATATGTATCAAACAAATAGATTTATTTTTGTACACCTACACCACATGACATCACAAAAAAAATATTTATATCGAGTATACATAACATTTAAAAAATTACTTAGCCCATATATCTCGGTAATCCAAAATTCCTATTGAACCTAATATCCCGTCTCATTTTCTAGAATGTTTTTACTAAACATTGATTCTCAGGGTCAGTATTTTTAGTATAAGCAGGAATATTTTCTAGGCTCAAATAACATTAAAACGTTTTACTTCGCAGTCTTTTCTTAGACACTTTTACAAATAAAACTCAATGTGGAATGGTAATACGATAAATAGGATAACAATAAATAAAATGTTTTATCTTGCAATGATTTTCGTACATCTGAATACTTTTATCTACATTGATCCAAACCGGAAAGAACTACATAAAATAATAACGTAGTTAAATAAACTGATTATATGAGAACACTAAAAAGCATACAATGTGCGGTTTAATTTTTTTTTAAATTAAATAATGCTCAAGTGCATAAGATTTTCGTCCTAATTTTAACAAATAGCACATTACCATTAAGATGTGCTGAGCAAACTAAACATAGTGGATAATATAGACACATCCTATATGGCCACTAGGGTCATTGCTATCTATTTTTACTATATAAATTTCAAACTACTCTCTATTAACGTAGTTATTCTACTGACCACAGATACTTAAATTGTTAAAAGTTAAATGAATACTGGGATAAACATACAAAACGGGAAATGAAATATCTATATGTATACATAAAAACATACCCATGTCTCAGTATATTTCAAAATTTCGCTGTCTCAAAAACGCGTGTCTTATTGTTAGTCAGACTCGGTCAAAAATGATGTGTCATGCTACTGATCCAAAACGACTGGCCCGGAAAAAAATTATAGCATAAAAAGATAAATATATTTTAACGTTTTGTAAAAAGGTGAGCATTTAATAAGAAAGCGTCAACCTATCCCGCTAACAAGGTCGTATTCAGGACCATCATATGGTCTAGCCAGTATTTTTCTTGGGGGGGGGGGGCGGTCCAATGCAGATTAAACAAAAAAAAAAAAAAAAGGTCATTGGAGGCAACGGCAAGCGCAATCCCCCGACTATTTTGGTTTTTACTTGATCATTTGGGGCGGGGGGGGGGCGGCGATCGCCCCCATCGTTCACCCCCCTGGCTACGCCCTCGCCATCATAACGAATGTATTTAGGATGTTTAACTGAAACATGTTTTTCAACAATGATTTCAAATATTAAAAATAAAATAAGAACTATAATATTATATAATATAATAATATAAAACTTAATACTGTATATGGTGTTTACGGATTTCCTGAAAAAAAAAAAAATACATTAGGTCCCTTTCCACCTCCACCTGATAGGGAAGCAAATTGTATTCTACTATCTTGCTATCTTTGCTCGAGAAGTTGAAATAAATCAAGTAGAAGGATGTGCCAAAAATGTTACAAACATGCATGTTTTTCAGATTAAAAATAACTAATATTTAACTTCTAAACGATTTCTTGACCGAAAAATATAGTTTAATATATTTTTTAAAAAAATTGTATTTTCCCCCCATTTATAAATACCTTGCTAATAAAGGCTTCAAAAAGCATGTGTACTTTGTTCATTTTCTCTTTGTAAAATTTAGATAAACCATGTATGTAAATGTATTGGATGTTAAAGAGGTTACATAAATAAACATTTGTACATTAAAAAGTTCTGAATTAAAGAAAAAAAATAATATTTAATAAATAAAATAAAATGGATTACCATCGTTATCCTCGCGACTAACCGGGTGAGTAGAAATCGCTCGCCTAATTAATAACATAACTACTAATTTAGCAGTGAATTGTCAGGTATTTTGGGATCACAAAATATTGAAAAAAACGATATGTAACAAAAAGAATATGTATCACACCACAAATCCAAAATTAATAAAAAAAACACACCTATAAAACATGTTCATGTTCAACACACCAATATTATCATTATGTTTATGTTTATGTTTCATATTATCTTCATCATTTACTTATT
The DNA here is from genome assembly GCA_029963805.1 of Aromia moschata. NCBI lineage: Eukaryota > Metazoa > Arthropoda > Insecta > Coleoptera > Cerambycidae > Aromia > Aromia moschata. The sequence continues at coordinate 381,061 of JAPWTK010000332.1, read as the reverse complement.
TGTTTTTTCATCTTTTTTGTAACTGACAAGGTATGAAACAAGACATTAAATTATTAGAGTCTTATTAGGTTTTTTTTCCTCTACCATAAATTTTTGTTACGCTACTGACCACATTCGGTATTTGCAATTAAAATAACATCCATCCAGAGCCAACTCTCACGGACGATGGTGATAAATGCGATTGTTTTTCAAACACCACGCGAAATTACTTACCTGATAATGACGTGTAATTATCGCCAGTTTGTCTTACGAATCGTCTTGCTAAGCTGTGGCGGCAGTGTCAACTTCACATGAAAAAATATTCTCCGGATTTAGATCCGCATTGGACGATTTTAGTAGAAAGCATATCAATAAATAAATAATTACAACATAAAATGTTTGCCCCTACTTATCTCCTCAATTTCCCTTAGCTAGGCTTTAAAAGAACGTCCTCAAAAACAGTCCATTTTTTGCTAGTTTCGCCACCCTCGAATTTTGATTAGAAATGTGTGTTAAAAGATAGTTTATCATGAGACATTAATATTTAGAACGTTTCAAGTTAAGGCTACTTCATTTTCGAGATATGGTGGATCAAAGTTAGTATTTTTAATACCCCTTTTTCTGTTCCAGGTGAAGCAAGCTTGTAGGTATATGTAAGGAACGCTGAAAAAACATGTATCAGACTTATTTATTTCGCTCATTTAACTCCATTACTCCACCACTTTATAACCTCATAACGCCATAATCCGGGATAGTGCAAGTAAGTATAAACATTGAATTGTTTATACTTTCATGTCATGTGGTTCATAGCCTTGAACCGAAAAATCCCATAACCCCACTTTCGATGCTGTATAAAGCCAATACCCTATATAAACCCTATAACTCGGGATGTACGAGTGAGTATAATCACAAAACTTTGAGAACTCATATATGTCATCCAACAGACTTCCAAAATTTTACAAGATGATGTTAGCCGGCTCATGTAACCCCATAATACCAACATCCCATAATCTCTAAACCACATAACACAATATTATTTAATGATAAAATGGATTGTTAATTGTTATATATTTTGAGATCGAGTAGTCTTATGTTGAGATCGAGTAATCTTATGTTGAAAATGTAAAATTCATTGACCCTTGAAATCCAGCTGTAATTACTTCCTAGAGTTTGCAGCGGATATTCATTTACTTTGATTATAAAAGCAGAGTAATGACCACCATATTGGATCCGCCATTTTGATTTTACATTTTTTATACACTCATAATCAGCGACCTTGAGAATTCCTAAATATTAATTCCCAATGTTTTTCAGATTATTTGAATTTTCAAGAAATTAATAATTATGTGTTATGACTCTTAGTGCGAGTTCATACAAAAATCTCTCTAAATTTGATCTCCAGTCAACTTGAAACCTTCTTCACCTGGGGGGAGGGGCGATTGGATTTTCAAAGTTTTTTTTTTGAGTTGTGGCAACCCACACCAATTTATTTGGCAGCATTGGAATCAATGGATTCGCCCAACAGAGACCAAACTAAGCAAAACCCTGCGTAAATGCAAAGGGGTGGCTTAGGAGGTCTGGAAATGGGTTGAAGAAATGGGACAGCGACCAAATACACAGAACGTATCGAGGAGGTCTTAGAGTGTGTCGGGATGAAGTTTTTACCCTGTATGTATCTGAAATTGCCGTCAATATCTTGCGAATTCAAATTTCGACATGGGGTTGCTTGGGGTGTAGACAGCGAACCGTTTAAGACGACGTAGCACCTTCAGCGCATTAAAACCAACTCTATAGGCTACCGAATATTAAAACTAAAAGTCTCTAACTCGAATGGAACGCAAATGGCGCTAATCTAAAAAGTGTTACACTAATTTATGCTAAAGTCGAATTTTAAAGGTACCATTTCAAATCAACGCTTATTAATTTTTTCAGAATTTTTTTTGAAATTACTGAAAGTTTGGCAAATTTGAAATAATTACCTTCATGAGGCACAAAATGGTTTAGAACTTACAAATGCAATCCCATTTAAAAAGTGGTCACCCTGTACATCTATCTACTTTTTAGTTTTGGGTCAGTTTAACAAAGACATGCAATTAAAAAGGTAATTTTTGAGCGGAGATAAGGGATCCCTAACAATCGTGTTCACCATTATAACGCACCTCCTCCTGAAACTATGGCCAGTAAATCTTCTTAAATACCTTGTTCTCGATATCCCTCCTTATCTGAATACCCATGTACGCATTTTTACAATAGCGTCATAAAACGATACATTTCAGAAATACCGTAGGAAGCAGAGATCGACGATCCGAGGTACAACAATTTTATGTACTTTTAGACTCATTTTATTAGATTTCTTATTTACATAAGGTCCTTTTTATGGCGCTAATGTTTTATTATAGCGATAGAAACGCTCAACTTGGAGAAAGTAAACATATTTTCCGTCTTTTTAAGAAAATCGTAAATTCTTTTAATTGAAAACACGGTGGAGAAATTTGTATATACTATTTAAGCGAAATTAATTAAAAAAAAAAAAAACATTTTATTTATTTATTCTTCTGAAGAAGAACCAAGAGCAAGATAAAAATATTAACGATCCATTTATTGCCTTGGTTCCGACCAGTGTCAGTCACACTTTATCTTGACTTTTATATGTATTAATCCCTTATTTTATCTTCAAACATAAAAAAAGGTCATAAACTTCCAGCTAATGACATTTTCGATAAAATATGCGTATCAGTAAATCAGTTGTAACATATACATAATCTTGAGTTACTCTGAGATACAGATGTAGGTTTATGGGATAAAAATAAACGAGACTATTTAATTATTAACCAAACTTCATTTTATATGTTTTACACCGAGGAGCTATTAATATAGCTCAAAAACACTGATGACTGTCGAAAGGTGTTGTAAAAGAAATAAAGTTTAACTGTGCAAGAAGCATCTTTATTAAAGATGAATAAATTCATCGATCAAATATTACAGTATACGCCATAATGTTCGCAACATATGGGAAAAGTTTTATTCAAGAAGACTAGAACTAAGGAGACAGTTGTTCTCAAAATATTTCATGTTACAAATGTTCTCAAAATATTTCATGTTACGTTTTTCAACTTTAACAATATAACAAAGGAATATATTTCGTTTCGTATATATATCAGTAATTTGAAATAATGTCCGGTTATTCTGACGCTTCGGAACGCTTCTTGTATCACATAATGCAACACAGCACTTTCGAACCATATTTATTTAACATTTGGATTGTATTTTTATTAAAGCCAAACAGCATGTAAGCATCCGCATTGACCGCCTATATTCATAAACAGTCACATGTGGTCCGCTGCTCATCACGTGACTTTCGCAAATCACGTGACGTCGAGCACAGCACTGCTTACAGCGCCTTCTGGAGGCGGACAGATATGAGATTATGACACCGAATGACTTCGATCTCCTTAGTTCTAGTCTTCTTAATTTTATTATTGAGACATCGTATAAAATGCTTCAGTGATTACGCATGTCTGGCTACCAAAAATGTATTGACATCACGTGATCAATGTATCGCGGAAAATTTAAACCATAACAGTAAGCAATAAGTAAGATTCAAGTGTTAAGGTAGGGACCTAATGTATTTATAAATTAATTTTTAGAGCGTCTAGTTTCAATTTTATTTTTTTTATTTTAGCTAGCATTAAACAAAAATAACTTAACAATAAAAACTGTGACTCTTGTGATTTACATTTTTGTGACTCGGTGGACAATAAAATCGGGAAGTCTTCAGAATAATCTCCAAAGCGTTAAAACGAAAAAAACATTTCGCTCCTAGATCTTTTATTGTTGCACTGCCCTGTATATAGATTGCTTAATCAGTTATCAATACTTTTACGGTATTAAGACATTTTTAAAAAAGTGGCAAGATATTCTACAACGAAACCACACGATAATTATTAACTATTGAGTTAATTCGTAAACGTATAATTCTCTAGATAAAAAAATACATACTATGTGCATGTGCCAAACCCTGGCGTGCCTAAGGAGGGGTGGTTTACAGGCTAAAGCCCCTCCCGTCGTGGGCCATGTCTTTACTAAAAATAAAAAAAGCGGTAGCTTTTGTTGTATCTCATTCTCATCATGCAATAGGTAAGTACGTATAGTCAACCCCAACCACCAGATAAAATTTATGGGCACGCTACTGGTCCCAAAGGACAAACTTCTCAATAATTAGTGATATAAAACCCATCTACATTTTCTTTGTCTCACGTTATTAACTTTGAATTTTCCTTATCTTTCTAAAATCATTCTGAATTTGAAATTAAAATGTTGCCGAAAATGTATTAAAAAGGTTTTTTTTTCTTTTTTAAATTTAATCATTGGCTTAATTTTTCAGTTAAGTAAATTTTGAAGTACTACATGATGCGAAAATAATTTCTCGCTCATCGTCATTGGCCATTTAAAAGTTACATCCGGATTTCGATATTGTTAGATCTCATCAGTGTGACCTATCTAACGGCGGAGGACGAAGAACGAGCATGTAGGCTTGTAACTAACCACGAATGATACAATTTTGTTATTCATATCGAATAATCGCTCTCTAGTGTCATTAAATGGGACTATACATAATAGGTCCGGAACTCGGCAACTATTAATCAAATCACACTAGATGGCCATACTTCCTAAATAACAACACTTTAGCCCTCCTGGTCAGGTTACAAGGCATGTCGCCTTGTTCTTCATCATTGGCCATTAGATATGTCACAGTGATGAGATCTAATGAAAATCTAAATCTGTGACTTCCAAGTCGCCAATGACGATGAGTGGGAAATCGTTCTCACTTCACTGAGTTTAACAATCCTACTGATGTGTTTGCGAGAATAACATTTTATAGTTGCTGACTTTGTTGGACCTATCAGAATACGCCTAATTTAATATTATTACACTAGAGGGCCTTACCTCCTAGACAACAACACTGTAGCTCTCCTGGGCAGGATACCAGCTGACATGTTCGTTCTTCGTCATTCGCCATTAGATATGTCACACTGATGAGATCTAATAAGGTCTAATAATCAAAGGATACTTTTAAGTGGCGAATGACGATGAGCGAGAATCATTGAGTTTAATAGTTTCATAATTGAATCATGCATTAACATCATCATTGAGTTTAACAGTTTTACCATTAGAAGGTGCGGAAAGGACATCTGGCAGTTGCTGAATTTGTCGGACCTATTAGAATATGTATAGCCTCATCTAATCACACGAAGTCGATGGACAATACTATAATTTTAAACTTTATTTTTTTGTGTGTAGGTATTAAAAGATAATTAGTTCTGAAACTTTCTAGTGTTTCGAAATTCCGGTAGTATCGCGACCGGTCCCGGCAATTTAATTTTTATTTACGAGCTCGTTGCGTATGCCACCATAAAATTTCAAAAAAAAAAAAGAAGCTAATGAACGCCATTTTGGTTAACGAGCCGCAAGTACGATAAGTGCCTTTCCCATACGTTTTATCCGGGCTGCCTCGATAAATCCGAGGACACACAATTAAAAATTTAACACCTGTGAAAACAATCCCCGCGCATATTGTCGCATAAATCTTAATTATATAAATAACGAGCCGGTTCGTCTTATATTTGACCATTAAATTTTTAAGGGAACGTCGTCGCGGCCTCCAGCTATCTGCTTTCCGGATCGAAGTGCCGATATAATCTCTCCGATCGGGCGACCGAAAATTCTCTGCCAGCAAACACAATTATCGTAAATTGATTTTTCGACGTCCGATTTTAATTTCGGCATAAATAAATTGCATTGTGAACAGTGGCGGTTTCTGCGTAAGAACACATGAGCACGCGAAATACATATATGTAAAAAGATTTTATTTTACTAGTAGTTATATAAATACAGTGTGCCAAAATAGATTTGCACCTGGCCGCGGAATACGCTGTAGACAAACGTAAAATGTGTCCGGAGCTCACTTTTGTAACTGCAACCGTGAACACTTCGAGAAGTAAAATATGGAGAACAATTATTTGTTTGTGGCTGTGGCGGCTAGTGGAATTTGAAGTTCTCGTATTTTCATAACGGAACATGGGACCTACATCATATTTTATGGCGTAATTGTAAGTAAGTACTAAACCTAAGTAGGAAGCTATAGCGGAAAAAAAATCTTCAAACGAATTTGTGAAAAAAAAACTCATTCAACATATGCCCCACCCGAAAATCTTTGAAACAGTCTATAGAAAAGAGTATACAGAGAAACCTACATACTTTATTTTCATAATTACTGGGTAAATAAATAGTCATTTTACACCTGTGATTTTTCAAAATTTCGAAATTTGTAAAAGTTATGGTAATTTGAATTTATTTCAGCATTTTGAGGTTTAACAATATATTCTATATCATTCAGCAAAATGAAAATTTTGCAAAAAAAAAAACACAAAGATAAGGACACTTTATATATTAATTTGGTGTTTGAGAAAAAATATATACCATGTAAAGCAAAAATTTTACAAGCCTCTCAAATCGAGAGAAAAAAAGAATGTCATTAACTTTTAACCCGAGACGTTCATAAATTTTAAGGCCACTTTACAGTTCGAAATTTTTCTTGCGGCAATTTTTAATGCAGCAATTTTTATTGCTTAAGAAATTTCGATGGTATTTTATAGTGTGCAATTTTTATTGCCAATTTTAGTTGACAGCCACTGCTACCAATATAATCCGTAATAAACAAAATCAGTGTTAGTTGAATACAAGCGACGCCATCGCACAATTGGCAACAATTGGCAACATGTAAAAATTGTCAAATGTCCCAAACATACATAAATACCACATATCTAATACTCCTATATTGCTGGTGCCCGTAAGTAGAGGTGTCACGGGGTAAGTCAGACAGCAAATTACTACTTGACCTGTTGTACGCAAGCGTCACGAGTCTGGTGGGGCAATTGGCTGTGTGACTGGAAGTTCAATTCTCGGGCATGCACGTAAAGACGTTATTCGAAACTATCGAAATGCCGCTATTGTTATTTTATTATGTTCACAAAATAAAAAGAAAAACACATATTATCATTTATAAGGCAAAAGGGAAAGTAACAAAAAATAGTAACCTAATTTTTTGTCTAATGGTATATTACCTGTATTATATGTGGCGATATAGCACACCGTGGTTTCGGGTTAAGGGTTAATAATTATCACAAAAAGCTATACTTAATATTAAGAGATCTTAAAATGATATAATGTAGTGTCGGGTGGATTCATCAAGCACTGGTGGATGCAAACAACTCTAACAGTATATAATATGTGAGTTGGATGAAAGGCTTTGCACAATGGAAAGGCAATAAAGAAGTTTATAAATTGACTCGAAGGGCGGCAAGTCTAAGCATTTTTGGATCAGCTCCCAACAGTACTCTGTCATTTGCAGAAATGATGCAAATACTCAATGAAATCACGACGAACAATTCAGGAAGGTGTAGGATTAAACAAACCAGCTGACGGTTTGATAGGTAATCTCTACATTACCCCCAGCGAAGACGTTGTAGAGTCGTATTTAGCTATTACAAGGAAAAAACTTACTCCATGTCAAAGGAATTCTAACAGGACACTGTCAGCTACAGAAGCATTTATACAATACGTGGCTAAATGAAACTCCCCCTTACAGCAGATGTGAATAGGAAGAGGAAACAGTCAAGCATCTACTTTGTGATTGTTTAGCTGTCTCATCAACGAGAGCCTCCGTATTAGGAGAGCTGTGAGCTGTAAACCGTCAAGAAAAAATCTACAACCACAACATAACTCGGAAGAAGTTTCTACAATTTTCCCTTAAGTTAAAAATGTCCGCCATCTCCTCCCTCATCTTCAATCCCGAGCCGCTGCTGAATGCAAGGTGATAAACATCTCGCGCCTTGGTCGCCTTTGTAACTTTTGGCGTCCTTTTGAAGCAGCCGCCGCGATCCGCTGTATTAAAGAAATCGCCCGGTTCGCCGAAGTTAATGATGATATTTTATTTGGGCCCGTTAATGAGCCCTAAAACAGAATGGGAATGAGCTCTTACCGTCCGAAAATGTTAATTGAAAGCATTCTGTTCCGTGGAGAGATCTAATTTCGGGAATTGGCACGCCATACAAAATGGTCCATTAGGGCCGGGGAGGTCGTCGTTCTGAGGGTAGCGCTGGGCAAAAATAATCGGATATTATTGCTATGCATAAGTGGGTTAAATACGCGACTCGATTTTAACGGTTAATGCTTGTTTTTAGAATACTAGAATGACACAGGTATATATTTACGTCTCCCATTTTTATCCCAGATGGCCGAGTGTATATACAGTGTGTCCCAAAAAGTTGGAAATAGGCCCGCAGAATCGAAACTATTAGTATTTTCAAAAAATGTTTCCTACAAAAAAACATTCGCACCATAAACCGCCATCGGTTTGTTAAGACCATGTCGACATTCCTCTACAGGGTGTTTCACAAATCAGGAGAAAATGTTTCGGTTAAATGGTAACATCACTTAATTCGCGTCTAATCAAAAAAAGTTATTAAGAAAAGTTGTTAGAATGCCGAAATATGGAGGTATACGAAAAATCGGCGCGATAGTCAAATGTTTACGAATTAACGTTGCTGTCCCAAAAGTTGGAAACAGGCCCCCAGATTCGAAACTATTAAATTTTTCGAAAAAAATGTCTTACCATTTCCCAAAACATTCGCACCATAAACCGCCATCGGTCTGTTAAAACGACGTCGACGTTCCTCTACAGGGTGTTTCACAAATCAGAAAAAAACTGTTTCGATTAAATGGCAATTAACAGTTTTTTCTCATTTGTTAAACACCCTGTAGAGGAAGGTCGACTTCGTGTTGACACACCGATGGAAGTGTGCGGTGCGAATGTTTTTTGTAGGAAACGTTTTCTGAAAATACTAATAGTTTCGATTTTGCGGGCCTGTTTCTACCCCTATATTTTGGCATTCTAACAACATTTCTTAATAACTCGTTTTGATTAGACGCGATGTTGCCATTTAACCGAAACAGTTTTTTTCTGATTTGTGTAACACCTTGTAGAAGAATGTCGACGTTGTTTTGACAGACCAAAGGCGGTGTGTGGTGCGAATGTTTTTTGTAGGAAACTTTTTTTTGAAAATGTTGGGCCTGTTTCCAACTTTTTGGGTCAGCAGCGTTAACTCATAAACATTTGTCTGTCGCGCAGATTTTTTGTATACCCCCATATTTCAGCATTCTGAACAACTTTTCTTAATGACTTTTTTTTGATTAAGCGGTTTGTAGTAACGCGAATTAAGCGGTGTTGCCATAAAACCGAAACAGTTCTTTCTGATTTGTGAAACACCCTGTAGAGGAATATCGACATCGTTTTAACAGACCGATGGCGGTTAATATTTCGCGTATTATTTCTTATTATATTCTTATTATATATTATTATTTCGGCGTATTTCTATTCTTAAATTTATAACCTTATTTAATTGTCAAAGCTGTCACCTTATATGAAAGTCATTACTTATTTTCCAGTTGTGACAGTCACTTGTCAAAAGTTAAAGCACATAACCGAAAAGCTTCGACATGACTGCTATTTCTACCTTCTCTCGTCTTCAATCACCACCAACGCATAGTGGTTATTGAAGTTTACTGAACAGCCGAAGGGATGTGACGTTTCGCTTTGTGGGCACTTGAAAATACTCACAAAGTTTTGTGAGCATTCTGGCCACCCACAATGCAATCTGAGGATTTTATCTCTATGTGCAAAAATATGTCTATGTATTATTTCCGATTCAGTGGGTATCCAGAGACAAGTTGCAACTTGTATATAATTTGATTTCCTTTCGCATTATTTGTTCTGTTCTGTAATATTTATCTCAGATAATAATGTATTAATTGCTTTTCCATTAAACTTTCCAGTTACAAGAAATTAGTGTTTTTAAAAATTTGTGTAATATAAGAAAACAATCTTGATGCAATGGTACTGTAACTTTGAGCCTCCAGTAAAAAATCCAAGTATCATATGTTATTGCCAAGATTTTGTGACATTTTTTCATTTAAAGTATTTTGAAAAATAGAAAGATCCAAAATTTTGGATAATATTTTTAGAAAATATTCTTATAGTCATACGTAAACTTGTAAGTACATTGGAGCTACTTGTAGGTGTATTTTATATTTTAGCATTCCTTAGTTATATTAATGTTCTTCAATTTCAGTTTATATCTTCAGGTACAAAGTTGGTGTTAACATTCTTGAGTCGTTCCTGTAATGTTTTTGTGATTGTTTTAAAGATTTTCCAACTTTTCAGTATCAGTCAATTATCAATAACTGTCAACTGGTTCATGATATTCGTAAACATAGGTTTAGTTTCTGCTATTAACTGATCTACTTGTGGATAACACTTTCTTACGGTACCTGCTACAAGATGTGGTATATGAATTATGCAACTGGACGTTTTCCACGAAACACCGAACTACTATACTTCGGAAAAAAGAAAAGTATAGTAGTTCGGTGTTTCGTGGAAAACGTCCAGCTTTTTTGTTTCTACGCCGAAGGTACTCACACCAGCACTATCAATGACAAACATTACGACTTGACCAGAGAAAATTTCAAATTGTGTAGACTTCTGTACTAGTTCTGTAATTGTGTCATCCGTATATTGTTGCAATCTTTTACACTCTAATAAATGGGACTGTGAAATAGAATTTCTGCTCAACGTACGTACATACTATAACATTAGCCATACAATGATTTTTTTCAATGTTATTTTCAATTACAATTCCCTTGTAATGTTATTTACAATCTTGTCGCGCCCATGTAGTTCTTCGCTTCGCGCATTCAATGTTCTTTGACCCCCGATTTAGGCCAATTTGTGGCCTCTTTTTTAATGTTCCGTCCAATTTTGACCTAATGGGTCAATTCTGACCCCGGATTCGGTTTCAGCGGATGAAAATACAAACCGATGTTTTTTGACTCGAACTTTGTCCAATTTCCGGCCATTTTTTATTTATCCGGCCAATTTTGAGCCGATGGGCCAATTTTGACCCCGGATTCGGGTTCAGCGGGCGAAAATTCATACGTGTGTAGGTCGGTCTAAGAGTACACGACCATTTTTTTGTGTGCCTGTGTTATTAATACACATAAATTCAATATACAAGTTTTCAGCTCGTACCTTAGGTTTATTACCTGCGCTATTTAAATGTATCTAACACATAGATTCAACCTATTACTTTTTTTACAAACTAAATATATCACCTCGCTACCATTATGTCGTAAATTTGCATATTCATGAGCAAATCTGTAAATCTGACATATTTCACCGGAGAACACGTAGGTATATAAATTCGAGCTGAAGAGTTAAAACTACCAGTGGGCACAACAGGTAAAAACAGGTAAATAGCTACGAATCTAAAGAAGTTAAAGAAGACGTACGCAATCCAAAAGGGTTTGTATCACCAATTATATATTATAAAATTAATAACATATTCTAAAGTTGTGTCTAATTTGCATATGACATGCCTCAAAATTAAAATTTTGATAGGCGCCTGACCGTTACCTGCTTGTACTGAAAACGTCAGCAGCAATTTTATTTATTTATGCGTTCTATATACCGTGCGTGTACGACTGAATAAAACATATATCATATCCATGGCAGGCCATAAAGAATAACAACTCCTACTGAAATTATAACTTGTTTAATTACAATAACATAAGCCGTGGTTTCCTCATTTTTCTACGTTCCAGCTACTGATCTGGGACGATATCGATAAATTATTTACAATTGATAGTTTGAATTCTGTATAACAAATATAAGACAACTATAACCATATTTCTTGCGCCGGAATAGGCCTGCGTTATGGTACAGCGGTCTAGCAGGCTATCGAACATGACGCGTTTTATGCATTAGATAGAATTGGCTGTCTCTTTTTTTAAATTGTTGAAGGCGGTGCGAGAAAGAGACGTATATACAAACGCGCACCGATACCTCAGCATCAGTTAGTTTAACAGAAAAAGCGAAAATGTATAAGATACAAATCAAACAGTTGTCCAGCTTTAAAACAGAAACCATATCAGTCGTTTATGGTAGTTCTTGGAGGTAGAAAACATCGAGGAAAAAAGAGAAGGATCCACGTCAGAACGGAGACTCCGTATGAATTTCAAGAAACTTGTAAGGAGCTATTAATTAATGAATTCCTTTGTGTCAACTCGAGCGTTCTAACAAGATTTTACGTCCTCTTGGTTTATTGCTTCGGTATTCTTTTGTGAACTTTATAGGCATATAAATGGTAAACGTCTCATTGCAATTAATAGTACAAAATAAATTAGATGTTTTTATTATATCATAAGAAAACAACTGTTATATCTAACGAAAATACAGTGCTTCTCAAAAGGTACGCGTGGACTGGAACTATTCATATACAAGTTAAACATAGGGAATAGATTATTCTTGTTTTTAAACTGAAAATTATACACACTCACACACACAATACACAGGGTGAGTATTTATCAATGCTTAGTATAGCAATCTCAAAATATTATTTGTTTTACAGAAAAAATGTAAAGGGCAAAGTTGTATATCTATAAAACTGTAGCTGTAGCAGAACTATACAAGCAAACTTCTTCTAAATATTAGACTGTATTCTAGTTATTTGAATTGTTAAAAAAAACCTAATATATTGTAACAAAAACCTATTTTTACCTATGTATTAGTTTTTAGTGTACAATTTTTGTTACACTATTAATGTTGAAAGGATAATTACTAAAACATTACTATAGGAACAAAACACATATATCATATTTAAACCCAACGCAGCTTAATTTGATAACATGTTGTTATCAAATGTAAACTGTGTTTTTAAGCGCTTTGTAAATTGTATACGCGTGTATTTCTTGTCCCTGCATACGTACGCTACTGACCGACCCTGACAAGGCGCCAACCCGCGTATACGCAGTAGTACGCTATCCCGGTGCGGGAGGGTATGATATTCGAACGCAGTTTAACACGCGAGACGGAAAACATTCCGAACCCTAGTTGTGACATAAACTTATGGGTTTTTAAATGACACTAACCAAATTATAATTGGCTAGTGGGCTCATAAAAACGCATTTTTGTAACCTTTTGAACGATATAACACTGAACTTGGTTATTAATAACTTAAAAATAAAAGAGTTCCCTTCATTTTTCTGTATTAAGAGAGTCATTAACGTAGTTAACCATATAAATAAATATAAATAAATCATAAAACTGCAAATATTTTCCTATATAATCGTCTCTCTAACTACACAGGTTTTTGAGATTCCTATATTCCTTAACAACGAAAAACTCATAATGTAACAATGGCATTTTGCAAGTTATATTCTGCTTATTAAAATTTATATAAATCAAAATCCAATTATGATTTCGTCGCAAAATATAAAACGTGTATAATCGTACAATGTATTTTTTTGACCATTATTAACAGATAAAGATAAAAAAAATAAAATTAACAGAATTATTTAGGGTCCATTTTTTTTTCCATATTTTTTTCAGCAAAAATTATAACTGCTTTTACTTTTTGATCATAAACATGTTTTAGCATTAGCAAAATGAACGAAACATGCCAAGTTTTTTCATAAAACAAGTTTATTAATCGCTAATAGAGTTAATAACGTTGTGTTGTAATGTCATTATTTTAGAACACACCTGTAATAGGCCATTTTTATGTGGTGGTGAAATTCATAATTGGGAAATTTGGAGTAAAATGAAAAATCACATTTCTGAAATTTGACTTGAAATTTAGTATGCGTGTCCAAAATAACATAGTTTGTCTGTTTCATTTTATTTTATTTTTTTATTGATTTTTTTTGTGTTGTCGATGTACGAGTATATTTTTTCGATTTCGGAACAAACATTTTTATTTTAACTCAAAAATCTACGAAAACTACATACCGTACACACTTTTTGGGAAGCACTGTATAACTATAGTTCTATGGATTAATTATAAAAGAGTTATTACATAATAATTTTTAATATACACATCGGATTCCAATTTAAAAATTATTTATTTGGTGCGGAATAAAAATCATCTAACAATTAAGTGGCAGCAAGTTATAAATATTGTAAATGTTATTTATAAATGGCATTTACCAAAATTGAAAATAAATAATTAAGGTGTAGGTAGATTTTAATTAACTATTTCACAGTAATTACCAGTTTTTTTAACAATCGTTTTAAACAATGACCAATTAAATATCTTGAAAGCTGTTCCCTACATATGTATGTATGGTCGAGGAGCCTCTATTTATATTGTGAAAATATAAATTGTCCAGCTCACAGTAGAAAAAATTAAAAAGTACGTTTGAAGATTACTGTCGACAGAAGAAATGAAGAAAACCGAAAAAAATCTCTAAAAAAAAACTCGCTACGGAATAGATCGCTACGGCATCCTTGAGTAATACATAATATTTTACTGCTGCGGAACTAGGTCTGATTTCTACAGAGAAAGGCAAACAGGCAAACGTGTACTCAGGCCTCCTCAGTCATCCCCCCGCGTCGATGTATTATATTTTACGAGACAGCTAGGTGGTAGTTCCTTATGTGGAACTAATTTTGGCTCTTTTCCTTTTCATAGAACGTATTTGGTTACCCATTCGTAGACCTAAGTACCTGTATATATCTCCGTTCATGTGTCACTACCTTTCATTACCTTTTTACCATGACACAAGAAATTGTTAAAATGTCTCGTTAATAATTTCGTCTCAAAAAAATGACAAGTAGCAGTCGACGTTCTTGGAAAGACAAAACCAGTGGAAGGATTTGAAAATTGACAGACACGCATGCTAATTTAAATGAATGAAGATTTAATTTTCAATGGCATCATCGAATACAAAAGTGAAGTTCTCCTTTCCTATTGTTCCCTTCCTGACGTAATATTCATAATATCAGCTTATCATCGTAACATTTCTCTCGATATATGTAATCGCCTTTTTCTGATCTCATTCTTTATATGGATACCACAACAATTAACTGACTTCCTTTACCGGAGGTTGTAAATAATTAAATATTAGATGGTCTTTTTTTAAGAAGAAATTATTTGGTTTATGTCCTCATAGAATGAAGCGGTAATACAGTGTTCATTTTTCGTTGACAGCATAACTGACAGCATCTTAAATAGTCGCATTTATCTGTATACAGATAATTTAAAAAATAATAAAACCACTCTAAACGACAAAATATAATATTCTAAAATATATTTGATGTCTAGCAACTAATAGACTACTATGAAAGGAGCAATTATAAAAGTCTAAGTTATTATTATTATTATTTCACCGACTTTACAGTCACATTTCTCAGAGTAAACGCTTGGAAACAATCACCCATTATTGCTGCAGACAGTGATGAGACTGATGAGAGTTGGTTACCCATCTGCGCCCTCAGCTGAAATTAGGGGAGAAAATTCATCCTGTCCCAAAACCTTTCGTACAATATGACAAATTTGTAACAAGACTACCTTCTGGACATTTCTAATGATGTTATAAGCCAGTCCCAATGCCACGATGTTCTTGGCGAATCTAGTCATCATCACTCCCTCTGCCGATATTACTAGGGCGTCTTCACTTTCTCTAGTCTCCAAAGGCGCTTCAGTTCGATTGATAAGTTTTCGTATTTCGCGATATTTTCTTGTTTAGTTTTCTGAATGTTGTAAGTAGCAGTGCTACTTACCTACATGTGTATGATGATCCCTCTTCGTTTTCCTTGTTTATCAGCACGATATTAGTATTATTGAAAATGTTATGGGTCCAAATATAAAATTAGGTAATGGAAGTTATATAGGTAATGAAAATAGATAAAATTAGTAAGCAGATCAATCAAGTTATTTCTTGAACCAAACCAATTTCCTTCAGGATTGGGTATATGAGTATGATAAATATGGTCACCCTAGATGTATCTGCAGAAGAATTTTCAGAAATTCTCCAAAATATAGGATATAAAATCTTAAATTATTGTAGAAACATATCGCACCAATAACTTTCTTTTGTATGATCCACATGATCTAAGACTTTGTCATTTTTCCACAATACATGCGATTCAACAAAAATATTGTTATACTCCTTTTGTTCTGGAAATCAGTTCAATATACATAAGGTTTTCAAGTGCATGACTTGTTCAATATTGCGAATTAATTGTACACGTCTGAGTGTATGTATGCATGACTGGATATACCTACATAATTTATGGAGAGCAGATCAAGCTTAGATAAGTAAACACTGTATGTTATTAAGTTTTCAATATACTTGAAAATTAAAGAAATTAAATCATTTCTGTTTTGCATTTCGTTTTGGATTTATATATTAATGTTTCAGTTTAATTCGGATAAACTTTAATTTAAAACTACATATTAATGATAATTAATTAATTAATTAATTAAATCAATTAAGTCCAAACTTTTGCAAAATTTCAATGTAACTGAACTGGATTGGAAGTAAGAACGTTTACCAATAGGTTTTACACTTTTAGTTATTATGGCCTGGGCACACAGAGCGCTATGCTATGTTCGCTATAAACAATGTGTACGCTATGTTCGCTTTGTTTGCTATGAAATATGGCCACACCAAAAAATAGTAAGTACAAGACTTTTAGTTTCCCACAAACATGTTATCATGCCGGTTGCCGTGGGAGAGTGATAGTACTGATGATGAAGTATTGCTGTTTTCGTTGTGTAAAAAAGAAGAAACGCAAAAGATTATGGATACACGATGTCAACAAAAAGATGGAAAAATACGGTGAATAACATCACTTAATAAAACAATTGATTAATTGCTCCATACTGTGGGTATAATATGTTAGGAACTACTCTAACAGTACTTGCAGCACACGTGAAATGCATCTGTTCCCGCGCGTCTTCGGCGACCTTGCAAAAATATAGCCAGAAATCATACATCTCGGCTACGCATCTAACATCGCAAACATAGCGCGCGTAGCGTCTTACGTCTGTATGGCCACCACCGTTTAAAACAAGGGGGACTATTTTTACTGCATATAGCGAACATAGCGAACGTAGCGAACATAGCGCTCTGTGTGCCCAGGCCATTAGTCTTACAATTAGTACAATGATTCTTTCGAAATGACATATGGGGCACCTGGCTTGTCACAACCAAATCACTTACTAATCAGCGTATTAGTTTTTTTGATCTAGTTAATCCTTTAATTACCTTTTTTTTTAGAACTGTCATTTTCATTCACTATTAGGTTTCTTAAATCTACTGGAGGATTTTTTGCCTAAAAATATCATTGATGGGCAACATAAACTAAAATTACAAAAGGAAGATGTTTTACCTTTTATTTGCAGCTTTTTCACTCCTTATTTTACAATTTTCAACTTTATTTACAATCACGTTTGCATTTACAATTTGTATATTTTCAACCCAATATTGATCAATTTTGTAATAACAATAATGTAGTTAAGCGTTATTTACAATAATCTTTTAGATATGTCCTAATTAACAATATTATTTGACGTTATGACAGTTATCATTATATACAATTTCCTTGAAAAAATCATAACATACATTCATACTTTCAATTGCTTGATCTCTAAAAATAAAAATATTCCTACAATGTAAACTATAAAGTTGTAATTAACCACGGCAGATGGCGTTTGGTATTAATTATTGTTAGACAAAACCATCCCCATTAAAAGTGAATTGAGCCTAAGCAGTTATTCGTGCAATGTAGAGTTATTATACTAACAAAAGAAACAAATACCACAAAATTATCAGGATATTCAAACTCATGTACCTTCAGGTAATATTTTAATTATTACTGATATTTTTTTTAACTGTTTTATAATTTTTTTTTTTAATTTATGTATATCAAGTAATGTGTATAGCATTCTTAATCTGTTTACATTTTTATACAGACGTACACATTTACATTGTATTCTAAGTAAAAAAGTTCAAACATTTAACTGACATACACCGTTATATAAAACACTAATTAAAGTAATGTCTATATGTAATAATTTTATAATTGGAACTGTCTTAATTTTTTTAAATTGTTCATATTCCTCCCAGGCTAAGCGGGCAGATCGGTTGCATGTCGGTCAATTTTCGCGTAGATGTCCCCATATACACACACCCACAATTAGTTTCAACGCTAAAAATTCCCAGCCTGTAACTTACTAATAAAGTGTACTACGAAAAAAATATAATATGAAAAACTGACATGACTTTTTCTTCATCTACCCGAGATCCCGAGTTATTAACATTACATTCTCGGACACCTTGTACAACCAACATTCGAAACATCCGCATAATTCACATCATTCAGCTCCGTCGCGAACTAGGCCCCAACTAACCGTGCATAAACATTCATTATAACACACGCCTCATCAAATATGCACATATCAAATTGTTGCCGGCTACTCGATTGATAAATCCGCAGAAGCCTTCCGACTATCTTTATTAACTACTTAACGAAGCCGTCAGTGCTTCAGGATAAATTAACGCGGCGATGTATGCGACGCGTCGCGCTATGCCAATGGGTGAATGTTTAAAATTCGCCGAGATTCATAATTATTTGAGTCGAGAAATCGCGGACCCTAACTTAACGAACTCTAAAAGTTCACTAACGTGAAGTTTAAGCCAGGCTATAATAAATGTAGGTACATTTTAATTATTCATTTATTACATTTGGGAAGAAAGTAGAATAAGTAAATTTGCGTACCAGTAGACGTAAATTTGAAATGTACATATTTTCGTCTAAGTATTTTAAGCTAAAGAAGTACATCATATTATTTTTCACAATTGTCATCCTGCTTGGAGGTAACAATTTATCATCCCTTGAAAAACAATTAATAAAAAAATATATGTCCTTACTGGTTCGGATTATGATGTGGTACTAAACTCGGTTCATTTACAAAACGTATTTTCTTGAAGGCGCTAGCACCACGTTGTCACATGTTGGAATAAAAGCACTAACTTCTTGTTCCACAACGTTTCTTGCATTTTGTATAATAGGAGTATTATTTATACGTACCTGTATATTTTATGAATAGCACAGCGGTAGTTATATTTACTTATTTCACATCTTATATTGTTAGTTATAAATAGGGTCCGGACATGTGTGCCATAACGCATGGGCGGCAGTATACAACTTTATGATAATTAAAGTATAAACTGTATTTTTAAGCGCCTTGTAAATTATTTACGCGTGCATTTCTTGCCCGTGCACTCGCACGCCATTGACCATCCCCGAAAACGCACCGGGATTAGCGTATGCGCAGTAGTACACGGTCGCGTTGCAGGAGAGCAGGATAGTTAAACGCAGTTTAACACGCCTTATGGCAAACATTCCGAACCCTAGATATAAATATTGTACGGTATGCATAACGATATGATTTAAAACATAGCACAATACCATTAGTTTCTAACACTAAATCACAAATTCATCTTCTCGATACATATATGTATATAGTATATATGTATATATTTTTCTTTAATACGGCCCTGTTACGTAAGGTTCCTCCTTAATACGGTCCTGTTAGAATCCGCGACTGCTCGGCTCTAGTTATGATCAAACGTCCGCAAACATGCCTGGTCGACTGAAGTAAATGGGAATCGTAATGAAGCAATTAGCGAGGCGCAAAAGGACACTACCAGAGAGCAGACCCGTATTCGGTTGGGCTGTCGTGGGTAGTAACTCGGTACGGGTCCGTTTATGACTCTTCAGACGGTAAATGAAAATGGCGAGATTAAGAAATTATACGGATAAAAATGAACAAGGTAGCATTTTTGTGTAGGTGTCTTTCACGGCAAGTATAAATCAGTAAAATTGATAGTGTGGTGGAAAATTAATGCTGTAAAATTAATATTGTAATTAAAAGCGGCCACAAGCTATTGTCGCCACCATTGGCGACTTTGGTGGTTGAAGCGCCTAAACGGAGCAACTGTGGCTACACAAAGTGTTTGATTTACGGCTCTATAGATGACACTTCCTTAAATAAGAGTTATGTTAAAAAAAGTATAACAAAATTTTTTTATATTTGACCTCGGCAAAATCTGCCATTTTCATAAAAATAAACGAACGATTTGTTTTTTTTTTCGAAATTCTCATATCGCGAAAAACTTTCTTAGATATCTGAAATTGATTTCATTTACTTTTTTTAACCCATTAATGCCCAAACGGACAAAATTCTTCGTCCTTTTTGGAGCGTCAATCTCGAAGGGAAATTAATGAATTCACTCAATAAAAACCACTTATCCTAATGTTTTCGGATGTGATATTTCGATTTCCGGGGTCAGAATTGTGATTAAATGCTCTAGAAAAAAATATGGCTGACTTTATGGAGAAAAGTACTGAAAATTTGGGGATTATTTTTTTTATATATATTTTTTTTAGTCCAAAAAGTACTCTAACCTACTCCAGATTGTGGAGGTAGGTGGAGGCACTAGTTGGAGTTGATGATAGAATTTTTTTGCCGACCTCAACTGACTCTAATCTTTTCAAAATGCCGGATATTGCATAAAATCTCATTAAATATGAATTTTTCTCTAGTATTAACGAGAAAATAATGTTAGTGTGAGTTTTTCTTGATCCACAGTCATTTTCCTCAATCAAATAATACTACAGAATATATTTGACAAAAATTTCAATTTTCCATGATGGCGGATTCAAAATGGCGGCCGGATTTCTCAAGAAATGGCGCATTTTTCATTATAAAAAGTAAATAGGAGTTTGTAATTATACTTTTCCTGTCATTTCATGTTTTAGTAATATTTTGAGTTATTCTTGGTGAAAAAAAGTCTGAAATCCAAGATGGCGGATTCAGTATGGCGGACATCATTCTTGAAAATTCAAAATTTGAAAACGGAAAAATTACATATTTTACGTAAACTTCTGATGGAAGTATTTCGTTAATACCAGAGAAAAATTCATATTTCATGAGATTTTATACAATATCCGCCATTTTGAAAAGATTAGAGTCAGTTGAGGTCGGCAAAAAAAATTCTATCATCAACTCCAACTATTGCCTCCACCTCACTCCACAATCCGGAGTAGGTTAGAGTACTTTTTTGGACTAAAAAAATTATATAAAAAAAATAATCCCCAAATTTTCAGTACTTTTCTCCATAAAATCAGCCATATTTTTTTCTAGAGCATTTAATCACAATTCTGACCCCGGAAATCGAAAGATCACATCCGAAAACATTAGGATAAGTTGTTTTTATTGAGTGAATTCATTAATTTCCCTTCGAGATTGACGCTCCAAAAAAGGACGAAGAATTGTGTCCGTTTGGGCGTTAATGGGTTAATTTCATTTATCGTTCTGCATACGATATTTCTTTAAATAGTCGAATTTGAAGTTCTGACACATTACCAATTGAGGACCCTGCTGCAAGAACGATGCAGCTCCATTTTCAACGCGTGACGAGGTTAGCTGCTTATAATTTCGATAAAAATATTAGGCGTTATTTAACGCAAACTCCACACATCTCAGTGCATGGAGTATACATACTGACATATGCTAAGCTGCGTCAAATTTGCGTCAAATGACGTCTAATATTTTTATCGAAATTATAAGCAGCTAACCTCGTCACGCGTTGAAAATGGAGCTGCATCGTTCTTGAAGCAAGCTCCTCAATTTTCAAAAAGGTGTCCCAAATTTTTTTTTTTTTAAATTTTGTGAATAATTTGAAATATAGGATGAAAATATACCACAAAATATTTGCTATAGTATGTCACCTTACTGAATTTTTAAGATATATTTTGACTTTGACTCTTATATTTAGATATTTAATTTAAAACAGTAAGGTTAGCTAATTTTGATGATTTTGCGTTAATAATTTTATTTTTCTCATAGCTTGTAAGAAGTTTTACAACTTTTGTTTAAAATGTTTTTCTTTACCTATAAAAATAAAGGCAGCCTCACTAATTTTCAGGAAAAACCCATGTGTATAATATATAATATACTAATAATTGTGTTTATCATTTAAGTACAAATACCTTCTTTTATCACACTCCAGTATTATCACATTGTTACGTAAATTATTTTTCAATATAATAGTTTATTTTGATTTTAATTTTGGACATGACAAATTCATCATCTATTTTGTAATTCACAATGGAAATGAAGAGGTATTACATTACAGATATCTTGCCAAGTAAACATTACTACATCTTGCATCTTCATTATTAGCAGTGATACTAAAAAAAACTAAAAAATACATTTGCAGAACGGCATCTCTTATTTGCTAAAATATCCTGAGGTTGCAACTAATAAACTGAATATGACATACAGAGTAACTGTACATTTTTATATGTTCACAGCTGGATATTTGAAACAATATTAACACTTGGATTCCCTGCCTTATTTAACAATTATTTCTCATGTCCTATTTCGCAGATTGGCTATTACGATTTAGTTACCTATCTGTAGTCTATATCAAATTGCGATTGTAATGTTATAATTAAGATGGCAATCAGGTCGTACCGGGTGGTCCCCAGAAACCGATATTTTAAAGCTATAAGTTTCTCACAGCTGATCTGATTTGGAACATCCAGAGTTTAGTTGCAATCCGTGCATTAGTTCATTATACGATATTAATATTTACTCACTATGAATTAATTATTAAATTATGAGAATTAGTTTCCAAATTTTATAAATTTTCCAAGTCAACCGACACTACACGCGCTTATTGCGCCCAGGAATAACTTATTGTATTGAAATTGTAGATAAGCTGTTTGCTTTGTATATTAAGACTTTGCTGACAGTTTGTCGATATCGACAATTGGATTGAATATAACTTCTTATATTCAAAAGATTGCACACTTTTTGTTATTTTCTTCTTGCTATTTTATAGACATGCAGAAATGTTAAAATTGTATGTATTTTAATTCATTTTGTCTCAGAATTTTTATATCAGTTATTCAGTTCTCAGATTATTATATAGTATTAATTATTATACATATTTATGTTACGCGACATTATAACAGAGTATCCCGAATAAGCCAACCAAGGCACGTTAAAGGTCCATTTCTTCAACACGTTCACTGTCGTCTCGGTCTATATGATCGAGAAAATAGTTTTCCTCCCAGCCGACGTGGTCAATATGACCGAGAACATATTTTCGACCTATACGCCGGCTCGGTCAATATGACCGAGTTGGTTTTTCGCGTCTCATGTGCCGGACGCTCGGCATCTAATGAGTTTGACTATGCGGAGTGACCGAGCCGGCCTGGAGGAAATGCTGGGCAGTGCCAGTTTCTCGCGTACAAAAACGATAAAGAAATGAGGCCGGCGTGGAACATTTACCAACACGCAGTGACCATTCGGTCATTACGACCGAGAGACATTTCCTCGATTTTCTTCGCAGGGGCGATACATTTTGGAATATTTCTTACGTGGAATTTAATTATTTGCATATCTATCTATGTGCATTATGGCTCAAAAAATGAAAATTTTAATCATATATGAAATACATCCCTGGCTT
This sequence comes from Aromia moschata, assembly GCA_029963805.1. Classification (NCBI taxonomy): domain Eukaryota; kingdom Metazoa; phylum Arthropoda; class Insecta; order Coleoptera; family Cerambycidae; genus Aromia; species Aromia moschata. The sequence goes on along the minus strand of JAPWTK010000332.1, from coordinate 357,637 downwards.
TAAGGCAAAATACAATAAAGTACGTTCCGGCAGTGAACGTGTTAATATTAATGATTAAATATTAATGCTATAAATGATAATAAAAGTAGGCACATTCGTAAATGATATGAAATTATGCGACAAATATTTTTTGAGGCCCATAAAAGGCCCATAAGATCGTTGTGGGGATGAAATAGGAAATTGAAATCTTCTTTACAAAGTTTAAAGTTTTGTTCTCCACTTCTTCATCTTCACTGGTTTTCGGGATATTCTGAAATATTGAGTGTTGGAGGTGAACTTCAACACCCTATTTCACCACCTTAATGGCCTATGGGCCCCTATAAAAATACGTGTCACATATTTTTTAGGTCCTCTTTCAATCTGCCGGCTTTAATTGAAATCGGAGGGGGATACCACCAAATGTTTGCTTGTGAGTCGATTATTCGCAAAGTGTGGCTTAGTGTCTGGGGTGTTGTGATTTCAATATTTTCAGAATTTAATCTCACTCAAATTTACTTTACCCAACCTCTCACATTTCTTTTTCAGTTAATAGGTATTTGATTGCACTTATATTATTTCATGATAATGAAATTTTAAGACTTGTTTTGTAGCTGTTTATAATAGATACATGAATTTCATGGCTGTTCAAAATTGTTATTTAACGTCCTATTCATTACAATCGAATGGATAATAATAGGTCCAGGCAACACTACTAATTTAAACAATACTTTTTCAGCACTAACATTTTTGTTCGATAGCATCGGCATTTGAAAAAGATGTAAAAATTATCAGAAAACCATAATAACTGCCATTTCAGACATTTAGGAACCATCGTGGGATTAGCGTCAAAACATAATTTGGGAATCTTTAAATATATTGTAATAGTTTGACCAGATATTGAATCATAAGTGGTTGAAGAGAATATTTTTTCGTTAGGAAAATGTAGTTCGTAAAACTTACTACATTTTGTTGGTTGAAAATTCTTGCAGAGATAGCACCATCCAATTTCCTACACAAATCCATACAATTAGAAAATTTAAAGGTATGCTCTTCGTCTTTATAGTTTCCTCGGCAACCACGAGCATAATACACATACGGCATATTTTAGTTAGTTATACTGACAAACACAATGTAATACTGAAAAAAAAAACAGTATCAAAAACTAAATCAGTTACATCAGACTGCATGGGCATTTGAAAAAGATCAAAACATTATCAGAAAACCATAATAACTGCCATTTCAGACATTTAGGAACCAATGTGGGATTAGCGTCAAAAGCTAATTTGGGAATCTTTAAATATATTGTAATAGTTGGACCAGATATTGAATCATGAGTGATTGAAGAGAATATTTTTTCGTTAGGAAAATGTAGTTCGTAAAACTTACTACACTTTGTTGCTTGAAAATTCTTGCAAGAGATAGCACCAATCAATTTCTTGCACTAATTCATACAATTAAAAAAATTAAAGGCATACTCTTTGGGTTCGTCATTATAGTCTCCTCGGCAAACAGGAGCATAACACACATACGGCATATTTTAGTACTTACTAGAGACCCGCCCCGGCTTCGCCCGGTTTACGACATCACATTAGAAACCTCTAAAATTATCAGTGTTTCTCTACTATATTATACATGTATTATACATATAAACCTTCCTCTTGAATCACTCTATCTATAAAAAAAAACTGCATCAAAATCCGTTGCGTAGTTTTAAAGATCTAAGCATACATAGGGACAGACAGCGGGAAGCGACTTTGTTTTATACTATGTTATGATACTGACAAACCCCATGTAATACTAAAAAAAACCCTATCAAAAACTAAATCAGTTACATCAGACTAATATTAGATACAGTTTTGACGCACCGAACATTTAAACCCCAAAAACTTATTTAAATAGAAAGATCTGCTTTACACGACACATGCAAGCGAACGCCTATACTAAGGGAATAAAATAAACTGTCCCTCGTAGCTTCATTCCGCGTTCCGCTAGACCTGTGAGTGCCTGCGTCACAAAATATTACGTCAGAGCACCCAGGTCCTCTTCTCGATGGTAACGATCGAGTTTACGAGCCGCCACTTACCAAGTCCGACCCTGCGTTCGACCGGGCGAACAGGCGCTCCTAAAAGCGCCCATTGACCACATAAAACGCGAACACCGAAAAGAATCCTTTCGTCGGCCCGGCCGGCTACTTTACGAGTCCCGGCGAGCAACGCCTCGGCCATGAATCAATATTTTTAAATTAACCAATTTATTGATAGCGATCTGGCGGTACAGATGGCTTGACCATCATCGGATTGTTTATGTGGCTGTGCGCCGGTATCTAGACACGCATCGGTCTGGAACTTCGGAAACAAAAACTTGTCGTTCGATAACGGCTCGCCGACGCAAAAAACTAGCTCTCCGCGCATCCACCCTGCGTATCAGTATTGCAACTGCCGATGTGTGGCCCACGGGCGTACGTCGAGCTATACAATGGGGCAACTGGCTTAAGAAAGCACGGACGACGGCAGTGGTGTCTGATGGAAATTAAAGTTCTCGTATTTCGTAACGAAGGCTACACCCTCAAATCATAACCAGGTGTGTAAATTACATAAGTAATGAGACTGGCAATGTAGCGCCCGATCTAGCCACCTTGCGGAGACGGGACTTGGAAGGGCGATAGGTTAACATGTAATGCACCTTCAGTACAAGTTTGACCTTGTGAGAGTCATTTGTTTGTTCTCTGTGACTGTTTTCGTAAACCTAGTTCGTTTACGAAACTAAACCCCACTGTTTTCGTAAACCTTTTCGTAAACTTCGGTTTTTTTCTAGTGCGTTTTAAAAATGACTGACATTAATTTTGAACAACGGTGTACTATCAGGTTTTGTTTCAGACTTGGATACAGCGCAACGGATACTTTTGCAACAGTCCAACACGCCTACGGAGACAGTCCTGGAGTGGGTACTGGGTTCGGCGTAGAAACAAAAAACTGGACGTTTTCCACGAAACACGAGAGCCTAGATTTTCGAGAGCCTAATTATTCAGGCCCGTTTAGTTTAAGGCATTCTCAGAAAGAAGAAAGACGATTGAAGATGAACCACGCAGCGGAAGGCCCTTATCTTCAATAACCTATGAAAATGTCGATATAATACGGAATCTTGTGCTTTCAGATCGTCAGTTGACGACAAGAATAATCGGGAAAGTGTTAAATTTGAATTACACCACTGTTCATCAGATTTTGACTAACGAATTGAGGATGAGAAAAATCTGCGCAAAAATGGTTTCAAACAAACTTTCGCGGGAACAAAAGGACATCAGGAGAGAAAGGTGTCTTGACTTTTTGGAATCGATTAAAAATGATCCCCATTTTATGGAACGTGTCAGTACTGGTAATGAGACTTTTAACATGGAGGTGTTTGAGTACGACCCGGAAACCAAACGCCAATGCATGGAATGGCATACTTCAAGCTCTCGAAGACCCAAAAAAAAAATACGCAAGTCAAGGATCAAATGCATGCTGATTTGCTTTTTTGATAGTTATTTCAGCAAACGAGTTTTTAATCAGTAAAAACATTCCTGTGGCCCTCAGTCTCCTTATTCGCCTGACTTGAGTCCTTGCGACTTTTTTCTTTTCCCGAGATTGAAAATTCACCGCAAGGGATGCCATTTTAGGACCATAAAAAACATTAAAACGGGTTGTAACCGAGCTATTGACTATTTCAGTATATGAGTTCCAGCACTGCTATGAGGAATGGAAGAATCATCTCCAGCGCTGTGTGGCTTCCCGAGGAAGTTATTTTGAAGGAGACAATACTGAATTGTAACTCTATTCAAATAAAAAAAAATCATTACTTAATTTACACACCTCGTATTTTTTTTGCGTGTTTATTAAACTTACTAAAGAAGATTTTCAGATTAGGCTTTTCACCTATAGTGTGATCTTGGGAAATAAAACTGAACGCAGAAAGATATTGGACTGTGGTTAATTATGTATGTGAGTGTTAATTATGGAAACATTTTTCATAATTGACATTATTTCATAAATATTTTGCTAGCCACTTTTTCCATAGGATACACAATTGCCTTTTTACAAATATTTGATTAACGAAACTTACAGAAGCATAAATACGACATATTAAATTTTTAAAATCACAGTCAAATGTCCTTCTGCATTCAGTTTTATTTCAGGATCACACCATAAGTGAGAAAGTTCCTTTACGGACAGTAAAGAAGCTTTCTTTTAAATGAAACTTTTAAAAACATCTGCTTTATCAGAAAATCTTGGAAGTTGCTACCAAATTATTTATGAAATACTCCTACATTGACCACATACTCTCATAAATGACATCAAAACTAATTATTATAATATATACAAAAAAAAAATATTCCTGTGCTTCTTACAATTTTTTTCTTAAAGTTACAGCTAATATAAAATCCCAGAAAGGTGCACTCCATAAGCACCTTTAAAATTGTTCAAAAAATTCAGAGACAATTTTTCAGAAAAATCCAGAACTGTCATACTTAAAATCGTCCGCTGAATCAAAATTGTTAACAATATACGTGGTGTTCCATTTAAGATTCCAAAGGTGGAGACTCTCGCAGTTTCATCGAATGAAAATATTCCAAATAGTGAAAAATTTGCGTTTCCTTTATTGAGTATTTCTGAATTGTATGATCCGTATGTTATCCTCTCCAAATTAAATTTTTATATTCCACAAATTTTTGTCGTTAATTAAATTTATAGCAAATCTGTATTAGTTAAATTTGTAGCATATCTAATGATTCCAGTGACTCCTGGTATAGGACTGAAACCTTAATAGGCATATATACATCTAAATATAAAGTAAATAGAGACGATTAACCAGGAAATCATGAAATCAGTAGCAAAGACTGAGCAAACACAAAGCGATCAATATTAACTAGATTTAAAGAACATACGACTCATTTAGATAATTATAGTTTTATCCCAAGTTGCGTGTGATAATGTTACGTAATGATATGTTGTGGTATGTTACGTAACAATTCACTCTTCTGGTTGATAAATAAGCACATTATATACCGCATCTACACTCACATATGTACATACATAATATACTCCTACAGCTGTTGGACGTAGAAGTTTTTAGTCCGCTAAAAAATATCGGCGTCGCATATTATTTAAATAAGTGGAGACAGTAATCAAAACGTAAGGGAACCATCATTAAGGAATAATTTCCGATGAATTTAAATAGGTTGGGGATGTCATACTCAATTGCAATTAAAAAAAAATGCAAAGTGAACGTATAGAAACACTGGCCTTTTTCCACTTAGTCCTGAAGCTGTTTTGAATACATTTTTCCGCGAATCAAACGATTCTTCACAGAATTTTGGGTGCTAGCTTTTTCGAATTCTTAAAAGACGCGGGGGTTACAACCAAGATAGAATTAAGCATAGAAGAGGAAAGAAGTTGTTTGTAAGACTTGGTTCTCGAGTTTGCTCCATACGAATGCATGCCAATGGAACGCAAGTAAGAAAGGTATAGATAGAACAAATTGTAGTCTATCACCCGTCTCACCACTTTTTTTGGAAGACGGATCCCTTTTAATCACTAATCAGTTAGCCTCGTGTTCAACAAGTTCGCGCCAAAACGATAAAAATGTGTGCTATAATATGCAAGTGCGACTTTAGATATTATACTGCAAATTGATAGATTTGTCGAGTAATATGTTTCCAATGGATTTGTGGAACACTACTGGAGGCTCCAAAAATCAATAGTAGGATGAGTAAACTTTTTTTTTGTTTTTTCAAAGACTTTAAAAGGTCAAAGTAACACTAGCGTGGGATTACTTGTAGGTCAAATGTAAAAATAAAAGTATCGTTTAAATTAATGAACACTCCATTAAAGGGACTACTTTGACACGAAACTGATATTTATTTATTTATGACTTAGCCAGTGACAAACAATTCCTAACGTAGTGTTATATCCAAAGATTCTAGTAGATATATACAACGATTGAGAGCATTCATTTTAAAAAATTTGCGAAAAAAACCTTCAAAAAGATTTATGGGATGGGTGGATGGGTGTTTCATCATATAAAAATTTGGAAAAATGTTGAAAAAATTCGTACTTGACGATTGTACTCCCCTGTCTGAGCGTGATCCCTTTCTATTTATAATAGAAAGCGACAGTAACCAACTTTCGATCCAGCAGAGAAGAAACTCGCCCTGTATAAGATTACCTAATTACGTCAGCGTTCGTCGTCCATGTCTGTAGTAACATCACTAATAACAATAGACGAAATCAATAATATTTATAAATCAGAATATTTAATTGCCAGATTTTTTTACAAAAATCTATAGATATTGATCACATTGCATTCCTTCCATAATGTACAATAAAGTATTTCAGTCTTCTTAGTCCGAAAGCAAGATATCGTCATATACGACCGTAATATGTAAGTCAACTGATCTAAACTACTTCGCTTTATACACGGTGGAGACTTTAACTGGAATATATTCGCTAGCGGGGTGGTGAATGATTTTTCAAAAAAATTCCCGAGACACGTCAACTTTTTAAATGTATTTACCTACATTTTGCAAGTAATATGAAAAATATAGCCCTTCAGGGGTGGCTGAAACCACCCTCGACATGATTTTTTCAAATCCAACCCTATGGCTTGTGACCCCTCATTGTAAAGCTGGTGGAAAGAGGAATCCAACGCACTGATCAAATTTTTAATTTTAGTATGTTTGTAGGGTTGCATACAATTAAAACAATTTAAAAATTAAATTTATTTTCAACGTAACACTTGTTCAAAATGTGCACCATTCACTTGTTGGCAGCATCCCAGTCTGTGGTAGGTTTCGTCCCTTACATTATGCAACATTTGCGGTGTTATTTTTCCGATTTCCTCTCTTATCCTTTCCTGCAGATCTGCTATGTTGTTGGGTTTCTGAATGTAAACCCTACTTTTAAGATGTTCCCACAAGAAGAAATCCAGTGGTGTAAGATCTGGAGATCTTGCTGGCCACTCAATATTACCTCGCCTCCCAATCCACCTACTGGGAAAAATTCTGTCGAGATACTGACGAACAATGTCAGCATAGTGCTGCCATTGCCAAAACTAAACAACACACATTTTGAGTACGAAATTGTTGCGTTAAAAATAAATTAAACTATAAAATTACGTTTTAATTGTATGCAACCCTACAAACATACTAAAAATTAAAATTTGATCAGTGCGTTGGATTCCTCTTTCCACCAGCTTTACAATGAGGGGTCACAAGCCATAGGGGTTGCATTTGAAAAAATCATGTCTCATGGGGTGGTTTCAGACACCCCTGACGGGCTATATTTTTCACATTACTTGCAAATGTAGGTAAATACATTTAAAAGTTGACGTGTCTCGGGAATTTTCTTAAAAAATCATTCACCACCCCCGCTAGCGAATATATTCCAGTTAAAGTCTCCACCGTGTATAAACCCTACGCAAATGGAAGCACTTATGGAGACTTAGATGCAAACGTTCTCATTACACGTACAGAATGAATAATCAGGTGAGTACATACCTGAGCGACAGGCAACCGTGACGCATGGTCAATGATGGTGCCACTTCCTTTTCAAAATCATGCTGTGCTTACCTAAAACAAAACATACCCACATTTAGAATTTAGATTTCACAGCAAAGATGTCTCGTAATGAAAATTCAGTAAGAGAATTGTTTAAATGTACAGATATATATACGTAAAAAGTGACCCAAAATGTCTGTCTGGGGCACCGCACGATTTAATTTGAAATGTGGTTTTATAAAACATATATATTTGTAAGTATAACCGTCTGGACTATGAGGTGTGTAAATTAAGTAACGAGATTGGTTTTTTATTTTTTTTACTCGAATAGAATTACCAATTCAATATTGTTGGTATACAAATGATTTAATAAGGGAATTTTGGAGGTATATTAACAACAAAAAATGTACTAGTAGAATACCAGGTTTTATGACCTACAACGGTTGTGATATCAAAAGTGCGCAAGAAATTGTGAACAACTTTGCCAAATTTTTTAGCAGTGTATATCAACCGAAGTCACCTAGTATTCTGAAATCCGATACTGATAGTAACTTCCCCTGTATTCATGTTAGCTGTTTGTCTGAACGCGATGTGTCTAATGCCATCGGGAGGTTGAAAAACAAATTGACCTCGGGAGATGATCAAATTCCCAGTTTCTTGATAAAAGATTGCTGCAATGCCTTTATCACTCCTCTCTTAATTTTATTCAATTTATCTTTGAGAACTGCCACATTTTCGGACTGCTGGAAATTGGCTAAAATTTGTCCTATCTATAAAAATGGTAGTGATCAAGAAATATGCAACTATAGAGGAATTTCGATTCTCTCGAACTTTGCAAAGGTTTTCGAGGCCTCCATGTATTCCATTATTTATTCTTCTATAAAAAACTCCATATCGACCTGTCAGCATGGTTTTATGGAGAAAAGATCTACTGTCTCAAACCTTATATGTCTTACTCAATACATCTCTGAATATCTGGATAGGCGAGGTCAAGTTGATGTAGTTTATACCGACTTTTCGAAAGCTTTTGATCGTATAGATCATTCTATCTTATTGGAAAAATTGAATTCATTAGGTTTTAGCAATTTGCTTGTTAACTTCTTTAATTCTTATCTTAGCAACAGGTTACAATTTGTACAATATAATGGCTTTCAGTCAGTTACATTTACTGCAACCTCGGGAGTACCTCAAGGGTCAAATTTGGGGCCACTCTTATTCGTAATATTCATAAATGATTTATGTAACTCACTGAAATGCAACAAACTTCTATTTGCGGATGATTTAAAGATATTTGGGGAGATTAACAATATAAATGATTGTATATTATTACAAAAACAAATTCAAGTAATTGAACAATGGTGTGTAGATAATAAACTTAATATGAATGTTTCCAAATGTAAAGTTGTAACATACACTCGTAAGACTTCTCAAATTCAGTTTAATTATACTTTCAATGACAATTTACTTACAAGGTGTGACACGGTAACAGATCTGGGAATATTATTCGATACGAAATTATATTTTACGCTACATATTCAGAAAACTACTCAATCTGCATTAAGGTCGCTTGGATTTATTATAAGAAATTGCGAACAATTTTCTAATGTTTTAGCGTTAAAAACTTTATATTATTCATTAGTGCGCACAAAAATTTAATATGATCTATAATATGGAATCCCATTTATAATAATCACACGCAATCGATTGAAAAAGTCCAGAGAAAATTCATGAAATATCTTGCATTTAAAATTGATCATCAATATCCACAGCGTGGACATCCTAATAATTTGTTGTTGTTGAGATTTAGTATGATATCACTTGCAAGTAGAAGAATATTCTTCTGTCTCGTGTTCCTTTATAAACTGCTTAACAACTTAATTGATTGTCCTTATTTGTCGTCAAAAATTAATATTAAGGTAACACGATTGGAGTCGCGAGTAAATGATGTGTTTTACTGTCCTACTGGCAGAACAAACATGCATTTAAAATCCCTATATATTTTATGATGTACAGATTTAATAGAGTAAGTAATCAATGTGATACATTTAATTAATCATTAACTAGTTACAGTAAGATAATTAAAAGTATATGTTCTAATAATTCTTAAATTAGCAATGAGTCAAGACTTGAGATTACAATTTGGAGTGGTTTTAGTTTAAATGATTTGTATTTCAAAAATAAGTATCAATTGTATCTAGATTTAAACACATCTTCAAACAATTTTTTTTAAGTACCTACTGTTTAACTTTTTATAATGTCAATTGCTCTGTTATTGGATTATTCTGTTGGGCAATAAAAATCTATTATTATTATTATTATTTCGCCGACTTTATAGTCACACTTCTCAGCGTAAACGTTGGGAAACATTCACCCATTCTGCTGCAGACAGTGATGGCTTGATATCTCATCCCCGCCTCCAGCAGAAATTAGGCTCTGGCGAGGGGAGGAAATTCATCCTATCCCAAAACCTTTCTTACAATGTGGCAAGTTTGTAACAATATTGCCTTCTGGCCATTTCTAATGACATTAAATGATAGTCCTAATGCCGCGATGTTCTTGGCGAATCTCGTCGTCATTACTCCCTCTGCCGATATTACTAGGGCGTACGTCTCCACTTTCTCCAGCCTCCATAGGCGCTTCAGCTCGATTGACAAATTTTCGTACTTCGCGATCTTCTCCCGTTCAGTCTTCTGAATGTTGTGGGTAAGTGGCACAGCGATGTCTATGATGATCCCTCTTCGTTGTTCCTTGTTGATCAGCACAATATCTGGTCGGTTGAAGTCCACTGTTCGATCGGTGATGATTAGCCTATCCCAGTACATCACGGCAACTTCCGATTCCAGCACAGCTTCCGGGACATATTTGTAGTATGGAGGAGCAGTCGCTAACAAGCCATACTTGAGCGCCAGTTGTTGGTGAACCATCTTCGCAAGTTGGTTGTGCCTGCCGAGATATGCTGACTCTGATAGCGCGGGACACCCTCCTATTATGTGTTCTATAGTTTCGCCTGCAGATCCACATTTTCTACATAGGTCTTCAACGTCGTCTCTCAGGATATTCTTCTGGTAATTTCTTGTTTTTATAACCCTGTCCTGAATGGCAGTCAAGAAGCCTTCGGTCTCGGGGTACAGATAGCCGTCGGTAAGCCATATTAATGAATTTTCTTTGTCGATGTGGTCTGACTGTAGCATTTTTGGAAAACGGCCCTGCAAAGCATGTTCCATCCACTGTGTCCGGAGCTCCTCTTCTGTTGGTACGTCGACAGGGATAAGTTCACATCCGAGGCTCAAAGGCGTGTAACCAGCGTCCTCTCTTGCTACTGCTGTGATTAGCGGGTCCCTGTTCGTTAGCAGTTTTCTTCTTAAGGAAGCTTCTTGATTAAGGCACTGATTTTTGATGTTCAATAGACCTCTACCACCTCGTCTTCGCGGCAGGTAGAGTCTGATTACGGAAGAGTTAGTGTGTAAGTGCCTGAACTTAGTCAGGAGCCGCCTGGTAAGTCGGTCGAGCTCATCCAGATCAGTAACGGACCACTTGACGATTCCGAAAGAGTATGTCAGCACTGGGACAGCCCACGAGTTGATGGCTTTGATAAGATTGCCTCCAGATAAAAGCGTATTCAGCAACTTTGTCACGCGGCTCTTGTATTTCTCTTGGAATTCCTTCTTCAGTTGTGTGTGGTTGATCCTGCCATCTTGACACACTCCCAAGTAACGGTATTGCTCTTCCGGTGGTAGTTGATGGATGTCGGCATATACCTCTGGATTGTTATGAGGTGCTCCCTTCACATTACTGAGTGTGGCGCACTTATCTAGGCCAAAGGACATTTTGATGTCGTCGCTGAAGGTCCTAGTAGTTCCAATGAGGGCCTGGAGATTTGCCTTGGACCCACTGAATAGTTTCAGATCGTCCATGTAGAGCAGGTGAGTGAGTGTTGCTCGGTTTATCACGTTGATCTTGTACCCAGCTGTTGTCTTATTCAGTAGGGTTGATAATGGGTTGAGTGCCAAACAGAACCAAACCGGCGAGAGTGAATCACCTTGGAAGATTCCCTTCTTGAAGTCAACTTGACCTGTGTTCCCTCCAGAGACCCAAATGTTTGTTTTCCAAGACTGCATAAGATGTTGGAGAAGAGCTCTTATCCGAGGGCAGATTTTGTAAATTTCTAGGACTTTTTTAGTAGCCAGTCGTGAGGTACCGAGTCGAACGCCTTGCTGTCGTCGATGTAATACATATGCAGGTTTCTTCTTCTTACTTGGGCTTGCTTCAATACCACAGCGTCGATTGTCAGTTGATGTTTACACCCCGCTGCGCCTCTGATGCATCCCTTTTGTTCTTCCTCAAAGATGTTGTTTTCCAAGCAGTGACGATAGATTTTTCCATTTATGATAGAAGTGAACAGCTTATATATTGTTGACAGACACGTGATGGGTCTGTAGTTCTTCGGTTGTGCAGCATCACCCTTTTTGAAAAGATTGAACGTGTTGCCTGTCATCAGGAAATCAGGTACGACATGCGGATCGTTGATCGCCTCCGTGAAACACTTTGCCAGAATGCCATGAGATGCAGGTAGGTGCTTGAGCCAGAAATTGTGAATCCCATCAGGGCCCGGTGCTTTCCAGTTCTTGGTCCTCTTGATTGCCGCGGTTACGTCCTCTTCTGTAATAATTCCGACAGCCATTTGATTGAGATCTTCGTTGTGTGCTTCAATTTCCTCAATCCATGGCGCGTTCTCGTTGTATGTGTCGACGTCACTCCATATAGAATTCCAGTATGTTGTGAATCGGGCTGGGTCGATTTCTGCATGTTGTTCTTCATCCTGTTTCTCCAAGCTCCTCAAAAACTGCTTTTGGTTGTTCTCGAACGCAGCATTCTGTTGTTTTCTTTTTTGTTAGCTTGTTGTATCTACGTAGCCTGGCACCCTTCGCTTTCGCCTTTTGTCTTAGAAGATCTTTGAGGTTTAATAGTTGTTGCCATTGGTCTGCACTATTCAGATCTATCTGCGCCTTTCTAGCTATGGCTTGTGTTTTAGCCATGACCCTTCCAGAGTTGTTTCCTACTAGAAATTCGTTGAGGACATCAGCGTCAGCTCTATGCTCGTCGATGTTCTTCTCAAGCCTCTTCCTCCACATCGGGGTATCACTGTCCTTTTTCCTTCGGTTGGGATTCGGCGTATATACTTGCTGTCCATTCAATTCAAGGATGAGTGCTGATGCACAATAGAGAGCCAAATGTGCCTTTTGTAGATCATTTGTGCCATCCAAATATTGTTGTAGAATACTGTTGGCACTGGATATTATGTCACGTGCTTTGTTGACATTCCTGAGTTTAGGTATTCTGGGTCTATTAAGTGGATTTATGAGCTCGTAGTGGGTTACAAGCTGTAGAAATCGTTCTCGTCGTTGTTCATGCTGGCTTCTCGGTAGGTGTACATCACTGATCCTTCCCTCTGATCTAGACGGCGTCGACGTTGGGGTAATAAGTCTTTGCGGTGGTTGGATTTCTTCTTCCGCACGTATTTCCGGTTGAATTTGAAACTCCTCTTGTTGGTATAGGATCTGGCCGACTTCTCTCTTGACTTCCTGTAGTTGAAGATCTGTGAGGTAGCGCTTCCTAACGATGACGTTTTTTCCTGTCTACAATATTTTGTTCAGTGATGTTGAACGTGGGATTTCTTCGCAAGAATTCGGCATGTAGTGAATGTCTCCATCCGGGGAGCGGCTCGTCTCTGCAGCGGTTGATGATGTAGAACGTCCTCATAACTTCTATGTTCATTTCGACGGTCCACTTCAACCTTCTGGTATCTTCTCTCCTTCGGGCAGCCCTCCGTCGTACGGCAGGCGAACCCTGGGGTAGAGGGGCTTCGTAGTCTTCGGCCCTTCTCGTGTCTTCCGCTCCTCGGTTTGGCTGTGAGTTTGAATATGTGTTTGGGTTTATTATTATTATTATTATTATTATTGTCTCCTTCAAAATAACTTCCTTGGGAAGCCAGACAGCGCTGGAGATGGTTCCTCCATTCCTCATAGCAGTGTTGGAACTCTTTCTATACAGTATACTGGAATAGCTTTCGGCTGGTCGGTTACAGCCGTTTAAATGTTTTCTATGGTCCCAAATGTTTCTATGACGTCCATTGAGGTGATCTTTCAATCCCGGGAAGAGAAAAAAGTAACAGGGACTCAAGTCAGGCGAATAAGGAGGCTGAGAAAAACTCGTTTACTGAAATGGCTGTGTGACAAGGCGCACTGTCGGGATGCAACATCCAGTTATTACTGATGTTTGGTCTCACACGCATGACCCTTTTTCGAGGGTTTTCAAGAACCTCTCTGTAAAAGTGTTGATTTACTGTTCGGGCTGGAGGCACAAACTCTTTGTGGACAATTCCCTGGTTATCAAATAAGTAAATCAGCATCCATTTGATCTTCGACTTGCTCATTCTTGCCTCCTTTGGCGCTTGGTTTCCGGGTCGTACTCAAACACCCAAGTCTCATCACTAGTAATGACACGTTCCATAAAATGGGAATAATTTTCAATCGATTCCAAGAAGTCAAGACACCTTTCCTCCTGATGTCGTTAGTCAAAATCTCATAAACAGTGATCTGATTCAAATTTAACTATTCCCCGATCATTCTTGTCGTCAACGATCTGATCGCACAAAATCCCGTACTCTATTGACATTTTCATCGGTTCTTGAAGATGAAGGCCTTTCACTGCGTGGTTCATCTTCCATCGACTCTCTTCCTTCTGAGAATGCCTTAAACCACCCAAAAACCTGGGCTCTTGAAAAAACAATGTCTCCGTAGGCGTGTTGAAGGTTTGCACAAGCATCTGTGTCCAAGTTTGAAGCAAAACCTGATAGCACATCGTTGCTCAAAATTAATGCCACTCATGTTTAAAACACACCAGAAAAAAAACGTCACAAAGAACAAACAAATGATTAAATCGGGCAGTGTTGTTAAATCGGGCGCTATGTTGCCAGCCTCATTACTTAATTTACACACCTCGTATATATAAGTGTACTAAAAACTACTAAGACACCCGATATGTGTACGCATACATAAAATTCAAATCGCAATTAAATACTGTCAGAATACCGATAAAATAGAGCCAACAACATTCCAAACAACAACTAAACAACATTCTGGTGTGATCCGTATATAGGAATTATTATTCTCACTAGCTTGAAAAAAAATCTGTCTGCGGCTATTATCATATTTTAATATGATTGCCGAGAATACAAATATATATATAAAAAACATATTATTAATAAATGAAAGTAATAATTTCGGTATACGAATTAAAAAAAAAAACTGCGGTTGCCTCTTACTATTTAATATTTTATAATCGGGTTTCGAAGTAGTTATAAAGGGTGATTCAGCTGGTCTGTCTGAGTGGGCGGTGATGAAATTAGACTTGAAAAGTATAGCATTAATATTTGGAAAGGATTGATCTGTTTTTTTTTTGGTCTAAATATGACGCTGACTTTTTGTGAAGATATAATTTTTACCTTGCTTTAAATAGAGGTGTGGGTACCTATGAACTTTTTGAACTACTATTAAAGTATAAAATGATGTAGAGAAATTATACATCTTAAATATAACCAATGTTAACCGATGGTGGTGCTCTAAGTAAGTACAGTAGAAACTCGATTATTCGAACCTCAATTATCCGAATCCTTAATTATTCGAACGCTCAGAACGCATCGGTTTTTTTAAATAAGTACATGATAATATTTAAATAAAGTTGTTCTGTGTATCACCTGCATATTTACATACATACCTATTTTTCGTTTCTCCCCCAACTTTTCTTGGTTATTTGATATACATATGTATATGTAACTATACTTTTGATATCACGAATAGAGGGCGCCACCTAAGGTTCATCACGCTTCTTTAAAATGGCACAACTTTTTGCGACTTTGCTTTTGCGTAAATTAAGTTGATTAAGTTGAATGAGAACGTAGCGCCCGATCTAGCAACACTGCAGAGACGGGACTTGGAATTGCGGTAGGTTAACATGTAATGTACCTTCAATAGAAGTTTGAACTTGTTAGAGTTATTTGTTTGTTCTTTGTGTTTTCGTTAACCGTTTTTTTTTCTAGTGCATTTTAAAAACGAATGACATTTGCTAATGAATGACGGTGTGCTCAGGTTTTGCTTCAGACTTGGACACAACGCAACGGATACTTTTGCAAAACTTCAACACGCCTACGGAGACAGTGTTTTTCACGAGACTAGGAAATAGTTTACCATAAGGCATTCTCAGAAGGAAGAGTGTCGATGAAGATGAACTACGCAGCGTAAGGCCTTCATCTTCAAGAACGATGAAAATTTCCATAGAATACGGGATCTTGTGCGTTCAGATCGTCGTTTGACGACAAGAATGATTGGGTAAGAGTTCAATTTGATCAAACATCAAAAATAACTGGATGTTGCATCACGACAAAGCGCCTTGTCACACAGCCATTTCAGTAAACGAGTTTTTAGCCATTAAAAACATTCGGGCGGCTCCTCAGCCTCCTTATTCTCCTGATTTGAGTCCTCGTGACTTTTTTCTCTTCCCGGCTGTAACCGACCAGCTGAAGGCTATTCTAGTATATGAGTTCCAGCACTGCTATGAGGAATGGAAGAACCGTCTTCAGAGCTGTAATTCTATTCGAATAAAAAAGATAAAAAAACAGTGTCATTACTTAATTTACACACCTCGTAATATATCGAGTTGAATATTAGAAAAATCTATTCTCCTATTTTTGGTACATAAAAAAGGTGAGTACACCTAGTTTAAGTCGGTAAGATCGCAATTGAAAGAATCTTGCCCATTCTGTATACATCAAAATATTTCGCTACCCCCGAAAATTGATTTATTGTTCTTATTCTGCTTGATACGTTGTGTATTTTTTATAAGCACTCCAAATTGATACGATTGATAATAAAGGCGCTAGAGAGAGTCAAAAATGATTTATTCAAGTTATTTCTATTGGCAACTTTTAACTATAAAAATATAATTTTTTATGAAATTGAACTAATTTGGTGGGGGGACATTTCAGCCATGCTTATCCGGCTAAACCCTTTGTAGTTATTCTAGAAAGCGAAATTATCATTCAGTTTATTTTAAACAAAAAACGAAGTTGAAAAACTATACACTTAATAGTTCTAAAATATTATTTATATCGTAAACTAAACCCATTAACCGAACAGACAAACATCTGCATCATCCATAAAGAACAACGTTGATCTCGGAAATTCCCACAGTGGTATTTTTAGTAGTCCTGTCTGGTCATAACAAACACACTGGTCGACCGTATGCGAATTCTGAAAAACGTTTCTTCGACCGAATAAAATAAAATTGTCAATAAAATCGGACGCGATAAATGTGATTGTCGAACATATTTATTATGTGGCTCGAGAAATTTTAGGTATCAGGTTCTCTCTACTTAACACCAATCTAAATTCAATTGCGGTATCGGTAACATTTAAACAAAGTTCGATTATCAAGATAACAGACAATATAAATGCAAATTACTAGATTATCTGCAGTTGTTTTATGTAGTTGCACGATAGGTAATAACGTTGTATTTTTTATGTACAGGGAGAATCAAACGCAAGGTACGTATCAAGGAGATATAACCAAGGACAAATGGCTCATTTGTTATGCAGACGGGTCGGTTTCGCAGAAAGGATCAGGAAATACTTAGAATCTGGATAAGTAGGCTCAATATTGGTGCTCAACATCATTGAGCAAATGCATGCTACAGCATTCCATATCGAAATTCACGAGTTAACGTCAATAGAATGCATGGAGATCACGTCAGTGGTAGACTAGGTATACCGAAAGTCAGGCTTCACTATTGGCTCTGCAGTCATGTAGGGCTGATTCGAGGTTTGTCTAGGAATGTCACCATATAATGCAGGAATTAGCTAGATGCAACCAAAATCTTGTACTCCGCTGGGTTCCAGGTCATAACGGCAACATGGGCAATGAGAGAGCTGACGCACTAACAAAAGTGGGCTCATAAACGGGTTTTCTTGGATCGAAGCCGGCTCTACCGATTCCCAAGAGCCGCTACAAAACCACTCTGAAAGAGAGTACAACATTGTATATAAAGGGAGCTCCGTCAGTCAGGATTATTCATTAAAGGTCCTGACTTGATTGCACAAAACTGTTAACACTCTGTCGTAAGGACCATATAATTCTCGTGGGACAGTTCACTGGAGACTGCCCCATGGATAAACATCTGGAGATCATCAGCGTCACAGCCGATAATACTTGTAGGATATGTGAAGAAGAGGAGGAAACTCCCCTACATATTCTTTGCCTTTGTCCAGTGTTGACTGGTGTGGAAGCTACTCACCTAGACTTGATCAGGAGGGTGGACCTATATGAGACCATCTGACCTACAAACGTGGGGTTGCTCATAATGGGTCCCTGCAGAGACCTCAATGAACGGTTTTCCGTGTGTGTCCCCCCATACACGGGGAAAAACGTACCATGGTATTTTGAGGGCTTGAGATCTATACAGTAAGCGGCACCCTAATGCGTACATAGCCGAATGAAGGGCAATTGATAATTTAACTTCTTTATTGAGCAGACGGAAACATTAGGTGAGAACCAATCGCGAGCTAGTCGCTAGCGCAGGCGTATGAAAGGCATCCGGTCTGTTAGTAGGGCTGTTTGAGTTAAAATTTGAAATACCATTTTATATTTTATTCTGGTCTAGTGCCTGATTAGAAAAGTGCGTTATTACGAGCGTATTGTAGAAGCACTACATACATTCATAAAAATAAAAATGGATATTTATCACATTGACCAAAAAAGTTCAAATAATTAAATGGTATTTTGGTGGTCGGTCTGTAAGGGATATTAAAGCCATTTTTAACGAAAAATTTCCCAATAGGCGAGTCCCCGAGCGCTGTCGCAGTTTGAATTTGACATGCGCAGATGCTACTAACATGAACATGGTGATTACGTCAGATTTCGGCGAATCTCAACAGAGGCGGACTCGGGTCATTATTATTACAAAACGATAGTTCACAGAAAATTAAAACGTACTAAGGGGCTATACAAAAATGGAGCCGTATTTAGGTGTGGTAATGTTAGTGGTCCCGAAACATGGCACTTAAAAAGAACTTACCCACGAAGCTCATAAAATTTCGACCTAAAATGCGAAGAAATTTGATTCACGAGTTATAAAGTTATAATGACAGTTAGATTTTTAATGACCTGTTATAAAAATAGGGCATACAGGATCCGTGTTGTTGCCATAGATCACAAGTCGGTGATAGCAGTACACTATTGCTTTCTTCGTCTCTTGTTAAACAATTGCGGTTTCCTTACAATTGATTAGAATTTACTACATCAATTTTACTTTTAAACCCACAAAATATTCTAGTCTTACTTGCCAACTTTTTATACCTGCCAAACGGATATTTGGAACAGGTCTGCCTTGAAGGAAGACTCGTTTTTCCAGGGTATACCTGTTCCAAATTCCTGCTCCCATAATACATGTTTTGAGACAAGGAAGACTCTAATATATCGTCAGATTAAAGGTAAAATTAATTAAGTAACACAAAATCAGCTGTAATAAAACTACAACTGTTTAACAAAAAGACGAAAAAAAGTTGCAAAAATATGCCCTGCAAAATATCATACGCTAATTAAAAAGTAATTTTACTCTTTTTATCAAACAATTTAAGAGTTTTAATTGGTAAAAAATAGTCCTTTTAAGTTTCATTTTTCGTGACCACTGACATTACCACACCTAAATACCGTCCTGTAATAGTACGCTTCATAGTACGTTTAGTCGAATATTCACTAATGTATTCTGATGTATTATCTGTGTATCGCTTTGCAATAATAGTGACCTGAGCCCGACTCTGACCTGAGCTATGATTCGCCGCAACGTTGCTCTTTAGATTTCCGCTAAAAATCCCCACCAAAACCAAGACCCGGCCCAAGTAAATTCGCCTAACTATGACATAAAAATATATCATTTAATATGTTGTTAATATCCACCTATGTACGCATTAGGCTGCCGCTTACTGTATATCATTATTTGTTGATTTCATTAGCACGTTACAAATCAAGTAATTCATTAAATCTTGTTTCTTTAACGTAACATACATTTCATATCATTAATGAACCATACATATCTATGTACACTAGAGAGCGATATTCTTCTTCACCAGCCGCATTCTTCTGACAAGGCACTAAGTCGATTCAGTACAATAAAATCTTTCTATGTGCATATTAACTGTCAATGAAATTAGTCATTACAAGGATAAGTTTGTTCATACTTTGATGTTGTAGAAAGTTTTCCATATAATTAAATAATTTTTTAATAATAATTAATGTACGAGAACAATCAATTTGGTGTTTTTAGTACAATGAAATATGAATTTGAAGTAATGTGCTATTGTCAACCAACATTTTCATGTCAAAAATTAATTAATTCAGGAATGAATAGTAGTTGTTTTATTCTGTTCGATCAGTTAACCATCGGATGAAAATGTTGTTACGAGCTATCATAGATTTCTGAGGGTCTTTTTTATACATATCTTTATTGCACCAGTGTTGAGTGTCCTTTAGAATGCACAATCTGCAATTTCGTCGATAAAAAATTCGACCCCACAACAGATATATTCACAAACATATTTATACATTTCAAGAATTAATACATTATAATGAATTATTATAATATAATATGCCGACAGAGTTCACCGTCGTACCTTCCGAGAAATTGCTTGAATATTCTACACAGATCTAAACTTCTTATTCAAGGCTATCACCTAGGCTACGGAAACTGGTACATGTCATGGATTTAAAACGTTCGTTGCCCTACGAGATGTTATCTGGATCCTGGCCCACGTGACGTCACTACGTGTGATGTAACGACTCTATATCCGACGCCATAGGGTCGTTTGGAACGGAACCACACTATCCGAATATCATCTCCTGTCAGTTGTGGCTCATAATAATTTTATTAGGGAGTTATTTGTTTTTTTATTATTAAACCTGTGTTTTATTCAGAATTCAACCTACGAAGTTCGATTCATAATGTCATGTTACAAACACAGCAAAAAATAATCGTGTTCATCGACGTTTTATTTATATTGATAAATTCCATCGCATGCGTTCGTTCCTTCTAGTTTTACGTTTTACCATCAGAAAAAAAACATATAACCTAAATTTATGCGCTCATTGACAAAAAATAAAAGCGGCTAATTTTGAAATATATTACGTATTTACTGTCACAATACCCACATGATATCAGGATCCGTGAAATCGTATTTGGTGTCCATCTAACCCAATCATGTCACAATTCTCGCTAATCTCAAGAAATGGTGAAAAGTTGCTGTCTCTATGTTTTTGAAGCCACTAAATCAGAATTTATTTTAGTTATAAGTTATAATTAAAGCCGGCTAAACAGCGCGGCGGCACACAAAGTTTTCACACATCTCAACGTAAATAACAGGGTAAGTTGAACCCATCTCTTTCTAAATTGCAACAGTTTATTGTTTTCATGATTTTGTTGTTGCACATACAAGTAGTAAGTAGTATGACGCGTACGATTATGGCCCGCCGCCCGGATCTGCCGGCTTTAGTTATAATTTAACACCATTACATCACAGTTCAGACATAACCCTGGCTATCAAAAAAGTAAATCTAGCATTAAATAAGCATTTGATCTTCGACTTGCTCATTCTTGCTTTTCTGGCTCTTGGAGAACTTGAAGTGTGCCATTGCAGGCTTTGGCGTTTGCTTTCCGGGTCGTACTCAAACACCCAAGTCTCATCATCAGTAATGACACGTTCCATAAAATAGGGATCATTTTCAATCGATTCCAAAAAGTCAAGACACTCTTCTCTCCTGGTGCCCTTTTATTCCTGCGAAAGGTTTTTTAGAATCATTTTTTGCGCAAATTTCTCTCATCCCCAATTAGTTAGTCAAAATCTGATGAACAGTGGTGTGAATCAAATTTAACTCTTCCCTGATCATTCTTTTCGTCCACCGACGACCTGATCGCACAAGATCCCGTATTCTATCGACATTTTCATCGGTTCTTCAAGACGAAGGCTTTTCGAAGGCTGCGTGGTTCATCTTCAACCAACTCTCTTCCTTCTGAGAATGCATTAAACCACCGAAAAACATGAGCTCTTGAAAAAACACTGTCTCCGTAGGCATGTTGAAGTTTTGCAAAAGTATCCGTTGCGCTGTGTCTGAAGCAAAACTGAGAGCACATCGTTGCTGAAAATTAATGTCACTCATTTTTTAAACGCACTAGAAAAAACTGGTTTACGAAAACAGTCACAACGAACAAACAAATGACTCTAACAAGTTCAAACTTGTACTGAATGTGCATTACATGCTAACCTACCGCCCTTCCAAGTCCCGTCTCCGCAGTGTTGCTGAATCGGTCTCTATGTTGCCAGTCTCGTTACTTAATTTACACACCTCGTAGGACAAAAGGGACAACGAATTCAGACACAGAGATCTCAAAAACATCTGGATTGATAGTTGATTTCATTCTCTTGTAATTGAGCGCGTATTCGTGGATTCAGATTCGGCGATCCCTGGTGGTGTAGTCTGGTGAACAGCAACTTTTTTTTCCTCTGCGTTTGTGTAATTAACATTATTTGAGTTTTTCGATTCGATAAACATTAAGAGAACTAAAAGGGGTGGCAATTTTAGGTGATTAACCCTGTAAATTATTCTCTTAGTACCTTCGAGAGGCTTGAGCCCTTGTGCCCCCTTATTACAGCCGCCACTGCATCTCATACACCCTCGATTACACTCGAGCACTCTGCGTTCCAGGATAGATGTTTAAATGGGAACGTGGGTGCACCTCGTCGTCATGCATTGTCTTATATTATCCATGGCGTTTGCAGTGTCGGAATTAAAAGTGCCAATGATTTATAACAGCTTTACATTGTACCGGCATTTTTCGCAGAAAATAATTACACACTTAAATATCCGGCTTATTATTAAGCATAACAAATGGCCCGTTTAGCTCGAACTGGATTATTAAAAAGTTTCGTGCGGTCTATTAGCGATCGCATTTTTTTATGGGAGAGAAATTGTATATTAGGTATGTACATGTACCGTTATACGGAAAACCTCTTACGTGTTTCCACAAAAAACTGTAAATTACTCAGTCGTCCATGAAATGAGACACTTTGATCACACATGTCAACCTTTTTGACATGGATATGTTTTAGCATATGGATAGGAGAAAATAATTTACTCTCGTTTTGAATTACGGCGAGAATAATGGTGAAAAAGTGTATAAAAATCATAAACTAGATCTGTGTTACCTACTTTTATTGTGAAGAGTAATTTATTAGAAATGGTAAAACTGTGTGCCAAATTCTTTTTTTGGTCAATATATCCATTTTTGTACTTCGAGATAAAATATAATAGCAACCTTTTTTATATACATATATAGAAAAGTGGTGAATGAAGTTTATAAAATCGACACTGATTTATTTAAACAATGCATGTATATATATTAGTACGTTTTGAATTAATAGATCTTACTGAATTTAAATACTTATATAATATTAGCTATGAACTATATTTTTTAACAACGTTTGCCTTATTATTAATTTCGAAAATATAATTTATCCGATCCTGTCTTAAATGTACAGAAAAAGTTGTACAGCGAAATTGTAAATACAAAAAACGTTTAAGATATGAAAATAACAGACAAAAATTGTTAAAAAAAAGCGATAAACATTAGGTACATATGTTTTTCGAATTTATCTTTCCTTTAAATTGAAGGTAGGACCGGATAAATGCTAGTTTAGAAATTAATAAGGTAACTCTTTTACTTTTTGAGTTTATTAAAAAATATAATTTGGAAAAAAATGTCCACTTTTTTAAATAAATTAATCTCATATTTAGAACATGGTCCTTGAATGAGATATATAATTCTGGAACTGCCTAAAAGCCTAATAATACCTAAAACCTAAATAATGTTGTCTCTATTATGTACTATTTTGTAAATTCTACATCACAGCATATTAATATCCACTTATGTAAAGCATATAATCATGGACTTTAGACAACCAATTAGGAAACGCGTTTAGGCTAGTACAATCCACAAATGGTATACAGGCGTTTATTAAAACATTTTTTATACGTTAGATTAGAAAAGAAATTGAAGAACAGTTACCTCGCTACTATATTATATAAACTAACAGTCACCGTCCTTAAAATTTGTAATTGCTACTTACTCGACTGGAAAAAATATTAATTAATTAAATATTTTTGACAGATTAATCAGGAAATAATTATTGCGTACCATCTGCAACCTTATAATTTATTATTTCAACAACTTTGGGTAAAAAACTTCAGGTCACATCATTAATCACAAAATAATTTCATAGAACCACGCATTTTTTTGTGAACGGCATTACCACACATACTCCGAAAGTAAAGAAAGTAATCATTTATAAACTGAATAAAGCAGGTTTTAGTAACTTGTTGATCTTGTTACACTGATCTACGAGTATGTTAACGCATACAATTGCAGAATATGGTAGATATACAGGATATCCCACCTAAGGAGGTTTCTTCCATAACTCGGTTATTGTAAATTTAAGAACAAAATATTTCAAATAAAAGTTGGCCATAATGATATGGTGCGTGTAAGTAACTAATTTCTAATTATACATGGTGCTCTAATTAATGTAACCGCTACACAACTATGTTATTTTAGATGGAACACCCTGTATATTTTTTGACACCCCACTAAATTTTAAATCGATTTTATTGACCATACATTCTCCTGATTGCAGTGCCATCGAGCATATTTGGGATACTGTAAAAAATCGGTTAACCCATTAAGTCCCAAATGTATTCATTTTTTTCAGCCAGCTTATTTTCAATGTTATCGGTGTTGAAAAAAAAATAGATAAGTAAAATAAGGTCATTTCTGACCTAAAAATTCATTCTTTTTCAGAATATGGACTTTTCAAAAATTGATTTTAAAAAAAGTTATAAACAAATTTTTGGACGAAACTACGATTTATTCGACAACAAAAAAAATTTTAATCGTGAATTTCTTTATGAAACAGGTGATCCCCAGGTTCTATACCAAAAAAAATCGCGTCTTCCTGACCTCAACTTAAAATAAATGACTTTTTGTTTTTACAAATTTTTGGTAAAACAAAATGGGAGTCGAAACAAAAATATTTTTGTATAAACTTCATAAATGTATTTCTCAAAAACTACGCACTTTGGTAAAAATGTTCTACGAATAAAAATGTCTCAGAATCAATCGAAAAATACTCTCAAATTTATTAAATGACATTTTTTGGATATTTCAATTTCATGATATTTGGAACAATAAAAAATCGTCTTTAAAAATCCTGAAAAAATTTGAGAGTATCCTTTAAAAAATTCAAACCAATTTTATTCTTGAGATTAAAATTCATAGTTTTCGAGAAAAAATTATTTATATTTGATATATAAATAATTTTGTATTTTTTTGATTATAAAGAATCGGTTAACCCAACAAGCTCCTCAAAATACGTTTCAGCTAGTTGAGGCTGTTAGCAAAGAACTGGTTATGCGTTGTACGAGTTATTTATGTTTTTTCCCCAAAAATACATAAATATGACTATTTAAAGTATGAATTATGTCGAAAACCAAAACAAATATTCACAAAAGTCAGAAAAGAGTTTGTTACTGGAAGATGTATTTCTAGGCTGAAAGTAAATTATTATATACAGGGTGCTCAGTACACGCCATATATAATCTCAAAATTTAGGAAAAACTTTGTTGAACAGATTATCCCGTACTAATATTGATGTTATAGCCAAATATCAAAACAATTAACTCGTGCTAAATATTTAAGATTTTGACTCAAAAAGTTACAAGATTACAAAAATTACGAAGTTTTATAATGTTCCACTAAAAACGGCGCTGAGTGTATGTATTTGTAAAAAAAATTCGTAATTCGTAAACTGGCGTTAACACCTGTTGAAATATTACTATATACATAAATAAGTAAGGTGTAGCACCTGTTACCGAAAAGATATCGTATTACAAGACATGCTGTACTCAACTCAGCTCCGATGTTCAGCTCAGCGGAATTGTCACGCAATATACGCAAAATATCGAAAATATATGCAAAATATTCGTGAAGTAATAATGCGCATCGTGATAAAGAAGGCCCTTGCATGCGAACATAGCGAACATAAACTTGTTGGTAATTTGAATTTGCATTTTAATCTAACTCCGTACCTACTTTGACGCTGAATAAATGTAATTCAGTTTAATAAAACAAAGCCGGCCTTGGTGCCTTTGTGTGGCCCGCGCCGACAATGCCCTTAAGTTTACCTCGAGTTATTGTTACTTGCGTTAACCGCTTCGCCGCCCCCGGTTCATTGTGGATTTTTTTTTGGCACGGCATTTTCTGATTCGGGGAACAAATTGATACATGACAAGTGTGTTTGTGGGTGTGTTTATTACAATGGAGGCTATCCCACAAGCTAATAGTTTTACAAAGAAAGAATCTAAATCGAGATTATCAATTTTATCAATTTGCATGTGTAACTACGGAAGGGTCCTGGTTCACACAAATCCTTGTAAATCAAACTAAGTCTACCGGTTTCGTTACTAAATGACCAGTCTATCAGGCAATAAAGTACAACTGGATGTATTACTTTAATTTTGATTTTTGATGTATCAAAATTCATCTGGTAGATAACGATTTTTTGTCATCATTGTCTTCTGTTAATCTCACCTTCTACAATTTACTTATCTTGATTTATCTCAGTAGATTTACGTCCGCTTCTTACTTGGTATTGGTTCACTAATTAGATTTTCTTATTTTTTAAAAAACAATTAACATTTACACAACATTCACTTAGACAACGTTAATTACCGTTTTTTACAAGTCTGGAAATCAGTGTCAATATTGTTTAGAATGTCTGCGAAAATGTTCATTCCTTTTGCTCGGGAGTTAGAGGATTATTAGCCATTTTTGCATATGTTGTACGATTAAAAATGCAAAATCTAGCGTAATACATTCTTTGTACTTTTGTTCCTGTTGTTGTCAGCAAGCCCTTGAATGCTTAGAAGTAACGGATTTTCGCGAAAAGATTAATTTACCAATATTTTCAACGTTTTTCGTCCATTTTTGACGTTAAAGGCCATCCGGTGTACCTATCGTCATCGGTGTTTCAATCTCTCTGGTTCAAAACGTTTAAACCAAACAAAAACTTGTTGCGGGGTAAGGCATTCAATATCCGTATGTTTGTTATAACATTGCTATTTGCTTCCAATG
This sequence comes from Aromia moschata, assembly GCA_029963805.1. Classification (NCBI taxonomy): domain Eukaryota; kingdom Metazoa; phylum Arthropoda; class Insecta; order Coleoptera; family Cerambycidae; genus Aromia; species Aromia moschata. The sequence continues at coordinate 330,839 of JAPWTK010000332.1, read as the reverse complement.
TAGAGCAACTTTTCCCCAGTTTACCAGAACTTGGGATTCTACCCGTTGCTCCATCCACTTTTACCATCGGAAAGTGGGAAGTCCGCTTCTGTCAGCTGGTTCAGACTTTTTTATTTTAAACATTTAAAATAACACGTTAATACAAGTAATCACCGTGTCTGACAACCCTCCTCAGTATACGAATATTGTTTAGAAGTCTGCGAACAATGTTCATTTCTTTTGCTGGGATACGATTTGCAAACTTCGAGCCGCCATGGCAGAATCTGGGAACATTTCATTGTCAAGGTTCATGAAATTTATGATATGAAATAAAATGCTGGCATGAATATTTTCGCGGATTAACTTATGTTTTAGTTTTGCTTTAGTTTCATTGCAATCAATTTTTTAATAAACCAAATATTAACCCTTTTTAGGTATAAGTCAGTCAATTTGGAACTATTAATGTCAAAATTCCAGAATCCCTTCTGTTTACAGTATATCAATATGCACCTACAGGAAAAAATTCTATGATTTTCAATAATATATTGTTAGGTTAAAATTTAGTGACTTCAGTGAGCATCAACTAGCATTCAACTAGCATTCAACTGTCAACAATCAAATAGCATTCAACTGTCTTGACAAAATTCCATGGCACACATGACTCGTTTAGCGGCTTTCAAATTAAATATTTTGCTCAACTTTGAGTTCGTATAGAAAAAAATATCTTGTATAAATATGTATATTTTTAAACATTTGGGGGCTTTGCGAAGAACTGATTAACTTTCAATTTCACTTAAGGAATCAAATTTTAAATAAAAAAATTGCTAAATGGTCATGTTGAATTTTGGTGACTTAAAAAATCGAAACAGGGTTTGATTTTTGAACAAATACGAACAGTTGCCTCTTAAAAACGACAATAGGGTCAGAAGAAGCAGTTTCCAATGCCTTATAAAATTAAAAATAGTTTGTACAGATTATCTTGATTATGGAGGTTATTTGGATTTGTACCTACTTAAATACAAGTAGACACCCAGTAGAAGAAAGATAAAAAATAGGCAAGTACATTAGGGAGAGGAACAGCTAAAACTACCTACGGGCACAACAGGCGAAAACCCTCTCCCGTGAGAGACCGACCCGACCCGAGGCTGAGCGCTCATTCACGATATATGACGGCCGAGCTGGTGGATGTCACTGGTGTCCATGAAAGTCTGATGTAAAATCGGAATAGTGAAATAATTATAACCACAAGGTTAATTATCTCAATTCAAAAGCGCTTTAAGCTTTTTATTATTTGGGCAGCTTTAATCGAAATACCCTCTAAGAATTTCATATCTCAAGAGTTATATTATTCAATGAGAAAACCTTTGAATAAAGACCGTTAAAGTCGCATGTACCATATGATGTTATCTGTAGAAATAATTGAACACTATTGCCGATTGCAGCCCGGTCTCACACTGGAAGCAAAAACGTGCGAATGTACGAACGTCCGTTTTTGCGTCAAAACGTACTAATGATAATAAATAATGATCCCAACCAACTACTATGAATACAAGCTCTCACAGTAGTGACAGGTTGATTCGTACTAGTAATGGGATAATCTGAATTAAAAAAGATTCATAAGCCGATTATTGAAATAATCGCAAACGTTGATTATTCGAATGTTTGATTATTTGAGTTATTAGAATCATTCGCTTTCAAATACAGGAAGCTTGCTTTTCATAATTTTTTTTTAAAGTAATGCCGTATGATTGATGACTTTTTACTACCAGGAGTACCAGGTTTCACTATTTGAAAGAATATCATAAATGATTTTTTTATAAATCTACATAGTTGTTTTCCAAAAAGTTAATATCCAAAAATCCAAAATATCTGCTGAATCACTCAAGACGGGCCCGCCACGAGCAAATCAAATGCAACTCGGCGCCGTACTTCAGAATATGAAAGCCTCATTAACCTGATAATCCTATTATTTAAAACTATAACAATCCGCATGTTTCTGCATCCAGTGTGAGTCCAGGCTTAACATAACGCATTCAAGGCATTAACCAATGTTATTCCAACTACTGATAAGCATGGGACAAACGTATTTTAGAGGGTAATTACTAAAATACATCTAAGGTGAAGGCTATAACAGCAAGCAAACTTAAAACGAAACTCACAATTAAAATTAAAATATGTCTGTGCTTCACCAGAAGATCTTGGAAACGTTCCAAAATGGTTTTTTCCAAAATTATCAAGAGAAAATAATATGTTTAATCATCTGCTGCAAAATTTTCGTTTTGCTTAAACATCCAATTATTAATATCTCAAAAATGATATGTTATATGAAATATATATCTTTTGTTACAATAACTTTTGCATATATCGAAATTTTTAAAACAATTGCAAACAGAAAAATAATTTGTATTTATTTGGTGATTATGAAAAAAATGTTTTGCGAATATTTTGCAAGCCGTTTGTAATATATTCTGGAGGCGCATATATTTATTGATTTTTTGTTGTGTTTTTGCTCTTATAGCCTTCTATTAGATGAAGTAATTACCCCCTCAAATGTGATGTGGATTCTATGCTCCGTTACAAAAATACGAAAACTTCACGTTTCACCAACCACTACTGGATCTGATTCAGCTAGTCTAAATTGTTTTTTTTTAATTATTCAGCGTCTTGGGACGAACATCTCAGTAGCACTGAAAATGGATAAATGGGGTGCACATATTACCTCGTAGCAAATGAAGAAACTGAAGACTGATTACCATCCATATGTGTTGTACAATCACCAGAACAGTTCTTGGTCTTAGAATCGAAGTGGTCAAATCCAATGAAAAATAGATTTTTTGTGCAAAATATTTAGTTTTTCCACATTTATGTGGTCATATTATTTGACATTTGATCATCATCAAATGAAAATTGAATGTTATATTTGCATATAACCAATTTTCTTGAAGTTATTCGGTATCTTCAAAAAGGTGATCTCCACCAACTCTATTTGTTCTCCCCAGCTTAAAATTACTATATGACCGTTAGCAGGTGCAATTTATTCTCATCACCTTATCCGACGAATATGTCACGAATTTCAATTAGCTCTAACAAATATCATCATTTTATTGCAATTATCCATTTCATAGTTATAGGATATCATTCCTTTAATCATAATTTTGAGACAGGTGCCCTCACCTTCACTTTAATGTTAATATTTTCTTTAGACAATCGTCCAGACACGATGTATCAACAAAACGGTTGAGTTCCTCGAAACCTTGGCCTTGCTCGCCGGGAGACGATAGGTCATTAAGCAGAAAATAAGGTAGGGTGGCTTGTCCTTACCTCTATCACCGTTTAAAGTATACAGGACGGACGAAGACGCCCGCCGAGTTAACAAATCAATCACGCCGCACCGTTAGTGTTAATTAGAAAAGTTGACCCCGCGGCAGCTAGCCAGCTGGTTTTTGCGTTTTTCTGTTGCCCCTTGCTGCCTACCGAACGAGAGACAGGTCCATGCCACGTCACTCTGACGTCTGCAATTACGGCCCTATGTTTAAACATAAGGACCAGTTTATCAAGTGATACGAAACAGAAAATTAAAGTGAAAACCCTTAACTATGCAAATGACAACCATGTCATTTGAACTAGAAGAAAACAAGATTTAAAAATAACACAAGCAGTAAGCAAAAATGGTTTTCTAACGACGTTTTCATTATTATACAAATTACACATAAACTATTCCGAAAATTGCATTCGGCGCGATTGATCGTTTGGTAAAAAATCTTGGACTGAGCTTACACGATAAGCGTGCATATGCATGTCACAAATCAGGATTATATTGCCAATTCCGTAGGATAGATTTACTTGCTGGCTTAAACGTCAAATAGGGGTCTGTGGGTGTTCATTAATAATTTGTCTCACTTCTCCAACAGTTTGTGCAGTGCGAACTCTAGGTGTCCCACTGCCTTCCTTTCTATTTACACTTTCTGCTTCTCTGGTCGAAATCCATGACTACGTGTGGAAATTCTGTTTGAAAATCCTGAAAGGCGTCCCGTGCTGAATAAACTGCGACTGGCCATCAAGCCTTCTACCATTTCTAAAGTAATTTTCGATTATAAAAATTTTTGGTCCTACCATGATTACTAGGGCCCGGGAATGTGTGCTGCAACGCATGGCTCGGCACTATAAAACTCAATGAAAGTATAAACCGTATTTTTTTAAGCGCCTTGTACATTATATAAGCGTGTAATTATTGCCCCTGCATACCTACGCCACTGACCGATCCTGCCCATGTGCCGGGACGCGCGGTAGTATGTCGATCATTTGCTGGAGCGCTGGATAGTTAAATGCAGTTTTACATGCGGTCAGGCGAGATTTACGGACCCTAGTGATTACCACATTTAAGTTTCTTAATAATTCAGCACTTGACAGTTCTAAGACTAATAATTCAAGTCATGCGGGACCGATTACACGGAACACTTTAAGGATATATTTTTTATCTTACGATCAGTTGCTGTATGTTTCGTTAAAAAATACTGGTATCAATACTAAACAAATATTCTGTACAAAGATAATAAAATCATGGATCTCTTTGCTGCCTACTCCTCAATTTTTGTGGATGTAGAGGAGTTTCCATATTAATTTGTGGATTTTGTAAACCCCAAAGTCACTTTCTAAAAGTTAACGTGAACTGAAATGGAACCAAACCTCATAGGTAAAAAAACTTCCTATTTTTCATAACATTATTATTATTGGACTGGTTAATAAACCACTAAGTATGAAATAATTGTTCGTATGTTCTAAGAATTTCAGGTGTGGGTTGCAGATGATATGGATAAAGATGCACAATTTAAGTTATGTCAGATAGATCCACTGATTAAGTCAGATTGTTTTTCCTGGATTGTCTGCTATCACTGGCCTAGCAATTTTCACCATTTTCTTCTTCTATATTACCCTGGGTCTGTATTAAAATACACCTACCATCTGTCAAAAGAATTGATAGATTGAAAAATGACGAAAATTTAGGACAAAACACATTGCCTCAAAAAATGATTATACACATCGAAGTAAAAAAACATATCGAAGTACATCTCAAAAGAACATTTGCAAAAATCAACATGCAAAATGCCTCCCAATCCAACCTCAGTGTAACCGTCGACAAAACCGTGCTGTTATTGTTACTTTTCTATCCACACTTAATTTTCACTTAATTCACTTAGAAATAAATCCATTCTCAAACTTCTATGTTTTACCCATAAATACATATGTTTTCAGTGCCTCGCCCATGAAATGTAGCATAATCCGTCTTCCTTGTTGCAAATTCTTGCAATAATTTGCATTTGGGGTACGTTAGTCATACACTTCATGTTACTGCCCACAAAATAAAGACGTATAAATAATAATTTATGCGTCAACGAAACCATAAATAAACTGATGTGTTTAACAATCGAGTAATTACAATTTCAAATCAAATGAAATGAAACGAATGAATGCATCTCAATTTCAATCTCCCCCATAAGAAATATGAAGGCGCTATTTCTTGATTACATTTCAATATTTGTAGGATTTGATATAAATGTTAATTAAACCAAATTGTTTTTTTGCCATAGAGTATTATAGATACTCTATAATAGATTTAGATTTAACAATGGAGTATAACCGATGAAAAAGTAAAAAAAAGTAAAACGTTATTTAAAAAAAAAATAAAAAGTAATTAGAGATGGCTCTGCGGAGGTAGTTTAACTGCGAACAGTATATTTATTGATGACTAATACTCCTACAATACATTGATGGCCGCTCTTGTTGCACTCCGATATCTTCAATTATACAAGAGTTTATAATAAATAATTCTTGGGCACGGAGTACCTATATCTCATCCAAATGACCATTGCAAAACATAAGTTTATTTTAATCATTAACTCATTTATTTCGATGCTGATTACAGGAATATAGTCAGAACAAAAAAAATAACAGAAGGTCTTTTTTTCCATTATAGGAGTGATGTGATCCACAGAGTCCCAAGTATATTTTTCTTATTAAAAAATACAACAAACTCGGACATATATTAAAATATCAGTAGATATGGTACGCATATAGGTACCCAAATTCCTTTACAAGTATATTTTAAAATTCAGTTTGCGTTAGTGGTTCTAAGATAACTTGATACTGTTTTTTCTAATGTTACTTCTACCTTCAGATCACTCTGTATCTACACATAAAATATAAAATAACTATTCAGGTTTTGAAGTATGTGCACAGCATGCAACGAAAGAGATCATTGTAGAGTGGAAATAATGTATGAACTATATTTTTCCATCTTAAGTAGCATGTAGGAGTTTTGCATGGCACTGACTGCCACACCTGGGCAGACCACGGGTTAGAAAAACAACTTCGCTCGAAGCAAAAAGTACACTCGGATTGATATAGTTTCTTGATTACAATACTAGCACCTCGGGGCAACATTTTTCGCGAGTTAATGGCGGAGAAAATTATTTACGAACACATGCTTAAAATAGTGCACGGAAATGCTATCGTCGATCAGTTTATTTGTTGCATTCTGTTCGCTTATTTGCGTTAGTGGAAGTATATTTACCACTGATTCTTTGATTAAACAATTGAACACGTACAGTGCAGCAAAAAGTCACGCATAATGCCTGTAACTTTTTAATTACCTTGTGTATGAAAAAATATCCAGAATAAAAGTTTTGCATCAGTTTATTTGCCATGTTACTGTCAACGTGAAATAATTTTGTTTTTTCGCTTTTGACTGTTATAGAGACTAACTTAGGTTTTCTATCAATATCTGAAAGATCAGCTTTTTCTCTTTACTGTACATTAAAAATTTGATATGTTTAAATAAAGAAATTTTCGCAAAAAACACGTTTAAAGTTAACTCTTTGAAACTAATAAAAAAATTTATCAAAGTATACCTATGACGTTAAATGGTTCTTGTGAAGTTTAAGTTTAACAGACATAATTTTTGATTTTCTGTATTAGTGTTCAATAATTTCTTAATAATTTGAGTTTTTGCGATTTATAAATAAATAATGGATAGCTCCAGTGATAAGCTGAAGAACTGAAGGGCTGAATTTTGTGATTGTGAACATGATATATAAACTAATGAAAAACTCGAAGAAAAAGAAGAATTACTAGTAAGGATTTACTCAAGAATTTAAATGTTTATTAATTTTTCAAAGAAAACATGTCGGATAAACAATATAACAGATATACTCAATAGATTGGTTGAATTGGGGATTTTATCATGTCAAAACGTGGAGGTATAAACTACAAAAATAGTATGCACAGTAACGATCTTAACCTATTTTCATTATTCACTATACTCTCAAAAAATGGAGCAAATTTTCCTATTCCTTCGAGTGCTAGACTGGGATTACAATGGCGCAGAGATAAATTTTTCAAGGTCGAGGTAAGTTAGAAATTATAAGGCTATTAAAAATATGTATATACTTATTTACTATTTCAATGTTCTTGTTATTATATTATTCAGTGCAATGTTAACTGTATCAACATTGTTAATAGTATACTGTTAATAGTAAACTGGCATATTATTATCACTGGCGCATTAGGTATTACATTTGCATTATTTTTGAGTACCCTTGAAAACAGTTGCTTTTTCAAATTTTCTTTTAGAGCAACGTCTAACTCAGCACTTAAGTTAATTTATCCGCGAAAAACTTCAGAATTAGAGGAAGATGTAGACTGAAAATGTGGAGTGTCAAATACCGCGAGCAGCGCAGTGGTGCGAACTAGTTTAACTACCTACCTCGAACCTCAATGCCTTGCATTTGGAATGTAAAGCTACTGGATCTTAGTGGATTAGTGCGACTGGATTAGTGTGACACACAAAAATAAAACTAATGTTGCTTTGTACAATCGCTTAAAAAATCATTTTCGTAATATCGATATTAGACATACGACCATAAATTAATTTCCATTCATTTACATTTTGTTAATTTTTTTATTAGAACATTGCTTTTACAATGTGCAGGATTACACTGACTTGACTAAATTCACCATGTCCTAGATTTTAAATGTTTTAAATTTATACATTAGACTTAAGACTCAAATATACTATTTTATATATGTAAAGTAGTCAATGAATGAATGAATGAATGAATGAATGAATGAAGGAATGAATGAATGAATGAATGAATGAATGAATGAATGAATGTATGAATGTATGAATGAATGAATGAATGAATGAATGAGTGAATGAGTGAATGAGTGAATGAATGAATGAGTGAATGAGTGAATGAGTGAATGAGTGAATGAGTGAATGAGTGAATGAGTGAATGAGTGAATGAATGAATGAGTGAATGAGTGAATGAGTGAATGAGTGAATGAGTGAATGAGTGAATGTGAGTGAATGAGTGAATGAGTGAATGAGTGAATGAATGAATGAATGAATGAATGAATGAGTGAATGAGTGAATGAGTGAATGAATGAATGAGTGAATGAGTGAATGAGTGAATGAATGAATGAGTGAATGAGTGAATGAATGAATGAGTGAATGAGTGAATGAGTGAATGAGTGAATGAATGAATGAATGAATGAATGAATGAATGAATGAGTGAATGAATGAATGAGTGAATGAGTGAATGAGTGAATGAGTGAATGAATGAATGAGTGAATGAGTGAATATGAATGAGTGAATGAGTGAATGAGTGAATGAGTGAATGAGTGAATGAGTGAATGAATGAATGAGTGAATGAGTGAATGAATGAATGAGTGAATGAGTGAATGAGTGAATGAATGAATGAATGAATGAATGAATGAATGAATGAATGAATGAATGAATGAATGGAATGAATGAATGAATGAATGAATGAATGAATGAATGAATGAATGAATGAATGAATGAATGAATGAATGAATGAATGAATGAATGAATGAATGAATGAATGAATGAATGAATGAATGAATGAATGAATGAATGAATGAATGAATGAATAAATAAATATTAGCGGGACTTTTACGCAAGAAAATCATTCGCTAACGCGCAGACGTAGGCGGAGACGTAGGCGTAGGCGTAAGGAAAGGTATTGTATTTCTTGAAATATTTGTTGTTTTTAAATAATTTTTTTAATAAAAGTTTTCGAGCTTATTTTTTGCCATAAATTGGCGGCATTTGATTTTTCGATGTGAACCAATTTGTTGCTATCACAACCGACGTTATTTTTTTAGATGGCATGGTTTTTTTGTTTTTTGAAGGACACCTTTTCTGGACCCAGGCCAAAAAAAAAAAAAGGGGGAAAAAAGGAAAACATTAGAGAAAACACACCTAAATCTTAACTTAACTAAATATATAAAAGTTTAAATAAAACTTAACTATCTAAATAACTTAAATAACTATCAGCTCTCACGGGACTACTGGAATTAATACGAATTGAGGCAATTACATGCTACGTGAGTTGCCTGTGTGTTACGTTGCCGTATGTCAAAATACCTAAGATAGTATAGCAAAATTCAACGCGCCTATAAAAATCACCGTTTTCAAGTTATTGTACCAGCTGTATTTTATACGGGTAGAACTTTTTTTAGTAAATTTATCACCGACTTTTGCGACACATTATGTAATCTACCATAATTATATAATTTCTTTTTTAGACAAATGTGGATTTTCTTGATAACAGGGCAGCGTTGTTTCTACAGCTACAGCTGTTTTTGGTTCTCCCAGTCGTGCTTTATCTGCGACACTACCAGTTTGCAAAAATTTGTTCAATCATTTTGAAATGTATCCTTCATTAATTTGTGACCAATTCGAATAAACGATTCATAAAACAGGGTGCACACAATTAATGAAACAGGGTACATACAATTCATGAAACGGGTTCATGAAACAGGGTGCGCTCTTCTTGATAAGTGCGTTTTCTGTCACCATAACCCACCATCATATAAATTTCAGTTCTCCAGTTTTCTGATTTTCGTTTAATGGTGCCATAATTATTATTAATATTAAACTACCAAACTGTTGGGTTTTCCTATCTTTAACTATTTACAAAGCTGACGAAATGCAGACAACTGACAATGAACGGTGTCTCTACTTGACAGCTACAAATGTCATCAACTTATTTCCACGGCCGACTTGAGAAAGAATTGGAATAACGAAGTCGAACCGAGAGGAGTGACTTGTAGGAGAGTTACTTTTTTCTTATGAAACCCTATCATAATTTTATGGGCCTGTATCCAGGAAGAGATGTTATTTCCAAAAATACGTCTGTTGCTATGGTAACAAACTTGTTTACGTTAAAAAAACCTAATGTCGCAGTTTATGGCAAAAAATATGTTCGAAAACTTGGAACATCACAAGGAAGCACCTTTCCTTACTTTTTAATCTCACTGTATATACGACGGGGAGCGACAAGATGTAGGTATGTTGGCACAAATGAACTATTTTCTACTTTTATTACAGTTAAAATTTAAAAATAAATATTGAGTTTTTCGAAGATTTTTGGGAGTTAAGCCACCTGCAACCTTAGCACGTGACTGTAACTATACAATTTTTAGGTTTTGGAAATTGGGTAATTGGAAAAGCTAACAGAAAATACAAGACCAGTGCGTCAAGAACGGTCTCCTTGTGAGCAGTCACGTTGCGCAATACATTTGCGTATTTAGTGCGCGACCTTTAGAAGATCGCGACGAATCGTTCCATTTTTTTTCTGTTTCGTTTTCTCTGCCGAGTCAGGCAGTAAGAGACGTCGGCAGGTGATTTAAGTAATGCTGAAACAAAGTGATCCTGATTACTACAGACTAGATAGCATCTCGGGAACGAGTCTCTCGGTCTGTTCCGCATAATTTGCAACACAATTAACGGAATCGCTAGTAGAGCAGAGATAATGCGAAACGGGAGCCGCGACATCAATCAGCGGTGCCGCCACGACGACAATAATTACGGTCGAGGTGTCCGGCGCATTAATCAGTGCTACCAAACGCGCGGTTATTAATTTATTGTGCGCTGGCCGGACGATTCCTTTCGATTAATCTTCGTTAAATTCGTATTGTCCGGCGTTTTTCCCGATCGCAGATGGCATCTCGACAACGCGCCGTCTAGGCCGTGTGTGACGCGTGATTCGATACTGACACGATAAAAAATGACTAATGAACGAATTCGTACGGTCAGCGCTCGTTTGTTTTAGAATTCCCAATTGGGTGCTAATGTCTTAAGCCTCGTACAGACCAAGTTCGAATGCAAACTAACGCCAATGACGGCACATGTGGCGTTGGCCTGTGCAGTTGGAAGGTATTGAAATGCACTCGTCGAAAAGGTTCGAGCAAGATAATTATAAAATTGTAGTCACAATGAAATACTAGAAAAAACACACATATTATTGTGAGCTACCGAGATATAACTCTTTTTATTTGAGTTGTGGGGGTCATCGGGGGTGAAGACTGTAAAGCGGTGGACTGTATGGGGGGTTTTTGAGAGAGAGATAAAATACTGAGCTTCGTTTCTAACAATTTACTTCGGCGAGGGGAGATTCACATTTAATACACATGTACTAAACGCAAGTAACAAACATACAACAATAATACAACTTTTAGGCAGCCAAATTCCGCAGGTGCTAGATGAACTTGAAACTAAACTATAATACGTGATATGTGTATCGTGAACTCAACCAAAACTAACTACTAAAAATGCGACTGGACTGAACCGTACTAGAAACTAAACTATATTAACTGAAGAAGCTGGCCGTTTACGTCAAACCTTTCGTACTTAGCGCACGCGCTTTACTATGCACAAGGGCGCAGCTTACATGCGAATTGTTTAAACTAAAATTTGAACAAACCAATCCTCAACACATATATTCTCATCAAATACAGAAAAACGACTGAACACCAGAAGCACGCAGCAAATCCTGTCCAAACATTCATTTGATGTACCGCCAGAGTAACGAACGCAACCGAACGCCAACACCAAGCTTGGACCATTGGGTTGCACCGATTGCAACACTAGCGAATCTTTACCACATACTTCTTGGTTTGCGTTGGAATCTTGGTCTGTACGAGGCTTTAAAGACACAACGAGCAACACGTGGGATACGTAAAGTGGGAGGAACTGTTGGAAAGTTCTTCGATTACACAGGCCCACAAAAAAAGTAGTCTGTGTTGGGGTTGCGACCACATTATCCCTTTGTATTTTGATCCCTTGAATACGAATCAGAAGCAAACAAATAAGGATCGATGCTCATACGTCCGAGAAAAAATCGTAAAACCAGTCATTCATTCTACTAAAATCACTTTTAGTAGAATGCAGGCTTTCACGGCTGTTGTCCAATGGTGAGGTTATTTTCCGATCGCGGTCGTCTAAATTAGATTAAACTACAATTTAGACGACCGCGAAAACCCGGAAGAAATAACTTCACCAAAATCACTTTTTCCAACTTTAGTTGCTATGAAGTATGAAACAAGTGCCAAGTATGAAGTGTGCCAAGCAAGAAGATGGTATAAATAAACCACATGAACTTACCAAATACTAACGAACTAACCTGATGTCCAAAGTCTTGAATTATATCAGTTATTTTATTCTGAGAATGGATAAAGTGGGTAAAAGATCCATATATATTTATCACATTAACAGTGACGTATCGTCAAAATATGAGATCTAAAATCATATCTTTGAAAGATATACTTGTAGACATTTTAGACACTAAGAAAAGGGTCAAGAGTAAGAGTTAATGTAGTTATCTGCTTTTCAGAACTAGTCACATATTTCCACTCCCTAACTTACGCTAAACACAACATAGATGTCCCAATTACAAGTAATGTAACTAAACGTTAAGGCAAAACTTAAAGCTTACTATTATATAATGACGGTTCTATAAATTACTCAAATACTTTATAATGCTAGTGACTCGTACAACTTCAGTTCACCGTCGATCAAATCACGAAGAGTTCTTTCATTTTACTGGAACTAATACGACGTCAGTCTAAATAGGATGGTGATCGGCTTCCACATACCCAATGTTTTTTTTTCCTTTTCTTTTTTAGGCAAGATATATAGGCCTTAAGTTCCTTCCTCAATTATTTTGTTTTAGATTTGTTGTTCGCAAATCATTTGCATATATGGACTGCTTTCTATTTACCTTTCAAATTCTGCTTGAGTTTGACACTATGTTAACGAGTTCCAGTATTATGAAACAGCTGACCGTGATTTGGCCATACAGGGTTTGTCCGGAAAGTAATGTTAGTGAGCTTTGAAAAATGGTTTTTATTGGTTCTATGTGTACAAATCTTTAGAAACTGTCAAAATACATTCCTCCTGCGTCCACACATCGGTTCCAGCGGGTCTTCCACGCATCAAAAGCCGCACGGTAGTCGTTTTCCGGAATCGCCTTTAAAGCGTCGGTGCAAGCCTTCTGAATGTTTTTCACCGGCCCAAAATGCTGTCCTTTCATCGGGGTTTTGAGGCGCGGAAACAGAAAAATGTCTGGGGAGGCCACATCGGGGCTGTAGGGAGGCTGGGGAACAACGGTGATGCCTGCCTTGACGAGGTAATCGGCCACGAGGAAGCAGGTGTGCGAAGGCGCATTGTCGTGGTGAAGCTTCCAGGATTTTGAGATGTCTGGGTGGACGCGATTCACCCTGCGTTTCAGCCGCTTCAGCACCTTGACGTAAAACTTTCCGGTTACGGTTGTCCCCTGCGGAACGAACTCATGATGGACCAATACCCGGCAATCAAAAAAGACAATCAGCAATGTCTTGATCTTTGACCTGGACATCCTGGCCTTCTTGGGGCGAGGGGAGTTCGACGTGTGCCATTCCGCAATTTGCCTCTTCGTCTCCGGATCGTATTCAAAGACCCAACTTTCGTCCGCGGTAATGACGTCATCAAGGAAAGCGGGGTTGTCTTCGCTGGTGTCCAAAAGTTCTTTTGGTCCGTTAGCACTTTTGGCACGGGCTTTGCGCACACCTTCCTCATTCCTATGGTTTTTGTAATGTCTAATGTTTCGGAAATTAAACGGACACTTAGACGACGGTCAGTGTTCAACAAGTCACACACACGTTTCACATTGTCGTTGGAACTGGAGGTTGATGACCGTCCAGCGCGGTTCTCATAGTTGACATCTTCCCGACCTTCTGCGAAGGCCTTGTGCACCGGAAAATTTGCCTGTCCGAAAGACAATCAACGCCGAAAGCCTTCTTCAACATTGGAATGGTTTCCGCAGGACTCTTCTCCAGTTTCACATAAAACTTGATCGTCATCCGTTGCTCAAGCGAACGTTGCATTTTTTCTTGCACCGGGTCACTGTAACGACTCTCAAAGAACGAGTGATGCGACCGCTACAACGACCGGTAGCCAACTCACGCTTGTTGGATCTTGTTGCCAGATCCCCCCACCACAATCCCAGCATGTAAAGCGCGGGCTGGCGCGTACAGTCTCGGGAAAAAAATTAACTGACATTACTTTCCCGACAAACCCTGTATGTAAGTGAAACTGATGTAATAAGCTGATGACTTTATTTCATCGTTCATTAAGTATGTTCTTAATTCAAAATATATATATATATATATAAATATGATTACTATGTTCTTTACCTAAAAGAATAGCCCAATGGTAATGAATTATGCTTAGTAAAATTAAGAAAAAATAGATTAGCATTTCAAAAGATAGTCCACCTCATTCCCTTCTCGCGTTTTACCTTATTGTTTATGAGCAAGTAATGTACATACATATGTTAAAAATAATTTAGTCGAATGTTGACATCTTTTAATAAAGTCGTAAACAAATGGTTATTTATTGAGAACCCTTACTGAGAAGAGTGACTGATATTATGGCTTATATCAATAACAAAGCTACTAAATAAATAGGTAGATGAGCGCGGCAACAACTGCTGTTGCAACAGCTGTGACGAAGTGACAAGAAATAATGAAAATAATGGCGGCCGGTTGTTCAAGGATGATTACCACCACCTCATATCATATAAAATGATTATAACCCTTTCCTTCCAAATTATCCCCTCCACAAATCGAGAAATAAGAAATAATAAGAAATAAATAATAGTAATCATGCGGCAGATGTATTTGTGACCCTTATTTTGACATTCCAGTAAAATTATTTTTTTACAGCATACATAGTACGTAAAATACAGAAGAAATGTAAGTAGCAAGAAATACATACATATTATGTACGTCGTATTTATTGCTTGTAGTATTAAGAATATTTGTTATCAGTAATACCGTTACCCACTGTAACGTTAAAGTGATGCAAAAAATATCGATTTGGCAAGGTTACAAAGTAACTAGATGTTAAACCGTTTGTATGAGACGTTTTGAAATCATATCGAAATTAAATTTTAATACCTGCTGAACTGCTGTTTATAGAGGAGCATTAATGATTGCTCGATTAACCATATGGAAGCTTTGCAGCTTCCATATGGTTATCTTTCAATATGTTAATATGATTACCCTTTTCTAGAATTAACTTGTTAAATATGCTTTTGTTTGTCAATGTATACAGTCTACACCTTATTAACTTAAATTTGAAAAGTAATTTCCAGGTCATATTTAAGACAAACAATAAAGCGTTTTATGAATTTATTTAAAAGTGTAAGAATACAACGGTAAACAAATAATAAATGTAACTGCTACTTTGTATTTTTTTTTCTTGCTCTTCTTGACAGTTGCATATTTGTTAGTAAAAACATAATGAAGGAAAATTTATTTTTTTAGTTTATAGGTATACCATTAATCCTGAAGATAAAAATAATACGTGGATTGAACTGATTTCTCTATGTATAAGAAAAAATAAGTATAAGATGCATGTAGTTTAATAATGTTATTCAAGACATTACTAGTCCGGACCTGCTCACAGTACAATTTCCTCGAATTTATTCACGAAACTGCAACATTTGGTTTATGTTTTTGCTTTCGCTGAACAGAGATTTATTTAATTCAGCCGGACACCTACACCGCTACAGTCGACAACAGGTTTTTTAAATTGTTTAGTTTGATAGGTATGAATTAAACATTATGTGAATTTCGATAAAACACTGATAAAGCGACGACTGACTTTTAATTAATTAAGAGCCACAAACCAGATATTTTGTTACAACACTGTTACTCAAAAATCTGTCGATTATGTTGTGCGACCTACGCTTATTCTAGCCTGTACATTAATCGATGAGTTCTCGTGATAGGTAGCGACGAAACGCCATATGACTGACTATGACTATTCATTTTAAAAAAAGTTTTTTTTTTCTAATTGCTTTCCTTTTTATTTAGATGTACAAGGTGTAGTGTAAAATGCAATTTCATACATATTACATAGGTAGGTATATTTATATACTGTCTATGTCGGGTTACTAGGGATATTACAGAATCAAGGGGTATTGATAAGTAACAACATTTGAGAATGTGGGGTGAACTAATCACAGGCGAGATGGTGGAAAATCCCACAGATCTCTGCAATCTTGCTTGAAATTACATTTTGAATTTGATTAAAATGCATTTTTAACTGCTGCAATTGTTGGTCTTTGTTGCCACATCTGTTGATGTGGCAACAAAATGGTGGTTTGCTTCTTTTTTTTTTCGTTTTACAACACGTTTTACAAAACGAAAAAAAAAGAAGCAAACCACCTTTTCTGTATATGGCGTCATCGACATTTTTTAAATAGAACTTTATTTTTAACCCATACTTTTTTTACTTTTCTACAGCCAATTTCAAAAACGTGTAACACTAATGGCTTAATGTGATTATTTTGTGAGTTAGAGACAATTGAAAATTGGCTGTTACTTGAGAATCGAAAAGTGGAAATATATATATAGGATGTTCCATCGACGATATGTCGATGACATCATGTACACAAAGTGGTGACATCGATATAAAAACTACTGATATTAGAACACAAAATTTGGTATCTCATAATTTCATAATTAACGAATTTTAGAATATTTTACTGCAATTCGTAGAAAATTGATTCACGTGTTTTTATGAATTGCTGCCTCTCGAACGCTAAAACGAAAAGTAACGGTGTCGTTGATACTTTTTCGTACACAACGTCATCGACTTTTTTTCACTTTTAGATTCTCCAGTAAAGTCAGCCAGCCCAATTCCAAAAATAACGCTTGTGGTCTAGTATTTATTTGTAAATTGATTTTCAATTGTTTCTACCTCACAAGAGAATTTCATTAAGCCAAAAGTGTTAGACATCTTAAATTGTCTTTTATTTAAAAAATATAAATGGATGACGTCATGTACAAAAAAGTTGTGACGTCACTGCTACTTCTAATTTATAATATAAGACACGCCATCAAAATTAAAAATTGACCTCTCCAAAGATTTTTCCAAAATATTAAAAATATTTATTGGAAAATATTGAATTTATGCAAACGTTTACGTCCTCACAAAATTCATATTAGACTTTTAAAACTGTGAAAAACTGTTGTAGACAACAGGATAATAGACTAAACATGTAAGTATTAGGACTAACAGGTCAATAAATAATTGATCAAGAATATATTTGAAGAAGACAAGATGACAGTCGTATATAATTTTAATCGTTCATTATGCATTACAAAATCTAAATGCAACAAATTATATAGGTCATGCTACTATATTTTTATATCAATATAATTGGTAATCAAAGAAACTGGTAGTGAAAGTGTAGTCAAGCATACAATTCATAACAATATTGCATTATTGACATTTTCTTTATACGCTGAATTACATTTATATTGTTATGCGCTGTCCTATATTGAATTTTTATTGTAACGGCTAAGTAATCTACTACAATGAACAGCCAAGGTTACTTTCTCTCTGTATCCAATAAAAAATTAATTATGTATAAAGAAATACGATAGTTACATATAGACGACCAACCAACAATCAGTCGAATAGAACATTCAATATATTTTTTATAAATGTACTGTAGAAACCAAATCTCTATTTAGTTTATTTAAATTCATTGACATTTAACTGAACATCCGGAACAAAAAAAATGAATTGAATATGATGTATGGCAACATCATTACAAATCAATATTGTAAGTTCTTAAAAAGCGTACAAAGTTTCGTAGGAACAAAACTTCACGATTCCACATTAAAAAAAATAATCTAGCACACAATAAAACAGTTAGTACAATGCAATCACTCACTTCCACTTTAATCACCCACATATCTAAGCACGTGCAGTGTGAAGTAGATCTAGTTCAATGCAATTATATATCTTTTGATATAAATACAAACCCATTACATTTAATGATATATTTTTTGTCATGGATTTGTACCTGTATTAATTTAAACTCTCTCCTCTCTCCATCTTTGTAATAAATTTGGCAATAAATTGAAAACAATTGCATCCAAATGCTCCACTATTCCAATTTATAAAGGTAATACTAAAAAGTTAACATTATTAAAAAAAAAACATTTTAAAATGTTATGCTAGACCTCTTCAGTTTAATTGGTACTTTTGTATACTTTCAACACATGTCACAGAGACAACTTTCCTTAAGTGGGTATACTAGGTGTGTAAATTAAGTAACGAGACTGGAATTTAAAATTTTTTATTCGAATAGAATTAAAATTCAGTATTGTCTCCTTCAAAATACCTTCCTTAGGAAGCCACACAACGTTGGAGACGGTTCTTCCTAATAGCAGTGCTGGAACTCCCGTCCAGCACAGCCGTTTAAATGGTTTCTATGGTCTCAAAATGACGCCCTTTGATGTGATTTTTCAATCTTGGGAAGAGAAAAAAGTCACAAGGACTGAAGTCAGGCGAATAAGGAGAGCAATTTGATCTTCGACTTGTTCATTCTTGCTTTTTTGGGTCTTGGAGAGCTTGAAGTGTGCCATTTCATACATTGGCGCTTTGTTTCGGGTTGTACCAAACACCCAAGTCTCATACCAGTAATGCAAAAAGAGGACCCTCGTTCGTAAGTCAAAAAAAAGAGTGGATTCATTTATCTTCGTCTTGACGCGGAATGTTGCATTTTCTGTTTGGTGAGGCTTTGCTGCGTGGTTTATCCTCAATCGACTCTCTTTCTTCTGAGAACGCCTTAAACCGCCTAAAAACCTGGGCTCTTGGAAAAACACTGTGTCCGTAGGCGTGTTTTTCGGGAAGTTTTGCAAAAGTATCCGTTGCGCTGTGGCCAGGTCTGAAACAAAACCTTATAGCACACCGCTCTAAATTAATGTGAGTAACATTACATGTTAACCTACCGCCCTTCCGAGTCTCGTCTCCGCAGTGTTGCTAGATCGGGCGCTACGTTTCCAGTCTCATTACTTAATTTAGACACCTCGTATATGGAGGTTCACTACCACATAAAGCATATGTTTCTGTTTTACCGCTAAATATTCTGTACTGGTTTCAGAACGATATAATACAATGAATCTCAATAATACTAATTAATCTTTTTTAATATGAATATAAAACAAAAACTAGGAAAAAATAGGACAATAAGTATCTATTTAATAAGATTCATTGAGATTAACAAATTTATCGTTAGAGTGGGATTTCGCGAAAGAAATCTGGTAGTTGCTCACTTTATCGGCCTATCAGAATATGTCTAGTTTCATCTGATACCTCTAGAGGGTGATATTTACTTGTTGTTTATTTTTTATCATATGTATGTTTTATTGTAATTACATATTATGTATTGCTTACTTTTTTATTATTGTGTTGTTTCCTTTGTGTTTCGTCCTTACTATAGTTTGTGTTTATTGCTGTCAGTAAATGCTGTAAATAATATTGTCAAAGTCCGCTTATTTGATTTTTTACGAACGGAAAATAACCGATTTTTTCTCGTGAACTGATACTTCACTTGTCAGGAATAGGTTTTAGTATTTGCGACACTGAACAATGTACATTTTGCAGTTAGAATAATAGAGTAATTTGTGATGAATCGAACTATCCAAACATCACGTCGATAACTTTTTTGGTTTAGACGCTATTTAAAAAATATTTAGAACCTTGTTATCGTGATATTTTTCAAAAACAGTGAAATATCTTTAAAATGGAGGGTTTTCGGTACCACATATGGCCAATACAGCCGTTCTAAAATTTAGTGCGGTATCCAAAAATGTACAAATATACAGGGTGTTTTATTTAAAATAAAGAAGTTGTATAGCGGTTACCTGAAATGGAGCACCATGCATGATTAGAAATATTTTACAAATATGCACCATATCATTTTGGCTTGTATTTGAAACATTTTTTCTTATATATAATAACAGACTTACTGAAGAAACCGCCTTAGGTGGAACATCCTGTACTGGGACGATCCTAAAATAATAGATTAAAAAACATTCTAGGACCTTTCGCATCAACCTATTTGTAAATAAAAAGTCGTCAAAGCGCCACGACCGGGAGACGAATAAGCGGCGAGTCCATAACAAGATTCCTTTCTTGCGACCTGTTGATTGCGTTTAACTGTTAATTAAAATGGCTCGGAGCCGGGAGAAACATGAAATATTAACGGGAGGGGTTATTTAGTGGTCACGCGAGCGTCTACTCCGCAACACGACCGGCTGTCGCGGCGAAGACGCCCCTGGTTATAGTCGAGATTTGCTTTGCGCGCAAACGAAAAGAAAAAACAGCGGCCCGAAATCATTCACCGCTCTTTAAATTAACAATGACTACGTGCAAAATAAGGAGCGGAAAATTTATGAGCCGCATTAAATTTACGACTTAGAGACCGGGCTGCAATGAGAGCAAAAAGCGGTCCGTAATTAAATAGATTTCTCGTAAGAAATAGGGTTATTAACTCGGAGGAATTCGTAACAAATGTAGTCGCAATCAGTACTGTTGCGGTGGAAGAAAATAAGTACTCTATTATCCTAATTTATTTAGAGTAAGTACACTGTGATGGATTTTTTCTCGTTTGTTATATACGGGGTAAATATTTATTACAATGCGTACATAGCAAAATGAAGGGGAACTAATAAGTTAACTTCTTTGTTGAATAGACCTCACCACCGTTTAATATGAGGTGGTATTCAATCGCGATCCGATAGCTAGCGCATGCGTATAGCAAGCATCAGATTTGTCGATGGAGCTGTTTGGAATGAAATTTGAAATATCATTTTTACCATATGAGTCGGAACACCTGCGGTTTTAGAAGCAGGTCCGGCTCGGAATCGTTTCATACAATCGAAATACATATTTCATAGAACCTCGAAATATACAGTGTACTTTTGAACAGATAAGGCCCCAGCATGTATTGTGTGTCGTATTGCGCGGTGAATGAATTTTGAGCGAACGAATCCATTAGAGTCAACACTTGAAATGAACTATTGTATGACGTCATATGTCACACAAGGATACGTCAGACCACTGAGAACTTTTACTACTACGTTTATTCGAATATTCACTATTTTATTAATAGTATTTTCGTAAGGAGGCATGGGACCCACACCATAATTTAGGACGTAGTTACTACATCTAAGTAGAAGGCTATAGAAGGCTAAGAAATTGTATTCACTCGGTGATTATGAAAAAACTTTCACTTTACACAGTAGGGTAATTCTTTGTATATGTACCTACTAGTAATGAAATTACTCACAAAAAAGTACTTTCAGTTCAGTTTATTCACAAAAAGTGTCAGTACTCACTTACAAACTACTTCACTTCACCGATTTGTTCTTTGGGATACTAAATGAAATACACAGTCTAATTATATATACACATATTACATGTCACTTCCTAGTTGGTCGCTAACCTCAAAAAATAGTCTAAAATCGACAGTTTTGCCAGTCATAAGATTGAATCGAGAATCATGATATACCTATAGAATAAAAATAGATTGTGATTTTTTTTGTCATAAGTTCCCATTTAGGGGTCAATAAAAAATAAGAGTAAACCCCACAACACTAGAGCCTCATACCCCTAATCTCAGTAACCCAATTGCTCTGTGATTCGAATTCTCGAATCTCAGCGATTGGAAGAGGAGGCTATCGATGCCAATTTTTATTGACTTCTGGAATTTTATGTCGTCAGCATACATAAGAAAATTGTATACCTTTATAAATACATTAAACAAAAAAGGTCTTAGCATCGATCCTTGAGGGACACCAGATCACAGTTCATTATCTATATTCACGACATTGGACGTATTGTATTCTATTTGTGAGATATGTCTGAATGAGGTTCACAATACAGGATTACATGCCATATTGATGTAGACAATTTATGATATTGAACGATCTAGTTTATCGAAGGCCTTAGAAAAATCGTTATATACCATCAATATATATTTGGCCTTGATTGCTCAAAATATAAACTTTGTCAAGCATACAAGTGTAACTGTAGTAGACCTACCACTCGTAAAGCTATTTTTATATTGTCTCACACGTGGTTATAGGTAAAAACAAAGTCTGTAGTAAATATTGTGGAAGTGCCACTTTATAAATTTATTTTTAAAAGGGCGGTTATATTCTTCCATTTGATAAAGCATCATGGCGCGTATAGTCAGTGTAAAGAACAAAACAGTTCTTTATGAGTCAACTCGATATATCTGCCATGTAACCGAGACAGTGCTCGACCAAATTTACAATGGATTTTATTACAACTGGAACTAGAAACCATTTAAGAACGATACATACCAAGGCCGAGTAATTAAAAGATACAATTACTGAGATACCTACAGAAAAACAGATGAAAAACGAAATAGGCGCAATAAACGTCCAGACAAATAATTTAACCTATTCTGTGGGCTTCAGGCCCAAGGCATTGCAAACCAGCCGCAAATGGTCGGCAATATACGTTTATTTATCGTCACTTTATAGCAACGATGATTCAGTATACTCTGGATTCCACATAGGTATATGTAAGTACCTATATCGTTGCATACAATTATACATGTTTTTCACAACACCGAAAACATAACGTCGTGTATAGTGTAGCCTACACTATACACGACCCGCATTTCGTCAACCACGTTGGAATAATTAGGAGATGATTAAAATTAAAATACCATGGTATAATCAAACATACAGCGTGCATCCATCAGAATTTTTGACCTTATATGTTTCTGTTTCAACTATTAATGTGGAAATTATTAGTTATTTATTGTGCAATCTTTATGCGATATCTAAGACACAAATGAAACATTAAGCACGAGACCATAAGGCAAGATGGGTTTGAATTTCTTTTTCTGTTTTAGATAGCAATACAACATTTTTTCCGCATTAAACATATTATGGAGGCAACATCTTTTATTACAAATTTTAGCATTGATATGTTGCCTTTTTTCTTTAGTGTCAGATGTGACACGATAAGAAATAATTACAAAATATAATGTTCATCCATTAATTATATTGGCTGATTGTTTATCTAATACTTGTTTAGTTTATTGTTTTTAGGGTTGAGTAGTTTGTGAGAATGGACGAAAATGCGTATATTTCAGCATAAAGAAGGTCAAAGAGCGGCTTTACATTTGTATGTAAATGTTTTGTTATGTTTTCGGGTAAATCTAATGACTAATGATTTGAATAATGATGTATATTTTTGAGTATCAGGAAAAAATACTGCTTTATCATTGTGGACATGGACATTTTCGACATGATACTAAAAAAAAGTGGCGTTAAATGTTAAATGGGGGTTAAATGTTAAATGGCGTTATGTATGTTAAATCTACACTGAATTTACTTACAGTCTTGTAGAATTGTAGAAATAATAGAATAAGAGGGACCATGCAGTTACAACCATGAGAATTTTTCAAATTTGTTTGTGGAATTTTAAAAATTGATTAGAAAAATATGCAGAAATCTGTATTAGATAGACAACCAATACGACAATCTAATTTTTGAAAAATCATGTGCTACTTATGCCATCGCGTCAGTCTCCGCCCTCACCGAGGTGTATGCTGTGATTTCTGTCTGTATCTATGGAATCGTTTTTTTTATCTTGTCCTTGTCTTTGGAAATATAGCCCAATATTATAGTAGAAACATTCATTTGATGATTTTATGATTTGATAATCCTGCACATAAGTCACTAATTGCAAGTGTCGTTCAAAGATCCAAGTCTTCATACCTAAATAATATTGACTACGAACAGTTCTTGTAAAATCGAAACCGCGTGGCACTACTTTTGCGCTTCAACACACGAGCTATTATATCGGCGCGGAATGAAATAATCTGGATAACATTGTAGCAATCGATTCCGAACAGACGTCGGGTTAACAGCAAACTTATATGATCGCCGAGAAAATTTACTGCCCCCCTAGCGGTAACAACATACATAAAAAATAACAGGAACGCTTTTTAATAAGCCGGACTGTTTATGAAGTGAGAGTTTATCTGCGTTCAAAGCGTATTATAGCCCCCATTAATACTGGCTGCTGCTGTGGATGCTATTTAATATGCGATTTTATATTATTATACATTGCTTAACATTGTTAAGGATATTTTTATATTAATTATAACACATATAATGTATATGGTGCCAATTGTACAGTTTAGTGCTACCACTTACATACGTCTATGTAATTGGGTGCAAAATTCATAAAATGTGGAAGTTACATCAAGGAAATTGGGAAATTTTTGACAGGAATTTAGCGAAAAGAATTTAGCTAAATACATATTAAAACTATTATACAGATTTTATTATTTCTTGTTTTCGATTACCTAGTAAACAGTGACGCAGGATGCATATAAACCTAGAGCAAATTTCAAAGAACCACCTTTTGGGGAAGGCTTTAGAATAGTACCTCGTGACTGTCTGTTATCGGAGGATTAGATCAAATTTAGAATGGTGACAAATAATCTCTGGATCATTTATGGAACTGGAACGGAAATAATGGCCAGCTTTCTTCACTGATTAAACAAAGTTCTTGCATTGGTTTACACCATTAGGTGTGTTCTTTATGTTAACACCAAAAATCCTCGACAACTTTAGGAGCTGTCAAGTTACGGAAATATAAAGACATTAATCACAATTGTTACCGTAATTTTTAGAATTACAAGTTAACCAAGAGCTTTACTAATCCAAGCTTGACTCTTCTTGTTGTTGTTGTGACCTCCTAGTCAGTTCCACAAATGTTTCCTATTACTTAGCAACGGCAGTTAGTTCAAGGTTATTGTTTTACATTACATTTTAGATTTTGAATTCTAGAAGTATAAGAGGGCGTTTCTCAGAAGACTGCAGTACTTAGGCCCCATTGTTTGGGCCTAAGTGTTCAGGCACCATGTGTTTGCTGCCTTGGGAATTCAATCTATCTGCCCAGCTGTCAGCTATCCCAGTGATTAAAGTTGGCTTACAGCGACACGACAAATAGGCAACTCGTGTAGCATGCGCTGGGAGTTGGCTCGATCTAATTTAATTGCAGTAGTCCCGTGTCAGTTTGTGTTGTACAACATCCGCTGTATGCAGTACGTTGAATAGTGTGATATAATTTCATAATTAAATATGGCAAACGTGTGAAAGGCTACTAGTTACTTTCGTGTTTCTTCTTATTGATGAGTTTCATGTAGCTGGGGATGTGTGTTTTTTATTTTGTTAACAATGTCCAATGAGATTGTCTGAAAACGAAGATCCTTCTTGACACCGCCTCTTTGCTGTGGTACCTAGCAAGTTGACAACTGCTTGTTTCATCCCACACATGGGTTTCATATGGATGTATTCTTTAATTTGTTGAATTGTTCCTGTGGTAAACAGCGGGTTAGGAGGGCTGGGCCGAAAGTGCTCCAGCTGGTTGTTTGTCAAACTATTAACTTCACTGTTGCCTCTGTATGGCCTTTCACCCAACAAACAGAAATGTCGTTTGCGAAATCTGCATCTGCAAGTGCTTTATGACAATACTTTACTACCCTTGACGTTATTTTGTAGTTCTGTAGGGCCAATAGTGACTATTATCTGTGTAGATTTTGAGCATATTATCTCCCTACGGATGATCTTTTTAGCGGGAATGGTTATTCTTGCCAGCTCGGTTTGTGGAGTGCTGGCAGATTTGTCTACGGCCCCTATATATCGAAGATTTTGATTGTCTCTTATGGTTTCATACATCATGAATCATTTAGAATCCCTACCTAACTGAAGATCTAATGGAAATGGAGAAAAACCAATGCAACAAGGGCAACCAAAACAACCTTCACTTCCCTTATGATGGCCAAAGTTCTCGAATTTTAGTTAAATAATATGTTTATTTACGAACAGACGAAAAATGGAGTGATGCTGCCCAAATGCTGAATACCTACTTTCTCAAGAGTGACCTTCTAAGTACTTTTCATGCTGCAGGATTTTATTTTGGCACATATAATGATTTAAAGGTGATTAGGCATAGGGAATCTCGTTTTCTACGCCAACATCAACAGAATAAGAAACACGCCGCAGACTATGTGATACAAATCAGCCTCCAAGAGAATGATATACTGCTGCACTCAGGTGTTTGTAATTACCGCTGTGTCCAGGAAGAAGTAGGCCGTGATTTACTCGCAACCAATACGATCGCAACGGAGGCACGCGATTATTGCAATTAAAACAACGTCTGCGAGTGGATATACGAAACCGAGAAATGACGAGTAAGACTCCTCGCACCCTCGGGCTACTGGGAAGTTAAAATTCAATTAAGGCGCACTGGAAATGACATTATGCTTTACTACGAATTAAAACCGAGTTATGAACCATCAGGAAACTATTTCGAGATTGGTTTTGCTTAGCCGGTGGTACACGTACGGTAAAGATGCCGCATCTTTATTAATAATTTTAGTGGAAATAAACATTTAACGAGGTTGCATTTTTTTCTGGTTGACGGTTACGATCCCCGTATTAAGGAAACGTAAGACATCTCATATTTTTTTCATATTATTAGTTTTTAATTATTTTTTACATGGAGAATTTAATTCCTTCAACCAAAATAACGCTTCTGTTTCTAATAGGAGATAATACAATTGAAGGTGTACACGTAGCACTAAAATAAGAAAAGGATATTTTGACAGCTCGACTATGAATCAACTTTTTTTTTTAAGTTTTATAATACCACCACTCAATGTACTATTAACAATCTTATTCTTGGGAGACAAAAATAATAGAACATTATTTATGAACTATTAGTTGTATTCTTTAAGTAACTTCTCATTCATTAATAATAGCATTGAAGTATCATTCACAATAGCATATAGAATGGTATATAAATGATACTCGAACAGTTTTGTTGAGCTTCACTCTACTCCATCTATATTTAATTAGATATATGACTATATCGATTAGATCTTTTGATCATTTGGACCACTTGTCCTGCTAATTTCGATTCTCAATTAGAAGTAAAGCCTACCACTGAATGAAACTGAATAAATAGCAAGTAGCACAGTGTGTCGATATGGCAAAATAGTGGCCATTCATAAAAAAAATTGACTTTGGATTATATAGAGGTCTTATTTAATGTCCGAACATTTATATGATCTTATTTATGTATGTTATTTCTTTGGCGATAATAGAATATTATATTGGAAATGAATGCTTCGTGGTTCCTAAAAATCCACATTGTTTCAAATGGGTACCATTTCGTTTGGAAGTATGTGTGGAATAATTTTTTTGTGTTAATTATATTATTTGAGTTATACCTCTAGTCCTAACTCTATTAATTTTAAAAAATTAGCATTGATAGGAATATAGCATATGGAAAGTACTTGTCATTTGTCTCTTATTAATAAAAGATTCGAACACTTCTAGAAAACATGTACATCATCCATAAAAAAACATTTGCCACAAAAAGTCACAATTACGTTTTTGAGTGGCGTTTTTTTTTAACTCAGCTTTTTGGAAGTTAACACAAATTCCGACCATTATATTCATTTGTAAATCTATAACAAAAGAACTTACACTGCTCTGATGTATATGAAGGTCCTTCTTGTTGGAACCCGCATATTGATAATGTAATATTTAAATCATTTATTTGAGAAACAACACATGGTCTAAAATAAAGTTTTGAGAAAACTAAGAAAAATTGCCTACTTTATTTCAATTGAAAAGTATCGTTTATATTCTTTTCCAAAGAAGTGTGTAACATAAAATCAATTTTTTAGACATAATATATTCAAAAGAATTCAAATATTAAGTTATACTAAAAGCATATTAAGAAAATGGCGACTTACTTTTCCATGCTATTTGAGCATCATGGTATGTTTTAGAAATTATCATTTCTTACATAATAGTTTTGGTCAATAATAGTAGATTCGTAAGCAAATCTTCGACAAAAATCGCAAATTAAAAAAAAATATACGAAAAAAATAAGAAGATGCTGCACTTTTGTTTTGGAAGAAGCTTAATATTTGTT
The DNA here is from genome assembly GCA_029963805.1 of Aromia moschata. Lineage (NCBI taxonomy): Eukaryota > Metazoa > Arthropoda > Insecta > Coleoptera > Cerambycidae > Aromia > Aromia moschata. The sequence goes on along the minus strand of JAPWTK010000332.1, from coordinate 302,653 downwards.
GGTATAATACAAATGCACAACACCGCATCTACAAAAGGAAACAGTGTATACTATTTTATGGATGAAGATAATAACTAATGCTATTTTATGAGCAAAATAAATATGTAGTAGATAATATTACGTAATTTAATTAAAAAAAAACTTACGTATTTTAATAAAGTCAGCTGATTACAGGTATGATATAGGCAGCAACTACCTTGGTGGTAGTTCTGCTCGACAAAATAATATGCGGTATTTGCATTTAATGAGTAAAAACGCGACATCTACATGCAGTTGCCGCGTGTATACTTGAAATTTTACAGATGCCCCTGTCTTGCTCTGTTTCTACTTACAAAATAATTCAGATGCTGTACATACAGGGTATCTACTTTTATTTATGTACAAATCCATATAATCCTCATTTCTCAAGATGATCGATTAAATTTTTTTTAATTTGAAGGGCATCGAAAACTACTCTTTCTAACCCTACAGGGGCTTTTAAGAATCATCTTCATGGTCTGCTACGATTTTTTGTATATCCCGAAATTCAATATGACCATTTAGAATTTTTTTATTTAAAATCTAAATCCATAGCGTTAATTAAAACTCCTGAAAACCCCTATATGCAAAATTTTACCAAAAAATATACAAGCTGTTTCTTTCTATACAATATCAAAGTTGAGCAAAATATCGAGTTTGAGAGCCGCTAGACGAGCAAGTGTGCTATAGAATTATGTCAGGACAGTTGAATGTTATCTAGAATCACTTAAATTTAATTTTGACCTAACTGCCGTGGACAAAATAATGTTTTTGGTCTACTACGTGTAGGTGTTTATTAATAATAATTTGCACCTACGATAAAAAAAACTGTAGTAGAAAAAATATGTTTTGTCTACTATAGGTACTTATAGAATTAGTTCAAATCGCTAAATGGTTATATTGAAAACTTAGCAAGGAAAATCGTAGCAAGGGTATGGAGATGAATCTTAAAAGCGACGGTAGGGTCAGAAGAAACGGTTTTCGGTGCTCTTTAAATAAAAAAAAGTTTAATCGATTATATGGATTTCTACATAAATTAAAGTAGACACCCTGTATAGACAAAGCAGCTCCTTTTAAGTAGATACACCGTTCTAAATATGAACGAAGTAGAAAACAATATTTTAAACAGCTGGCGCAAAAACTGATTTTTGTAATTTTTGTAGATACGGCCCTTTGCTTATGAGAGCAGTATTGTTATTGTCACTAATGATAATAATAATTGTTCCTCCTAATTTGGTTGAAGATCGAGATAAAAACTTTATATTATCACGATTTTTTAGATATCTATTAAGCGCCATGAGCTCTTGAAACTTCTTTTGATTGGTTTTCTCTCTTTGTTGATTAAGAATCACTGCTATTGTATTTGAGTTTTTGTTTTCTAGAATGGTATATCCAGAGGCCATGATAACTTTGACGCACTAAAACATGTCCGGGATATTACTGGACATGTGTGATGACTTGCATAATAAGTTATTTAAACTTTCTCACGTTAAAAATGCATCACCCGTGGAATCGCATCCAGCAAATTATGGACAAATAATGTTTCGCTAAAAAAAACCCGTGGACATCTGTTATTTTTTTAAAAGCATCACAATTTCTGGCTTGAGTTTTAATTTAAGAGTAAATAGCCTTCAGCTGGTCGGTACAGCCGTTTGAATGTTTTCTGTGGTCCCAAAATGACGTCCCTTGAGGTGATTTTTCAATCTCGGAAAGAGAAAAACGTCACAAAGCCTCAAGTAAGACGAATAAGGAGGCTGAGGAGCCACATGAATGTTTTTACTGGCTAAAAACTCGTTTACTGACATGGCTGTGTGACAAGGCACATTGTCGTGATGCAACATCCAGTTGTTCTTGATGTTTGGTCTCACACGCATAACCCTTTTTTCAAGATCTTCTCAAATCCCCGTAAAAATGTTGATTTACTATTTGGCCTGGAGACACAAACTCTTTGTGGGCAATTCCCTAGCTATCAAAAAAGCAAATCAGCAGGCATTTGATCTTCGCCTTGCTCATTCTTGCTTTGTTGGGTCTTTGAGAGCTTGAAGTGTGCCATTCCATGATTTGGCGCTTGGTTTCCAGGTCGTACTCAAACACCCAAATCCATCACCAGTAATAACACGTTCCATTAAATGGGAATGATTTGCAATCGATTCCAAAAAGTCAAGACACCTTTCTCTCCTGATGTCCTTTTGTTCCTGCGAAAGGTTTTTTGGAACCATTTTTGCACAGATTTTTATCATCCCCAATTCGTTGGTCAAAACCTGATGAACAGTGGTGTGATTCAAATTTAACTCGATCATTCTTGTCGTCAACCGACGATCTAAACGCACAAGATCCCGTACTCTATCGACATTTTCATCGGTTCTTGAAGATGGAGGCCTTCTGCTGCATGGTTCAACTTCAATCAACTCTCTTCCTTCTGAGCATGCCTTAAACCACCGAAAAACCTGGGCTCCGTAGGCGTGTTGAAGTTTCACAAAAATATCCGTTGCGCTGTGCCCAAGTCTGAAGCAAGACCTGATAGCACACCGTTGCTCAAAATTAATGCCACTCATTTTTAAAACGCACTAGAAAAAACCGGTTTACGAAAACAGTCACAAAGAACAAACAAATGAGTCTCACGAGTTCAAACTTGTACTGAAAGTGCACTTATATGTTAACCTACCGCCCTTCCAAGTTCCGTATCCGCAGTGTTGGTAGATCGGGCGCTACGTTGCCAGTCTCATTACTTAATTAACACATCTCGTATTTGAATAGAATCAAATATAAGCAACAATGCACGCTTAATTTGTTATGCTTCTCCATTTTGAATCCAGCAAAACATCCGCATATGACTATGGCATTATTCGTGTCGATATTGTAAAACGCTTTCCTTCTGCTTAACATCCGTTGCACTCGTGCGCGTACGCTGGCATTGCAGAAATATGCGATACTTTACAGCGTTCGCAAACATCACACACTTCTCTTATACGGTAGTGGATAAACACTTCCAGCAACAAAGTACACAAACCACAGGTTAACCGCGGCTAACGATGGAGAGCGAGATCGCGGCCTGCCACGAGAGAGAAACTATTCGCAAACTACTAGATCACGGACCACCGCGGCTTTATGGTCGTTTTATTGCGGCTCCGTAAACTTTGGCAGTAGTTAAACAACCATATAAAACGCATTATTTGCACTCAGCGTCTACGTACTCGCGCACACAACGTACGCGGATCCGTAACTAACGGTTATCTTTGACGAGCTTATCAGCTAGCTACGCTAATGAGTTAATTAGGTGCTTAGAAGACCATAAGATCGCGTTTAAATTACTTTTAACGTTCGTGCCATAACTTAATTAGCACGCTGCGCTGTAATGTATTCAGCGGAAATGTCGTTACATCGGTTAACATCCTCATTCGTGGGCAGTCCGCAATTTAGAAATGGTATAATTCTGATATTAAGGGACTATTTGGACAATAACTTTCATATTCACATCAGAATGAATTATTTTTCGTTTTGTCTTCTTCTTTTACTACTTTCTTCTTTTTCTTCTTCCTCTTTTTCTTCTTCTTCTCTTGCGTATGCGTTTCAAAACACAACGAAACAACGAATGAGTTTCAAAACACCCCGAATTAATTTAACCCTTTGAAGGGCACATTTCTTTGTAGCACCTACCCCAGATACGAAAGTGACCACAAGGGTTTTTGGGGTCGTTGATTACGTATCTGAAATTAAATTTTCAAAATTTAAAATGGCGGATCCAATACGGCGGAATTTTTTTTCAGAAATTAGCACCTTATGGCTAAATTTTGAGTTATATGGTTTTTGTGTCACTGAAACGGCACTTTCAACTGCCAGCCATCTGACAGTCCCGGAAGAAAGTAATTTCATTTAGAAATTCGTTCATGAAAAGAAGAATTAATAATTAAAATACGCAATAATACGGAATAATACGGAAAAACGTATTTTTTTTATAAAAAAAAAACGCGTTTTTTCACGTTAATTGTTTATAACAAACATATAAATATTATTTACGTTAGTGGTAAACTATAAATTAGTATCACATGCATATAAGACAAGGAAAAAAGCCCTACAAGAAAAATTGGCAAGGGGTCAAATCAGGTGACTGGGGCGGCCATCTGATTTAACTCCCTGTGACTTTTGTATGATGTTATGTTAAACACCATGATAAGGGACGTGTCCAAATAAGCTGAAAGACTTTAGAACTTCAATTATTGGTCTTATGAAGGTAATAAGGGCTGACGTGTTTGTGAATATAAATATATCTTTTATGGATAGATTAGAACTGTGATTTGAGCAATAACCTTATGAAAATTTTATACAGCCGTACGCAGAATAGTGGACGGATGCCAAAAAAAATAAAACATTGAGTCGAGCTGAACATTGAATAAACAAAGATGGCTGCCACAGATAGAAAATAAATGAAGAAACAGAAAAATGAAATCGCAAGAATCCATACAAAAAATATGTCAAATAACTTTTACTTTAAAAATATTTCTTGTAAAAAAAATAGTTGCCGGACCTTGTATATGTATGTATTTAATTCAATTGAAATCACGACTGAGTGATTTTATTGATACCATCCTATAAATATAGCACAAGGAAGAAATCTAGCACAATCTATATTATTAATTCTAAATTATTCAATATTAACCTTTTTGGAAATCAGCGGCATCTACTTGACTTCATGTTGGTCTTGTAATAATAGCTTTAAGGAGGATATGTCGAAATTTCAGTCATTAATTTATCTCACACCTATATTTATCTTTCAAAATTCTGCTAACCAGTAAAAAAAATACTCTCGTGTCGAAGGTGAAATACCTCTAAGAGTAATACTTGACCTTTTTTACGATTGTTTTTTTTACTTTAGCATTTACTTTACATTGCTTCGGGCAGCTTCGCATTTTAATGAAAGGCATGACGAACGAAAGCTTACATTATACCGGAGAAACTAACGATTAACAAATGTGATTAATTCACCGATATTACTTAGATACTTATAGGTACTTATTAGGTACCTGCAAGGAATTCGAGAATACGTAGTTGATTAATGATGTAAAATATTTGAAAATAAGTCAAATGCGATGTTACACCGAAAAAGTAATGTGTTTATTTTGAATTTATTTGGGATGCACTAATACCTTATAATCTGATTAAACAACCGAATCTATAAAACAAGTTGTATACGACACCTATCGTCTTGTATATATTTTTAATTTTGCAAATAAAGTGTTGAGGCCATCAAGTTATATGAACAACTTTCACCATAAAAAAAGTAAGATCTAATTTTAACACAGTCTTATAGAGAGGGTGTGCAATAAAAAATAATACAAAAGAAAAAGAAAACAGAAAAAACTGTGAAGAAATAAGTATTAATCTAAATAATATGACATTTTTTTGGTCTCTCTCAAGCTCTTGTAGAGCCAACAATATGTGCACCCACATGGTTCCATTTATTTAGTCTCCTCGATTTTGTTAACAATACATTGCGTAAGTTTTCCAAATTCCTCAAAAAAGTATCAAAAACTAACTTTGTTTAGATAAGGCCATAGAAAGAAACCACACGAGAAAATATAGTTTGCGTGTTCAAACTAATTATGGAACGTAAAAAAAATTCGCCGAACTAAATTATTTGTAATAAAATTAATGTATAAAAATAAGGTTATTTTCACAACTCATAATGAGTTGTGCTGCAATATTTCTATAACGTGTTAAAATTCCAAGTCTCATCAGTTAAAAAAAAAACATTATTTTTATTGAACTAATTAATAAACCGTTTGATGCATTGTATGCTTAGAGGTTCGACAATTGACAACTTATAATATATACACGGTGGAGACTTTAACTGGAATATATTCGCTAGCGGGGTGGTGAATGATTCCCGAAAAATTCCCGAGACACGTCAACTTTTAAATGTATTTACCTACATTTTGCAAGTAATGTGAAAAATATAGCCCGTCAGGGGTGGCTGAAACCACCCTCGACATGATTTTTTCAAATGCAACCCTATGGCTTGTGACCCCTCATTGTAAAGCTGGTGGAAAGAGGAATCCAACGCACTGATCAAATTTTAGTTGTTTTAGGGTTATGTTTGTAGGGTTGCATACAATTAAAACGTAATTTTATGGTTTAATTTATTTTTAACGCAACAATTTCGTACTCAAAATGTGTGTTGTTTAGTTTTGGAATGTAAACCTTACTTTTCATATGTCCCCACAAAAAATTCCAAGCAATTTTTTGCCACAACTGATATTTGTTATTTTTTGCTAGTGTTTTTACACGGCCTCAAAGAGTAATTTAGTTTGTATGCTGTATTCAGAGTTTGAAACGAAGTGTTGAAAATGTCTTATTTAACTGAATCACTAAAAATCGAAATTTTGATGATGATTGGATATGGTGATAGGGCGCGAACTCAATGCGAAGTTGTTCGCTTGTTTCGAGAAACGCATCCTGACTTGCCACCACTAAATCAAGGTACCATTAGTAAAATTGAGGCACAATATCGAGAGATGGGTCATGTCAGGAAAGTAACGAGTAAGAGGCAGGCTGTTGTTGATGACGACACGAAGTTGAATTTGTTGCGTGCTCTAGAAGAAAATCCAATCACTCCAGCCCGTCAACTGGCCCGTGATAGTAATCTTAATCACAAAACAGTTTTAAAAATACTTAAATATGAGAAGAAACGCCCATATAAAATGCAAGCTGTTCAAGAGCTACTTGAAGATGATCCAGATCGACGAGTGGAATTTTGCGATTTATTGATGACTTGTATTGATCAAAACCAGTTATCTTTATATTGGATAGTTTTTCTCTGACGAGGCTACTTTTACATTAAATGGGCACGTAAATCGCCAAAATTGTCGTTACTGGGCTGAAGAGAACCCCCATTGGATGAGGGAACTTCATACTCAGCGCCCACAGAAAACTAATGTGTGGGCCGGAATAATACAAGATAGAATTGTAGGACCATTTTTCTTTGATGACACAATGGAGCAAGATACTTGCGTTTACTCCAGCACGAACTAATGTCAGTGTTGTCATTTATTTCCAAACCCCCTTAAACCCTAACTTGACCGACGAGAGGTTATGGTTTCAGCAAGATGGGGCCCCACCACACTATGCTGCCATTGTTCGTCAGTATCTGGACAGAATTTTTCCCGGTAGGTGGATTGGGAGGCGAGGTAATATTGAGTGGCCAGCAAGATCTCCAGATCTTACACCACTGGATTTCTTTTTGTGGAGACATCTTAAAAGTAGGGTTTACATTCAGAAACCCAACAACATAGCAGATCTGCAGGAAAGGATAAGAGAGGAAATCGGAAAAATAACACCGCAAATGTTGCATAATGTAAGGGACGAAACATACCGGGGGGGGGGAGAGGGGGGGGGGGGGGGGGGGGGGGGGGAGGGGGAAAGAAAAAAAAAAAATAAGTTTTTGGGGGGTGGGAGGGGGGGAAAACCGGAAAAAAAAAAAAAAGGGGAAGGGGGGGGGGGGGCTGGTCTGCCGTTGGCCAACGGGGGGGGGGGGGGGGCCAAGGGGGGGGGGGGGAAAGGGAAAAGGGGGGGGGGGGGGGGGGGGCGGGGGGGGGGGGAGGGGTTGTTTTTTTATTTTAAAGGGGGAGGGGAAGGGAATGAAGGGGAGGGGTTGGGGGGGGGGGGTTGGAAGGAAAATTTTTTCCCCCGGCGGAAAATTAAAATTTTAAGTTTAAAGGGTCTATTTTTTTTTTATCTTGAATTTGGAGTATGATTTCATGGGGATGGGAAAAAAATAAACTGCTTTTCAAAATTAGCCCAACACTTTTTAGGTTAGCGCCATTTGCGTTCTATTCGAGTTGGTGACTTGCGATTTTTAATTTTCGGTAGCATACAGGGTTGGTTTTAATGCCCCGAAGTCGCTATGCTGTGAACGGTTCGCCGCCCACCCCCTAAAAGCAAACCCCATGTCGAAATTTAAATTCGCAAGATTTTGACGGCAATTTCAGACACCCTCAGAATGGACTGAGAAGGACGCTGTCGGGTAAAAACTCCATCACATCACACATTAAGACCTCTTTGACACCCTTTGCGTTTACGATGGGTTTTACGTGGCTTGACCTCTGTTGGGCAAATCCATTAATCTTAATGCTGCCAAATAAATTCTGGGGTGCCACAATTCGATTTCACCCTTTGAAAACCCAAGCATCCTTCAAGCCACACCTACACCGATAACCCACGCACTCCCTTTGGTTCCGCCTCTGTAGGAGGCTGCGTCAGATGTCTATTTATCTCGAATTCATGTCATGGCATTACTTGAAGGCTCTTGAAGTTGAAGGGATCCACTGCGAACGACCAGTACGCCAAAAGTGATATTCTATCTCCAAACCACACCTTTGAAAATTTGTCGCGCTGAGGGGTTGTAAGCAGGTCTTGATACGTGAGGTGACTCTGAAAGCCTTCCTGACGATACTTGAACCCATTTCGGCACACTCCGAGTCGTCCGTCTCCTTCAAATTCTCTTTTGAATCTCATCTCCCTCTGTTTTTGACCCTCTCCAAAAAAAATTCGAATAGATGGAAATTTCTGAAAGAAGGTTCGTTAGATAGGCGGAACCTTCCTTCGCACTTGTGTGAATCGACATTTGTGAAATTGAGATATGTTTGGTAAGCACGGCAAGTGTTGGTACATACTGTAACTTGGACTCATGAACTATCGACTGGGCTAACGCCTGCGATGGTAGTTCATGTAGTCGAAAGTTCATGCGTCCAAGTGACAAAGGACTTTTCATCCACTGAAAAATTTTTTGGAGGTCAAAAAAGAGGCTTTGAAGGAGACGGACGACTCGCCAAAAAAAGTTCATGCATCCTCAGGAAAGCTTTCTGAGTCATGCCATACATGAAGATCTTCTTACAGCCCTTTATCGCGGCAAATTTTCAGGAGGTGGGTTGGAGTTGGAATATCCTTTTGGCGCTCAATCGATCGTCGGCAGTGTGTTCCAGCAACATCAAGAGCCTTCAAGTAAAACATGAATTCGAGACAAAACGACATTCCATGCAGCCTCCTACAGAGGCGGAACCAGAGGAGATGAGTTAATGTGGCTGTGGCCTGGAAAGCTACTTGGGTTGTCAAAGTGAGTTGTAGAACCCCACACCAATTTATTGGGCAGAATTAGGATCAATGGATTCGCCCAACAGAGGTCAAACCCCGCAAAACCCAGCGTAAATGCAATGGGGTGACTTATGGGGTCTGGAAATGGGTTGAAGAGATGGAACATCGACCAAGTACACAGAACTTATTGAGAAGGTCTCAATGTGCGCCGGGATGGAGTTTTACCTGTCATCGTCCTTCTTAGTTCATCCTGTAGCTCTCTGAAATTGCCGTCAAAATCTTGCGAATTCAAATTTCGACATGGGGTAGGTTTTTGGGGTGCGGACAGCGAACTGTTTAAGTCACAGTGTAGTGACCTCGGGGAATTAAAACCAACCCTAAACGCTACCGAAATATAAAAACCGCAGATCTCTAGTCCATACGGAGCACAAATGGCGCTAACCTAAAAAAGTGTTACGCTAATTTTGACGAGCAGTTCATATAACTAATTGAAGGATACACAATTAATTCAGACGTAGACAGATTCGGTTAAACGTTTGATCTATGTGGATTTCTAGTAAAAATAGGCCGAAATGTTAGTCATTAGTTAGTCAAAAATCTCTTATCCGAATCCCTTATCAAATATTAAGAGGCTTTCGTCACTTTGATAAATTACACGTTATTTCGTTAATAAAATTTGTCAATAGCGAGTCGTTGACCGCGACAGTCGTCCAAATGTTAGGAACGATCTTATTTTTCTTGTCTTCTGGCTCTCTCTATCTCTCTTTATAAACAATTAGCATAGATCGTTTGTCACGCGCATTACGGATAAGTCCATTATGCGCCGGAGGAACGGTACATCGTCTATAATAAACTTATTCCGAGCCGGAATGGGGGGATTAATAAAATAACGACGAGCGGTTCGAGGAGGCACAATGAAGCAGACGTCCAGTCACTCAGCATTATACGAACCCGGGTATTGAGCAATCGCATTAACCTCTCACCGAGGTGACTACATAAATATCACAATAAACGCTCTCGCATTACCGGTAATTGTCCGAAGGATATTTAACTCGGACGATGCGATAGAAAACTATTCGGATTTCAAACGTTATTTCTATATACTGGAGCTCATAACTAATGTATACAATATCAGATTCTCATTTCACTTCCAGCGGCGCACAGTGGGACAAAAGCCCGATTTCGCGGACAAAACCCCCAAAAATTAAAGTTGGATTGAGGGACTTTTGTCACCCTAGATATTTAGATTGGTACTTGGACGATGCCATATGACATTTTCCGATGCCATATGCCACGTGTACGTTTTTCGTTCTGTACGCCATTACTTATCCGAGCGTTGCAAAGGTAGTCTGTCGTCCACGCGGTAGCTAAAAAATTACGGTTAACAGTTGTGTGGCTTCTAAACCCTGCAATTCACCGATTTCAGTGTTCTATGATGGATTGCAATCCTAAAGGTACGTACATTTCGATGTAACATTTACAGATTCAGCCACATTTACTCGTCATAAGTAAACCACCGTTAAACATTTTTTCCATCAGAGTTTTCCATCATTTTATTTTGTTATTTTTACGCGGTTTAAAATGGGCCAAGTCAAAAATCCGATGACATCCTATGCTGATTTGAAATTTCCCGTCCTCAGTGAACTCTCCTGTACAACATATCAAAAAATTAGCTGCGTATAGCTGCGAATTCTTTTTCTGCACGACATTTTATCAAGCGCTGCATGTTAGCGCAGTAGAAGTACACTTAAAAACCCATTTATTTTCAGTTTGTACGTTGATAATTATTAAGATATTATGATAATCATTACATATATGTATATATGTAGATTATATACATTATAATTATGAATTATAATATGTATTACAAGTAGATTATATACAACCAAATACACTTTCTCATTTATAATTTTATTGTATTTACAGCTGATCGACCCGGATGCAAAGGGATATGTGTATCTAGACGGAAAATTTTTGAAGCGATACGGAATCAGATGCAGAGAGATAACAATTTTCTCATTGATGTTATAGCTGCAAAACTTGTTATTTCAAGTAAAGACAAAAATGAATTGAGGATATTGTTTCTTCTCCTGTTTCGTAGCAAATATAAGGAACGCAACAGACACTATGACAGATTCATTGCAAGTAATGAAACCATCCATCCATAATATGTAACTAGTTTGCGTAAGATGCCTGCAAAAATTGAAAATATTATCTTCAAAGGTTGTCGAATTACTGGCCGATCCTTCTGAAGAAATTTCAAGCCCAGACAATTTGTATACTGACAGTACTACTGAACGCGAATCTAGTGACAGCGAATAAAAATATATGTAGTACAATTTTTGGACTGATTTTCCTTCACCAAGGCTCTTTCCCTATTTTAATAAAAAAATTACTTCAAAATCGTAATCAGCGACCTCCAAAACCCCTTAATGTAGGATTTTACAGAAAATAAATGGTGTTTTTACAAAAAACAGTCCGCCATTTTGTTTTTGCACAATTTGACTTCAGATTCGTAATTAGCGACCTCCAAAACCCTTAATGTAGGATTTTACAGAAAATAAATGGTGTTTGTACAAAAAAAGTCCGCCATTTTGAATCCGCCATTTTTTTTTCAAAATTTAACTTCAGATTCGTAATTAGCGACCTCGAAAATCCCTATATAACAATTTTCAAAAAAATTCGACACAGTGCTTATAGTTTTGTCCGCAAAATCGGGCTTTTGTCCCACTGTTCGGCGTCCCGTCATCTGTAAAGAACGACTGCTCGGCCGCGGGTTGGATCACGGGCCGGGGTGCCTGTTGTGCCCGTAGATAGTTTTAGCCGTTCCGCTTGAATATATGAACATTGCTTTAACATGCACTACATGCAGTATGCGTCCGATCAAGTTAGCTGATAGTAATACAGTGAGAAGGGGTGGCTATTATTAACGATAACCTTATTGGATAATGGCTTCTGTGATACGCAATGTCAGGTCATATCCATCTTCGAGAATGCCACGAGAGTCAGTTCACTTTTTACATTTGCAAGATGTAATGCAGCTATCGGCATGTATACGTGTGATTAAAAAATTGTTACGCTGAAGTTTTTTATGTGAGTTACCTAGCCATGAAAGACAGAAAGCAATTAAAAAAAAAATTACATAAGAGCATTCAACATATTTATACTTATCTATTCTACCGTTTCTCCAATAAAGAGAAATACCTTCAAAAACCTTCTCAAAAAGATCGTCAATAGCATCTTTCAAGTATTCCTCATAAGAAAATCTATATCTTCGTAACTTCGCAACTGTATCTGTTGACAAAATGTTGAGGTTTTTTAGCTCGGATGGCAGCTTTGCTTTGCATTTTTAAGAGTCTCTTCATAAACATCACTCTTTTTCATCAACATCACAGCTTTTGTTTTTCGTAGCCACCTCTTATTGAGCCACACCTTATTGAAAAACTAAATCGGTAAAGATAAAGCCAGATATTTTTAAATGCAATTTTCACGAAAACGGTTAACTTTTCGGATTTTGAACAAGAATAAGATTATTTCTATTTTTTTAATTAACTTGAATATTCTGTAACCAGATTTAATATATTTTGTCTGATCTGAGAACCATGGTCCAAAAAAGAATCATGTTCCGGGTTATCTACCCTTCAATTTTAAATGAGATAGATAAGAATCTAGCGCAATTGCATCTTAAGAATGAGGACTCATGCCAAATGTGATATATTTATCCTTGCACATGACGGAGATATCTTACAAAAATAAACTAAAAATGGAAACTTTGAAGAGCTGTAGCTCCGCAGGGATGCTAATTTGCATGTATATAAATTATATTGTATTAAAACGACATCATTTTAATCCGGAAACACACTGTTAACTTTGTGACATACTTTTAAGGAACACCCTGTATATTACATGACTGATATTTCACATACTTTTATTGTACAGGGGCCAACAGAAAATCGAGAGGGTAACTAAAACTGTAGAAAGGATATTTTTTATACAGTTTGAATCATCTCCTGATGATGCCAACATGGCTGGCGAATAACTGGCGAGTATTTTAATATTTAAGTCTCCATTGTGTTTTTTTAAACCAAATGATCCAATCCTACTCCAATATTGCTTAATATTTAAAAATAAGTTTCCACGAAAGAATATATTTCTTTTATAAAACAAATGTAAAACATAGGGTAAGAGAGATGGCCCAGTAGGAGAGACAGACCACTCGTGATTTTCCGTAAAATATTGCAATAATGCATGCTTTGGTTAGCTACAATCGTGCATTTGCGTTAGTTCATTCTGCGAAATGCGTCGGTACGGTGAAGTGTTTTCGCTACAGTAAGTTATTTTCAAATGTAATTTTGGATACCCTCATAAATTATTCGTGTGTTTGTACTCTGTCGAGTCAATGGAGTACACGTAAAATTTATTTACAATTTTATGTATGCCATTGTCTCGTTATATGTTTGAAGTAAATATAACCTAAAAAGTAACAGTTTGCCTTATTTTATTCCGCGGTAATTCTCCGGTCCGTCTCTCCTCCCGTTTCAGGAGAGATGGACCAGCTTTATGGAGGAGAGATGGACCTATATTTTAGGTAGATACAATTGCTCAACGAGGGCCTAAAACTGTGCCTTCCATCAGTCCTAGCGAAGAAGGTGAGACTATATATTTATGTCCCCAGCATCAGGAATACGCATGTCAGAAAAATCGGCTTATGTGAGCTATGAAATATTTTTGGATTGACTAAAACCCCATTTCATACCAAGAAAAGCGTATAGAAGAACTTTATTGATATTGGACGGGTATAACTCGTTTGCAATCAACATTGAGACTTTGGAATTTGCAGAACAATATGAATTTATTTTGTTCTGCTTACATACATAGTAGGGCTAGAACCAAATGGTACATGCCAGGGTCGAACTTGAGCATGCATGCTGCAGTGAATAAATAGTGACTTACTAAGTAATATTGTTTTCTCTTACTCTTCCCACATCTGTTGTCACACTCTTACACCTCGTCGTCCTCATATAGGAATTCACTTCTTGGGATTCCATTTCTTTTATTTTCTCGGTGTTTTAGCGAATTTACGTGCTTTTCACATTGTCCTTTTCTGTAAACATGTAAGTAACACTTGCATATTTCACAGTACACAGTGGTAGCTTTAATACTTAAATCTGGAAAACCCTGCACATTTTTTTTAATTTATCAGCAAATGGGGCTGGCGTTTTAACCATCGTTATAATATCAATTAAGTATAACAATCAGTAATGCACAATTACAGGCGCGCGACCTTCAAAGGACTAAATAAATACGGAACCTGTTTCGCGTCGCAGTCGCCCCTGCCCCCGCCGCGCTGGCCGGGCCGCGGCGACCTGGAATACGGGATACCGATACGCGGCCGCCTGGAAGACGGTCGGTATCCGAGAATTTGTTCTAGCCCTAATACATAGACATACAATAGACTTACATACATAGACATACATTTAAAGAAAAAGAATGTTAAACGTAAATATCAGCCAAAGAATAAAATATGCCCAAAGAAGCCCAGGCGTAAGACTTCCTCTTCTTTTTGCTTGGATAATATACATAGTATTACACGATTCCTCGTGTGGAGGTGAACATATTAGTGACTGTGTCGGATGCGGCGAAGATTATTGTCGCACTTCCAAGAAAGAAGACTGGATACTGTACTTATTATGTTCCCGGTGGTTGCATGAAGGTTGCACATCTTATAATAATGTGTGTCAAACGTATGGCGTTGATGCGACAAAAAAGAAAACAAAAAATATGTAGGTCCATCTCTCCTACCTCAGGTGGACCATCTCTCCCATACTGGAGAGTTGGATCAACGCAACGTTTCAGATTGTATTTTATGACGAGTTCCTCTGTTTTTTAAACTATGCCACAAGTTGTACAATGTTAATGTTTATGTTTCTTATTTTTTGTAGTTTTATTTTGATCAATAAAAAAGTTATTGACGGCTATTCAAAAGGTGGTCCAACTCTCCTTACTTTACCCTATATGCTGATGTACTTTAAAATAATTATTTCCTAAGAAAGTTGCTTTGGTATCCTATATTATTTTGTATCTCTAACCATAAGTCTGAAATGCTTGTCTTATTCAAAACTAGTTTCCCTACTAAAATCTGTTCACACGATCATCCAATACCACTATCAAAAGAGCCCGTTCGTTATTTGTAGTCATATTGATGTCAATGCAACTCAGCTCTGTTATTTTTTCACGAAGTACATACATACGAGTAGGTAGTATAGCTTTGCAATTGTAACAGAAATTTCTCGTCGAGCGTTCTCAAGGATAACGTTCTTTTATGTAATTGCACGTTCAGCATGTTTACAGAGTGTTCAATTAATTAGCCAATTTAAAAATATAATAACAGTTATTTGCTGCATTCTCGTTACTCTTTGTGATTTATTGTACTACGGGGTTTAAATTCTGAACATACGCATACATCTGTTGTAAGTATTAACAACCAGGAGGGGATTTAACAAATGTACTAGAATTTGCGAGTCTCAGAAACTTGATACGCTGAAAAAGTACATACAGGCAAACTTTGAAAACGTCATATACATAACCAAAAATGAATTAAAATGAATGAATCCATATAAATTCTTCTTTTTATTTTTGGATTCGTATTTAGAATTGTATGTATGTAGAATACAGTTGCATTTTTTTTTGTTTTAAACAACGTTCGCCATATTGGAACCATCTTGTATTTACAAAATGACACCGGATTATTGATCAGCGACCCTAAATAACTTTCCATACCATAACCTTCCATTTCCATATCATCAAAATCGGATGATTAGAAGAATATTAAATTGTCTGATATTCATTTGGTAATTCAAAAATGTTAAAAGAAATTCATTGATTGTTAAAAGATAAAATAGTTTTAACATTAAAAAAAAGCTTTTTTTGTCTTTTAACCTCAACTATCTCAAAATGATGGATAAATAAGGATTCCGATTCTACGCAAAAAATTACGTAGAAAATGTCACCAAATTGTTGTAGAAGATGTACTAGAAAACAGCTTTCACGACACGACCCGCCAATTGCGGATATGTGTTATTTAGAAACTATTTTTCTATGTAGTAAAAGTAGGTACATGTACACAAGAATAACAAAATTTGTTTAGATCCTATCACCCAATAGTTGCTTATTGTGTTCCAAAACAGTGTTTTAGTTTTTTCTGGATTTTTACAAGACTAGGTATTAACATTTTTGAGAATCTGAACCAATCAACGTATTTCAAGATAAAATGCACATTTTCTTTCAGATATAATCGATCTCATATATCTCACGGTTTAGTTAAGTTACCAATGCTATCTCATCGAAAAACTGAACACCCCTTAAATGTAATAGTATAAGTAATAGAATAAAACCTAATGCGATTTTCTTTTCCAAAAACCACATAGTGAGTGATTGCAATTTGCATGAATTCATCTCACCATAAGTCCATAATACTGTGAACAGTATTACAGTAGTATTGCACAGTATATTAACTGGCTGAATTCTAATTTGGAGTAAGAATTCCCAGACTGATTCTTGTTTTGACTCTAACCTCAACAAATAAATTCCTCTAGATAATGGTCTTCAGCATTTAAAACCAATGGTATTCTTGAATTAATCGCACCATAAGTCCATAACACTGTGAACCCATTAGCCCAAAACTCTATAAACTCAACACTTCATAACCCGATGTGTGCGAAGATGTAGAATTAAGTAACTCGTAGTAGAAATATGGAAATCAATCATAGAAGTCAAATATCTTTGAAAATACATGAACATAACAGTGGGCTGACAGGCCTTCATTAACTCAATAACCCCTCAACGTCAAAACCTCAAAACTCCTTAATCCGCGGGTGCCTGGTATTTGTAACTATACGTGTGGGTTTGTGATTGGATATGTATACGAGGTGGATGGATTGGATATGTGCCTGTGGTTATGTGGTTGTAGGAGCTTGCAGACCCAGAGTTATGTGGTTGGAGAAGACTATTTCTCCAGGGTTATGTAGTTATACGAGGTGTAAATTAAGTAATGGGTCTGATGTTTTTTTGATTTTTTTATTCGAATAGAATTACAATTCAGTATTGGCCCCATTAAAATAACTTCCTTGGGAAGCCACACAGCGCTGGAGAAGATTCTCCCATTCCTCATAGCAGTGTTGAAACTCATATACTGGAATAGCCTTCAGCTGGTCGATTACAGCCGTATAAATGTTTTATATGGTCCCAAAATGACGTCCCTTGAGGTGAAAAATCTCGGGAAGAGAAAAGAGTCACAAGGACTCAAGTCAGGCGAATAAGGAGGCTGGGGAACCACAGGAATGCTTTTACTGGCAGGAAAACTCTGAACTCTGTTTACACTGAAATGGTGTAGATTTTTCTCATCCTCAGTTCGTTAGTCAAAATCTGATGAACAGTGGTATGATTCGAATTTAACTCTTCCCCAAACATTCTTGTCGTCAACCGACGATCTGAACACACAAGATCCCATATTCTATCGACATTTTCATCGGTTCTTGAAGATGAAGGTTTTCCATTGGATGGTTCATCTTCAATCGACTCTCTTCCTTCTGAGAATGCTTTCAAGCACCGAAAAACCTGGGGTCTTGGAAAACACTGTCTCCGTAGGCGTGTTGAAGTTTTGCAAAAGTATCCGTTGCGCTGTGCCCAGGTCTGAAGCAAGACCTGATAGCACACCGTTTTAATAGTAACCTACAGTGTTGCTAGATCGAGCGCTACGTTGCCAGTCTCATTACTTAATTTACATACCTCGTAGAAGCCTGTCAACCCACAGTCATGTAGTTTCATGTAGACTGTTGATGTATGAGATCTATGATTTCTCTGAGTATTGTATTCCACACACCGGAATATGAAATTACCCACTTATTGGGTTAAGGGGTTATTGGGTTATAAAAGCCTGTCAACTTATATTCGTGTATTTTTTGATATCTGATATATGATTTTCAAGTTTCTACCTAGTTTCTTGGTTCTACACCATCGCACATTACGAGTTATAGGGTGATTAATTTATGGGGTTTTGGGCTAACGAGTTGATGAGTTCATAGTGTTGATGAAGTTATGATGCAACGAAATTATGAATTGCAATGTTTTTCCGTTGCATAGATCATCTTAGTTAGTTTTAAATGTCAAAACCACTGCCTGGAGTTGTTTTTGAGGTTAAGGTCAAAATATGAACCAATCTGGGAATTTTGACATCAGATTCGGGTTCAACGGGTCTAAATATTATACAATGGCTGGTTAGTAGGCTGATCTACACTATTTCGTTCTCTGTAATGCTTTGTAATTTTATTAAATGTGAAGTTAGCAAACAACAAAACCCTTTAAATAAAATAAAACCTAAAAACTAACAAAAAAAACTAATTCCGGTAAAAATTATGCAGATCGAGCCTGTTTTATCGCAAACTACGCAGGTGTCCGCCGCACCGCCACTGCTTCCCAGTAATTTTAATTGACTCGAAGTAAAATACGGCCCGGTGTAAGGCTCGTCTGGAAATTTAGTAGCAGCGAATAAAAAACGAGGACAATCCCGGGGCTACATACCGATACCTCCCGCGGAACGGGTCCATCACGCATTGAATTGTCGATCAAGCCGTATTGTTTATTCGAATACAATTAAAGTTTCGGCAAATGAGCGCGTCACAAAGGCCCCGGCCGCGGCCCAAAAACATTGAGCGGCTCTTGCGCAATTAAGCGTTCTAATATTTAACACATGCCCGAGTGTGAGCCCTAAGTGGCGTCCAATTATAGAAATGGACGTGTCGGATTTCGCGCTTTCCTGCCTAATGTTCTTCGTGACGCAACGTTTCGAGAAAATACGACTTCACGAATACATTGCATGATAAATCGACAGGATGAAGTTATGAGCTCTACCGAAAATAAAAAATGAGGAAACTACCGCCGAAGGATTCCACTAATTCCACGTATTATATTTTTCTTTATTAATTAAGTCTACTTCTTCTTCCTCCTCCTTTTCTTGGATTATGGGGGTCTAAAGAATACAATTGCCTATTTCCATGGTTTGTCAGAAAAGTTCCCAAAATGACAAAAAAAAAAACAGCCGTTACACGACTTCTTTAAATGTAAAAAAATATTGCGGTACGTTCTTAAAAGTATAGTATTTGGATTCCTCCACCTTAAAATCCATATTTCGCATGAATATTTCGTCTTATTATATTTCATCTGGTTGATTCAAAGGTATTGAGCCTTGCTTATATGTTCAAATATGATTATTTATTTTATAAAGAGGAAGAATTTATTTGGAATGTAAGCGCCATCCGACTTTATAATTTGTCGCCGAGTAGGCAGGCTGCGGATACCACGTTCACAGAACTCACGGGGTTGTGAAAAGTTGTGTTTGACTATTATTGTAGATGATGGTGATCGTCAAATAATTTTTTACTAAATGTTTGTTGAGTGCACGGAAAAAATGGATATGGGGAAAGATCTGGCGAATACGGTGGATGGGGCAGAAATTCAAAACCTAACTGCAGGAGTTCAAGGCATATCTGTTTTGCTACATGGGGACGCACGCGCATTATTGTCCAGTAGTATAACTTTGTCCAGCCGCGGCCGTAGAAGATCAAGCTGGGCGACCAAATTGGCGGCCAAACGGAGTTGAGCACAATAGACAGCAGCGGTGATGGTGGTATTATTTTCCAAGTGTTTCCAGTTATATACGACGCCGCGAAGATCCCACCAACCTGACATCACCTTTCTCGGGTGGACGTCAGGTTTAGGTACCGATTGTGCTGGAGTATCTGCGTCTACCCACTGGCGCTTACGGCTGTGATTTACATAAAGCACCTACTTTTCATCCCGGTAACAAAATTGTTCAACCACTCGAAACGACGACTGCGAGAGAGAAGTTGTGTGCGAATGTTACTCCGATGCTGACGATCGGTTTCGCTTCGGATAAACGTGGTATCTACTCGCCTGACTTTTGGACTTTCCCTAGCGTTTCGAGTCCATATGGTACCGTGGCCTGGCAACTCTCGTGCCATCTCTTGTGTGGTGTGTGTCGTCCATACGGGTTTGCTTCGACAATAGTACGCAAGCGCTCGATGTCCAGTTGAGGTGGCCTACCAGATCGTGGTTTATCGTCGATGCTGTTGTCGCCAAATTGGAAACGCGGGAACCATCTTTTGTCGCACATTAGAGTTCCCCTCTGAAATTTTAATAATGTTGACACACATAAGTGCACGCTTTATATAATCACTCTCCAGATTTGTCTATAAAATTCCAGGCACATCGAGGGAATGGCTCAATACTAATGAATCAACCGGATAGTTATCTCTCGTACTCCAAAGGGGTTGGGGTGGCAAGCGAAAGATAGTAAAATTAATCGCTCTGTATAATACACTGTGGTAAAATTTTGCAGTTATTTTTTTTGCCATGCGAGCTTGAAAGTTTAAATTAAAAAAGTTATATTATTTGTATTAATTATTGAATAATATTGTGTCAATTATACTGAAAATAATGTGCATACATTTTTTATGTAAGTCAATCAATGTATTTTTTTTATTTAAAATAATTTTATCTAAGCAAGAATATCTAGCGTGGTATAGGCGGAGAAGTAGTTGTTTTGAAATAATATTTATTTTTCACGCTTATTGTATAATCAAGTACTTATGTATGTAGGTATATAAGTATCAAGAAAAGTTTAATAAAGCGATTTATAACATTATTTTCCATTAGTGCATTTTATTACATTTATTCTCAATGATTTAAATGCAACGTTAGAAAATAAATGTAAAATCATGTAGGAGATGTCAATGCTAGGCTGGTACACCCACACAGGTTTGTAGAACTCTTTATTTACTACAAATAAAGAGCCATCTAACAAAAAACGTCATCAAATCTGGCTATGAACGAAAAGCAGAAATAGTTTAACTGTAACTGGGTACGACTAACTAAAAAGAATTTCCAAGAAAAAGAAACAGTCGTTGAAAAAACAATCAACCAAACCAGTTAATACCTACCTACATTTAGAAAAAAAATCTATTAAGCGATATTGGAAAAGAGTTACTGACCTATGCAAAATCTAGAATGTATGTAGGTACATCCACCAACAGGACAACCAAAATTGTGCCTCTTGTGATTAAATTGAGCTTAAGGAAGATCAAGAGAAAGCTCTATATTCTAGAGCTATTTTTTAACACATGTGTTCTATATTATATAGCAAGGAATATTTGGCTACGGTTCCTTTAATAAAAAATGAAAATCATTTTTCAATTGCACTTACATGCATTATGTGTCTAAAGTATTTGTCTAATTAGACACGTACCTATGCATCTGACTCCTACGAGAAAAAGTTGCATCTTTCAATTTTTAACCGTAATTGTATCTAAGCTTTATATATTTTTAACAATGAAATAAGAAATGTAACTGTTAAAAAAAACTCTTTCGCATACAATAATAGTCTGACAGATTTTCATACAATACCCAACCGAGTTGTTGATGCCAAACTAATACCACACATTAGATCGCTCCTTGCAATGATACTTCAAACGTTTTCAAAAACTACTTATTCAAATTAACACGTCTAAAGTAGTCTATCAGAATATAATGCACTCGAGGAGTGTGTGCGCATCCCTATAATTACACTAGGTACGGCATCCCGTTCATGGGTCAGATGTCTTCCTGTAGATAAATTTATTCATGGACTTTTCTGTGGTACCATTGTTTGCAAATCGGGCTGGCTTGTTATCCGCCATTGTTTAGCGGTTTCTTCTTCTCTCTGTGGCACAAACTCGTTAAAAATATGTACCTTAACGGTCCGTAATCATTTATTAACGAAATTTATTTTATTGGAAATAAATATATGCAGTTCTTCCAGATTGCTATACAAATGTTTACATTCGAAAGAGCGACAACTGATAATTCAGGAAACGCTTCAAGTGCCATCAACGAAGTACCTACACCATTGTATCATCAAGAATTTATTGGTGAATCTTTTTGAAAAGATTTTAGACACCAAATTAGTGCGTCCAGTTGTTAATGACATATTTATGTATTTTACTGGTGTAACAATCTATAAGTACAAAGTGACTGATGAAGGTAACAATATTTGTCAAAGCGTCGTACAAAGATATAGAGTCAGAAGTCTACTCCAACATGAATACCAGTCCTGTATTATATCGATAACACACGGCCATACAATAGTAAGACAATTATAGTCTATCGAACAAATGAATAACGAAATGACTCGTCACAGATGGGGCGCTATATACTGCCGAAGGTTTATTATTAGGATTGGGAATAACGTCCTCATCACCTGTGGTGGTCCAACCATTGCAATTGGTTGAAATGTGCAGTGAACATCTAGCCAAGTTACATAAAATAACGCTAACATCCATAACACAAAAATGTCAATATAATTAAACATTCTTAGAAATGGCAACCTCCATTACTACAACTCGCCGCCTGCACATTACTTCCACATCCACGTAGATGAGTGGAAGTATAGTGCTCTAGAAAAAAATTTTAGTGACTAAATGAGCCTAAAACGTTCGTCAAGATTTTAAGTTTAAGCGAAAAAAAGTGTTTGTTTGTCTGTCCGTCCCTCCGCCCGTCCGTCCATCCGTCTGTTAACCTTTTTTTGTGTACGATAACTCTTATACTCGTTAAGATATCAACTTCAAATGAAATTCTTATGTACCACGACGAGGTCTGGAGCTGATTGGAGTTTGAGCTTAATCGGTTGAGGGGTTATGGATTAAATGGGAGTAATACCCTTTCCCTTGACTGCTGGTAATTCGCAAACGGTGCAACATCATATGTACTTCAAATTTGAGACACATGTACATGAATATAAAGGTTTTTAACTTCATAGAGTGAGGAGTTCAGGTGGCTGAATGGGGTAAATATTTATAATAGGTCAAATAAACTTTTTTAACATTAATTTTTGCCATCATAGAGTGACCAGAAGAAAAAAAAACTTATTCTTCTTCGGGGTTGTATTTTAATATGAAAAAAGAAATATATTCATGTAATATGATGTTTTATAGGTTCTTGAGGTAAAGGAATTAGAGAAATATCACCTTAATAAGCCTCTATTCTCATTTTCCTTCACTTCTTTACTATCATTTCATTTTACTTACACCTCCACATTTTTATTTACACCTTACACCTCTACTTCTAATTATTCTTTATATTTTATGAGACCAACAGAGAAATTAAGTGATGTTAGTTACCAAATTACTTATTTCCATGACACTTATCTGTTATATAAAGATTACATTAGCAAGAACTGACCTTGGATGGTTTTGAAGACAGACAATAGCAAACAGTTCAAGCAAGGCACTTTAGGCTTACCAATATTACTTTTAAAATTGTATTTTATATTTAGTATTTCTTTTTTTTATTTCAAATTTACTTGTATGTATACATTTAGTGAACTGAAATGGAGAATGTGATATATTTTCTAGGGCATCAAAAATATATAACTACCTAATTAATATAACCAGAACATATGAGATTAAAAAACGTTTTATAGTACAATGCCCAAGGCAATAAACAATGTAAAGATCACCTGCTACATCGCTGTTATATTTCTCTCCGTATAAATCTAAAACATTACTATACCAATAAATTAATCAATCCTAAAATTATAGATAAAAACCACAAGTGGTACTGAAAAAACAAGCACAAACCAAATTAATATTATCTGTCCATAATAATTATAGGAAATAAAAAATTCTACGAGTAAAAGTCACGGTCTGAGTAAACACCCATTATCTTATAATAACCCCATTTTATACTAATACCTCGGCTACGGTATTTTACGAAATTACTGAGTCATATTTTCGATGCCTTTATTACAAAATACGACCAGCCCACCTTAATTTGTAACGTTAAATCCTGTCCATCATCAGTGACTGATTAATTGACTTTTCTACAGCAATCGAGATTGTTATTAGTGCTACTTTTGTATTAGATAAAAGAAAATGAACGTTGTCTTTGCCATGGCGTTTCGATACTAGTGATGATCACAATATTTGGACGGAAGTTCTACCATAAATAAAAACACTTCACAACAAAAAAGTACATGCAATATGTGACACGGCTTTGCTTCAACGAAACTTAGTTAACAAAAAATATTTTTTGATTTTTAATAAACTATTTTTATGATAACAATGTCGTGACATTATAAAATGCAATGGAATTTAAAAATCTTAAGGTTAATACACTGCTGAAAATACTTTCGGTCCTCTATGACTTTTTCGAACAATATTCAAAAACGTATCCGTTATCCGTCAGCGAAACGTCAAGTCAATTTAGACGACCGCGGCAAAACCCGGAAGAAATAACTTCACCATTGGACAACAGCCGTGAAAGCCTGCATTCTATTATTCTAATATTAAAAAACGACAAATATTAATAACAATCATTTGATATTTATGTTAATTTATATCTTAAACTGTACACTGTGGTATACACACATGGTATCGCCATCTAGTGCATTTTAATGGAACCAGACATATTTCGGAGGTTTCGAAGCACTCTAACGGTAAAACCGTTAAGCTCAGATGAGAAGAAAAATATTCTGCGTTAATCGCACGACTAAAGTCGCAGATCCGGATATCGTTCTTATTAGATCTCGTCAGTGTGACATATTTGACGATGTGTAACGAACAACGAGCGGGATGGTTATGTCCAGACCAAGAAAGCGTAATGTGGCGTTATGACTGTGACGTTATTCACTCCAGTGAATTTTAATGGGACCACACATATTTCAGAGGTCCGACAAAGTCAGCAACTGCCAAATTACTCGTCGTCAAGTATTGCCAATATTACTCGCCTGACGAGATCTAATAAGATCTGTGAGTTTTGATGTACGAGTAACGAAGAACGAATAATCTTTCTCGATTCATCTTAAAATGTATTTACTGTTTATACTATGTGTGTAGTGTGTGTACTATGTCGCTTCATAGATATACCTTGTTATAATAATACCTTATTCTTATTAATATATTAATACAAATTTAAGGATGTTAAATGGAAGATATGAGGAAAAGGATGGTACCCTTTATGGCCCATCCATAACAGATTTCACGTAACATTATTCAAATTAAATTGTTTAATTAAAAATTGTTAATTCACCGTCATTCCACTGACTGAAAACCATAGATTTACTGAAAATTGTAAGTGAAACTGTAGATGAAACAAATTTTGATTACTTCCAGAGTAAAATAAATATGTGATGATCGGAATTAAAAAAGGAAAACAAGATATATGTATTCATAGCTACTAAATTAGATTCCGGAGAACCTTTTTAAATTCCACTTTTCTAAATTTTCACAAATTAAGTCGTTTTTCTGAATTTTTAATTTTTAATGTCAAGGACAAGCAGATTCCGAAATCGCTTGAGCTACTCATTTCGGATGGGTCTTTGATCTTAAAATATCCCTAAAATGTCTCATATGCACTGTGCATTTTTTGGAAAACATTCTGCAGATCAGACACATTTATTACAAGGATGGATTAAATGCATCTTATAACCCTTTGTGTGTATATTTAATGTAATAAAGTGTTAAAAACGGTATCAGTGTGTGAACCTAACTTGCGAATATACGGCATATGCATATTTTGTTACAGTAACAAGAATAGCTTTATCCTCGAATTATGCACAACGAACGTAATACGAGGTAGTTTGACCATACCTGAGAGATATATGAGATACCCACAAACACATAATGGCAGTTGTGGTGTGATGTTATCTTTTAAAAATACAATAATAACGAACTACTTTTGTCAAGCTGTTATCATTTATAACCAAAAAAATTGTCATCAATTGACATTATTATATCTTGAAAGGGTAAAATACATTTTAAATTTAGCAATATTTAAAGGCATGCAGGAATAACAAAACTAACACCTTAAAAATTTAACAGAAATTAAATGAATGATAGTTTACAAAAAATAATGTATAAAAATCCCCAGACAAAAATCATCACACTTGATGTACCTAATTGTTTTTGACATGCGGCTATTCTTTCATAATGCATAGTTCTACACATATTAATACAACTAATGAAATTCCCATAAATAAGAACTGCAGGCACAATGGTATCTAGGCAGAAGACAAAATATTATTCTTAAATTTAAAATATTCGTCAATCTATCATGAGGTATTTCCGACCGGTCAGATGGTGGGAAAATAAAAAATAGAAGATAAAGGAATTAGTCGCGGTCATTGTGTCTTAGTCACTAATCTCCAGAAAAAAAAACGAACATAAATAACGTAATAAATAAACATAATACATAATAGCCAATTAATAAAAAATAAGCCTAACGGTATTAACGGCTACCTTGTTAAAAGGACATAAGCGCTTCCCGTCCCAATAGACTAGAGCCCGCTTTGAGGATTAGTACACGAAAATACAAATAAAAGAGTCAACGTATAGCGGCACAAAATACTAAATTTACCCATCATTTAACGCATCTATTTTAACATCTTAATTATGTTTAAATGTTATTTTAAGTGTATTTAGGACTTCTTCATTTATACAAGCTTATTCATATTTAGATACAATGAAATTTATGACCTTGTATCGGATGGTCAATATGAAAATATTTTTCAGTTTATTGGCATATAGCTTAATATTTAGGGTGTTTGATTGAAACCATTCATTAAAAGTATTGGGGGGCTTGTAGAAATGACTAAACACCATGTGCATAATTGAGATGTAATAAAAGCATTGTTGCAAGCTTTAGGGTTCTAACAACACTGCTAATACCGATATTTAATTTTCTAAAATGGCCACTACAGATAGTTTCAAATGTTATGGCGCTAATGAAGAAAATTTCAAAACTCCGGAAATAACTCAAAAACGGTAAAAGATAGATATAGGGAAATCTCACGGAAATCTACCTAAAATAACGTGTATAATCGAAATATACAATAAAACGGTACAATTTCATTTACAATAAGAAAGTTAAAGCAGACTATCGGTATAACCGGAAGTGCAGCCATCTTGAAACGTCAAGTTTTCATCAAGTCCGCCATAGGCCTATTAACTTAAGTCCAAATTTTCAAAAATCAGTCATTTCTACAAGCCTTATTACCATTTAACGAATGGTTTCGATCAATCACCCTGTATTATAAAAATAAACTAAAAAACCACAATCTTTAAAAAATGTGCAACATTTCAAACCAATAGGACAATCAGAAGTGGGTCAAAGTTGAGTTGAAAGATTTGTAACACGCATAATACAACATATAGGTGAAGCTAATATAAGCGTATTAAAAAACAGTTGTAATTACAGGTTTGTAATTACACTTTTGCCTATTACATGCATGTTCTTATTGGTGGCGATTCTTCATCGTTTGGTAAACTTGCCTAATTATTTTAATTTCGCGAATCCGTTTTGGAAAAACGGCAATAAGTAGGGCGATCCATATTTAAATAGGTACGTTTCATATTCAAATAAGTAAGAAAACTTCACATAAACTTACAAAGGAAGTTGTAGTATGTGTTTAATAAAATTTGACGTTTACCAGATTTAATTAGACTTAGAGTTCTGCAAGGATAAGCCAAATAATAAAAGATGAGCTCTACACAATATTTTTTTCAAAGAGATATCATATAAGTATGTACATTATTGCATATTTCAAATCATAATTTTCTGAGTTTAATAATAGTGCAGTGAGATTTTAAGTACTTTAATATTTTTAATCGTTTTCTAATTTTCAATATACGAATTGAAAGAAGTGGAAGAAGTAGAAAAATTGGAATATTATATTGTTAAGTTCCTTATAAGGAATAAGTCATAATAGCCATAAAGGTTATAGATTGCATAAAGATCACATAAACCATTAAGGTGATATGGTCATAAAGGTCCAATAGGTCATAAAGGTTATATAGCTCATTACGGTCATAAAGGTAATAATAATTCCCATAGGTCATATCGGTCATTTATCTAAGACATAAAGGTCATAAATAATAAGGAGACATCCATAAAAAAAAACGTCATCAAAGTTGGCCGAGAAATAAAAGATGTATTTCTATTCTTAATCGAATTTATAACCTTATTTACTTGTCAAAACAGTCACATCATATGACAGCCATTGTTTATTTTATAAATTGTGACAGTTACTTGTCAAAAGTTTGACATACACGAAAAGCTTAGACATGACCGCTATTTCCATCTCTCTCGTTCATAGCCAGAGTTGATGACGTTTTTTTTTTTGGATGTGTATATATTCAAATCTCACATTTTTAAGAATTTAACATTATCTTTTAAGAGATTCGGTTTAATTAAATTAGAAAAAGTGGACGTGGAAGTAGTGATTTCTGTGGCAGCGGTTTTTTCTAGGAGTCACTAGGATTTCTAGGATCACTAGGTTGAACAATTAAAAAACGATTAAAAATATTTGTTTAAAGGCTCCTTTATTTGGTATCTAGAAAATTTTGAGGATTCTAAATATGAAATAATGTATAAGGTATCACATTTGAAAATCGTAAGTGGGTACCATTTCCGTTAAAACCGTAGGTTATTTAAAGCGCATTTATATGTCAAATTTAATATGAATAAAGGTCATTTGTATGTAAGGTGTTGGGATTTTTTTTAATTTATAATATTTACAAAACAATGAAACCTTACTATGTCTTTGTCAATGGCATATTCACTCTTTTGCAGAATTAGAGGTGAAGGTCTTATATGTATAAATAAAAAGTTTCACGTCATGTATCGATAGTATGTCCACTTATCCATGCAAAGCGTATAATTTAAAAAGAATTTAATACGTTTTCCGCATTTACTTAAAAAAATGTATCTAAGTTAACAAGTCTATAATAAAAAGGTAGGTATGCAAATTATAATCGTACATTTAAACAATGACTGCCTCAGAGAACAACCTTGAATACATGTATGTGCTATAACTAAACGAACTATTAATAAATGCTCACTATATATTATTGTTTCCTAGGCATATGGTTACTTTATGTTGTATTTATATAAAACACATATACATTATCGATAATATGTGAAATGAATGCTATTGAATTGAATGATATTCTTTATCATGAATTATGTAATTCAAGATAATAAATATGCAAAAATAGATAAAGCAACATTTTGGATGTCGAAAGTACTCGCAATTCTGTAAAAATTATATGATATTATTATACTCTTGAAATCCTTAAAATGTTCAATTTTTCTAAAACTACTAAACATGAGATTTTGTTACCTACGCACTACGTTCCCAACACCAAACAAAACTTTTTAATTGTAAAAATCATCATTTTGCCTTTAGGTATTTTATTTTTATTTTAATTATTATTCTTAATTATGTAAACAAAAAAAAAGAAACTATTTTAGAAGTTTACACAACCTGTACAAAAGTATACCTTCTAATTATCTATCTACCTTCTATTATCTAAGTACAAGTCCAGGTTCTTTTGTCAATGGATTAAATGTTTAGAAGATACCATGTTCATCATACCAAATACACTTTTCCCTTTATAGTCATAAAACGTTTTTTTGTAAAAAAAATGTATTTATTTTTGAAATACAATTTTATTAATTAGAATGTCACTGTTCTTGTTTCCTCTACATCTTGAATTACTTAATTACATTTTAAAACTGACACTGGAATTTATTTAGAGTTTCGTATGGAAGTCCAGTTTTAAGTTGTTTTGTCAATTATGCAACTACTTAGATTTTGGATAAAGCATCAAGTTCGTAATACCAAGAAGATTCATTAAAAAAAATGTCGTTTGAAGAAATTAACAATTTATCAATAAAAATCGATTTTTAACTTTATATTTTCGGACCATTCAACAAAAGACTGACCTCAAATGACTTGAAATGACCGTTTCAAGTCGATTTCATGAATGAAAACCTTAATATTGCAATGCAACTGCAAGAGCAATCAAATATAAGATGTTTACTTAATTACTGGACATAAAAGTTGAATATCTCGAATGAAATTTCAAATATCAATTTTTGATTTTGAATAATCGTTGAAAACTACATCGAATCTATATTATTTATTATGTTTGCGGCTGTTGACACATACATACGTAAAATTAAATAAACTGGCGTCCCTGGAAACAAACATGCTGATGAACTTGACAGAAGTTCAGGAACTACAAATATTGGCCCGGAATAGCAAAAACCACGGTCTGGTAATATATCAAAAAATGGGTACAAATTGAATATAACAAACATGACAAAATTAGCACAAAGCAAAGCCCTTATAAATAACATAAATAAATAAAATGTGATAAAAGACCTGAAAGCCTTCTAAAACTTAATAGGAACTAGCCAAAAATAGTTACAGGCTACCTAAATGGTGATTGTGTGGTAATGAAAACGAGACCATTCTCGATATTCCATCAACATGTAAGGTATTAGATCGCAGACTACAAGAGAACTTTGGGGATACAAAAGTGTCCTTGTAGACATACAGCATCCATCCTGTGGACCTTATCGTTTTTTGAAAGACACCAGAGATGGGTGGATATGAGCCGGGTACAATAAGCCAACAGGCCGCAGTGCCTCCGGAATCAAGGAAGGCTCATAAAAAAGTAAAAAAAAAATCAAAAACCGCAAATACTGTAAGCTCTCGGATTCCGTCCTTGACCTACTATATCCCTGAATTGGCATTTTTTGCTGTAAGTCATTACGAGGAAATGAAAATAATATACGAGCAACGGCGAGCAAACAGTGTTTGTCAAAAAATTCCTCCTTTCTGCAACTTATATAAACAATTACGGCTAAACGAAAACAATAAACAAGCAATCACGGGCAAACGAACAAACGATCTTCGTAAAAAAAAACGCTAATTTCAAAAATGGAGGTCTACTTCAAGGAAATTACATACTTACGTATCGATATTAGTAACCAAACTGTAAGTGGTTGAAAATCTGGGCTAAAGGCGAAATAATAAAACATATTACCCACGATAGTTTACATTCTGTTGTTATTTATAATCTCAGTGGATAATATCGGCGGTACAAGGAGTGTTGTGATCCGGCAGGGAAACACCGGTCCGATACATGTCGCCGGTCGGGTAGTTTCGCGGCCATGTTTACAGCCAACAACGTCTCTAGCTGGCAGCGACATGATTTATGCGTCGGTCACGGTCGCCAGTAAATTCGCCCCGTTATCGATGCTCTACGTCGTTTCGGGTGACAACCTGAGGTGTCACCCATTTTTTGATAAATCGGGTACAAGGTTCCCTAACCCGAAGCGTGAAACTGTACAGGCCTCGGCAAAATTAACAGAATTAATGACTAATTACTTTACGAGTGGAAAAAATAACCGAAGAAAAAATCATCAGCGAGAGAATAATAACAATAAAATTAAAAGAAAATACAATGGAGAATACCTGATAATTAGAGCAAGGTCTCGGCGACATAAGCGTCGGGCCAGGCGTTCGGGTCGTGTGGAAAGATCGTTAATTAAAGAAAGTCAATTATACAGTGCCAGAAAAAAGTATTCGCGGATAGAGCGAAACGCAGTAAAACACCTGCATACTTTATTCAGAATAGAGAAAAGAACTGAATTATACAGGAAAATGTTAAGCTTTATTAATCCTAAGTTTAACACATATGAGAAAAATATACAAACAGCAATTTTAAATTATAACATAACAAAAATATTAATAGTGTTAAATAACATAGAGAAAAAAGTATTCGCGGATTTAAGAAATTTGCATATTTGGAGGACATCAAATCGATATCTAATATTTAGTATGCAGAACTTTAGCTTGAATAACGGCTCGTAATCTTCTAGGCATTGAGCTCACAATCTTCTGAGTGTATTTAGGTGCCATTCTTCTAACAGAGCAGCTTTCAGTCGTTGTCGATTTGTAATGTTATGTTTCCTTACTCGTTTGTCTAAATCATCCCATAGATTTTCTATGGTATTTAAGTCTGGGGATTGAGGGGGTGTGTGTAGTAAGTAAGGTACAGTATAAATAAGCCATTGTCGCTTACGGTAAGCCGTGTCATTAGAATCAATGTCCTGCTGAAAATATAAATTGTTACCATTAATTAAGTTTTTTTTGCACTCTGTTGTAAATTATGCGGTAAAATGTTCAGGTACACACGATGGTCCATGATTCCTTCAATAAAAACCAGATTTCCAACTCCGGATGAAGCCATGCACCCCCAGAATAAAATCCCACCGCCACCGTGTTTGACCGTCTGTTGGAGAGTCTGTTGAACTGAACGGGGAGTTCAGTTTTCGGCTTTCGCCACACTTTTCTTCTACCGTCGCAATGAAATACATTGTATTTAATATGAAATAGAAGAAAAGTGCGGCGAAAGCCGAAAACTGCACTACCCGTTCTGAATCTCCAACAGACGGTCAAACGCGGTGGCGGTGAGATTTTATTCTGGGTGTGCATGCTTCATCCGGAGTTTGAAATCTGGTTTTTATTGATGGAGTCATGGACCATCGTGTATACCTGAACATTTTACAGAATAATTTACAACAGAGTGCAAAAAAAAACTTAATTAATGGTAACAATTAATATTTTCAGCAGGACATTGATCCTAAGCACACGGCTTACCGTGTGCGACAATGGCTTATTTATACTGTACCTTACTTACTACACACACCCCCTCAATCCCCAGACTTAAATACCATAGAAAATCTATGGGATGATTTAGACAAACGAGTAAGGAAACATAACATTACAAATCGACAACGACTGAAAGCTGGTCTGTTAGAAGAATGGCACAAAACATCACCTAAATACACTCAAAAGATTGTGAGCTCAATGCCTAGAAGATTACGAGCCGTTATTCAAGCTAAATGTCTGCATACTAAATATTAGATATCGATTTGATGTCCTCCAAATTTGTAAATTTCTTAAATCCGCGAATAGTTTTTTCTCTATCTTTTATTTAACACTATTAATATTTTTGTTGTTTTAATTTAAAATTACTGTTTGTATATTTTTGTCATATGTGTTAAACTTAGGATTAATAAAGCTTAATATTTTCCTGTATAATTCAGTTCTTTCTCTATTCTGAATAAAGGATGCAGGTGTTTTTCTGCGTTTCGCTCTATCCGCGAATAGTTTTTTCCGGCACTGTAAATGTTGTACTACGTGTACTGGATCCTCATAAACAGACATTTCCACTATTATTAGCTTGCTAAAGACTATAAAAGTGCGTTGGTGCAGTAATTAGGAAAATGGTATTTAGTACATTAGAACATTTTCAAGTCTCAACACGCCAAGTGTTGAAGTTTAAGGACCATGATGCCACATTTGGTAGGGCGTTATCTTCTAGAACAGGGTTGCAAGAGTTTATCTGTTACATTTAAAGTGCATGCTTTATATCTTGTGGTAGAAACTATTTGAAAACATTTTTCCAGGTAGATGCGTTTATGGCAAGTACAAAAACAAGTTTCTAAAGTCTCCCGACCGTCTTTGAGCAGTTCACACACAGTGTCCTAACACAACCGATTACTATACGTTGAGGCCATAATTTCAAGCAGCTCTTTATTATCCTGAATATTAAAATGACAAAATAAGACGTTGTCTTAGTCGATACATTGCAAATAGTGAAGGAAGTAGATGCATTGCAACACGTTATAGAGGACGCAAAAAATGATCGCGTTTTAGAAAAGTTCGAGAGTGTGTTAAAGAAAGATTCCTTTTTATCAAAAAAAAAAAAAAAAAAAAAAAAAACACCACACAAAAAAAAAAAAAAAAAAAAAAAACCCCCCCCCCCACCCAAAAACTAAAAAAAAAACAGCCACCCCCCGAAGGGGGGGGGGGGGAGTGGAGGCCCCCCCCCCCCCCCCCCCCCCCCCCCCCCCAAAAACCAACGGGCCCGGCTCACCGCGGGGCGGGTCCCCCAAACACCCCCCCCCCCCCCCCCCGGCCGCCCGGCCGGGGGCGCCCCACCCCGGTGTATTCGCCCCAATATTAAAACAAATTTGTGATGGTGCATCGACCCATTCATTAAATGAGTTCAAAGAGTGTTTTAATCATGTGTGTATCACATCGGTAGATGTCGAACGATCTTTCTCCAAATACGCACTGCTTTCAACACAGCTTACATTGTTCAAAGAGACAATTGTGGACACATAGCTTATGCTGTCAACATTTTACGAATCTTATTCAGTTGGTGATAATGCTGATAACTAAAGTTGGCAGAATCGAGTCGCGCCACAGAGACGTACGCATCACAAGTGTAATATATAAAAGTACCTAATTAATAACCACAGCCGGCTAAACAGCGCGGCGGCCCACAAAGTTTTCACACATCGCAACGTAAATAACAGGGTAAGTTTAACCTATCTCTTTATATATTGCAATAGTTTATTGTTTTCATGAATTTTGTTTTTGCACATACAAGTGGTAAGTAGTACGACGCGTACGATTATGGCCCGCCGCCCGGATCTGCCGGCTTTATTAATAACCATTCACACGTTTGCTATATTTTACTATGAAATTATATGATCCTAATCAACGTATTGCGTATAACGGATGACTGACAGGAGTTGACAGGTGTAATGTACCCTCATGTTACGCCCATGTCTTTTTCACTTGTAATTTCACTTGTAATTCCACATTACATTTTGACTTGTAATTTCAAAATAGCAAATAATATAACAGTAAAGGTGGAATTCTAAAAATTCATAATTTAGAAAACTTTCCCTATTATTAACAAAATGCATATTAAGAAGTAAACAATAAACACTGATAGATAAATTATCTCGATCATTTTGGATGTAATTCCTTTGTGTTACAAAGGAAACTAAATAAATTATTTATTTTCACTTTAAGAATATCAATTTATTGTTTGCTTCTCGTAGTCGAATAATTGTCGCTAATCACTCCGTTGATACACAAAGTTCACGAACTTCTCTAGTACGCCTATGTTAATTTTGATTGTAAATGATACAAAAGCTCCTCGGGGATTAGCAGACAGTTAGTTCAAGTTCAAGTTCTAATACAGTTCAGTTCCAGTTCTTCTTAAGAAAGTCTACAATACCCAATAAGTCAAAAAGGGTACCATTGTGTATAAAAAGTCAAAGTGTAACGGTAGTGTAATAATTTTTAGGAATAAAGTTATTTCTATACAAAGAAGATTTTTTATTTCGCTGGACCATCACATAAGAGTACTGCAACCTAATTACATTTTGATAACCCCCATCACATACTGATAACAGCTCGTCTTCTTATAGTACTTCTTATATTCGGTAATTGTAATGCAGGTAGCCAAGCTACCTGATAATGCTACATAAGTAGGCAAATTCACAACCTTTCAGACATCATAACGGATTAGTTTTTTATTATTAAATATATTAGTTAGTTTCTGTTGGTGTACTTACTGAAGCAAGTGCATGCCTATGTAGTACACTACTAATAATATTAGTAGAGTATTTTGCATATTGCTCAAATGAAAATAAGAAAAAA
Source organism: Aromia moschata (assembly GCA_029963805.1). Lineage (NCBI taxonomy): Eukaryota > Metazoa > Arthropoda > Insecta > Coleoptera > Cerambycidae > Aromia > Aromia moschata. The sequence goes on along the minus strand of JAPWTK010000332.1, from coordinate 267,120 downwards.
CAAGGAAATATGTTCTTCAAAACTTAGGCACATAGAAAACAATACCAAATATGAATAGGTTAGTCGTTATGGAAAAATTGACTGGAGAAATGGGGAAAGACAAGGGGGGAGGGAAACAAAACTCCAATGGAAAAAATAAATATAAAAATGTATAGAGAAGTCCAATTGAAGATGATTGTTCTTTTTGTTTTGGTAAAGATCATGAGATTGTAAACGAGGTTGTAAAATCAATGTAAACCAAATAAAATTGTATATGATGAAGAAGCCTATTATATTGCAGGATACTCTATAGGAAGAAATATGACTGAGCCATAAGATGAGTCTTCTTCCCTAATAAATCTTTTTTTAAAAAAAAAAAGACGGAAAATGTATCGCCGATGAACGATCGCTAAAAGAAATGGTAAAAGTTGATTTACCGATTCAAAGGCTGTAGAAATTAGGTAAAAGTTGCTAGGTAACTAAAGTAACTAGGTGGGAAAATCTGATCTACTAACTGAACTAGTTACGTTACAGGCGCATTGTTAGATAACAAATTCATACACTCCTCAAAATACAAATTAAACAATTTGTCGGCAACACAAAAAGGTTATCCTTTTTGTTTTATATCCTTGACATTTTAATACATTTTGATCACAAACGACTAAGGTTAAATTAATCACTTGAACCATTACTTTTATTTTGAACTATAGCCCTTAGCGAATATTTGTGTGTATTATACAGGGTGTCCTCTTTCGATGTGATTACATTAGTAACACTTAAATCATCCGAGATACAAGGCTGGTTAAATTAAAAAACAGTTGTATATTTTGTGATGTTTCCAGATTTGCGAATTTAGCAGTCTAATAAAAATTCTGAAATAACTAAAAAAAATCAGAGTTTTGAAGTTTTGTCGATAACACGCAAAATCTGGAATCTAGAATTAAATTCTTCAAATAGTTAAATGGCATCCTGCTTTCTATTCAAAATTCAACTATTTATATTTTATTCAATTATACATCATTCAACTATTTATATTTTATATTACATTTGTAAAACATCTGTAGTTTTATGTTATAAATATATTGTGCTGTGTTTTAGCTATATAGAGATAGTGGGTAAATGTAAAATTATGAAAAGCCAGAACAAAAATGGTATATATTTTTTATGTGTATGATTTTTTAACACAATTTTCTATTAGTTGATTTGTAGGTGTCCAACGTTACTCAAAACTACATTCTTAATTTTAATGAATAGTGAATAAGAAATCAATAACAATATAGCATTTATTATAAATAGATTTTCGAGGGATAAGGAGTTATGTGTGTGAGAGAAGTGACCTTCAAGTGGATCAGTTATTTTTAGAAGTGTATATTCTTCATTAGTGGTAATAATTAGCTGGATATTTCAAAGTATTATTTCAATTTTCCTTATGTTAAAAAACAATTAAACAAAATGAACCTATATTAATTCAAGCAAAACACAGACACCGCTTTTCAAAAAAAAAAAAACCGCAAAAGTGGCTCATAGAACACAATCATAGCTGACCGATTGCGACAATGTTCTAAAGGATCAAGAAGTGAAAAAAAAAACTAATATCATACTGCATGTGTGTTCTTACTGGTTCTTACTATATATTGGGATGTCTAACAGCAGCTGTATCTTTCCTGTATTCCTCAAATTATTACTTACTTTTTATGATTCACATATTTATGAAACCCATAATCTTTAGGAGCTACACAATAGGCAGTATTGCTCTAATCTAACCGACCTTGTATATTTTACGGTTTAAAAGTTGAATATAACGCCACGGAAATACTTCGAAATACGGAACTCCCATTAATATTCCCTTACCAGTTCCCAACAATAGTTCCTTGGAAACCCTCTCCTGAAATGAACATACAATTGAAGGCTGTGAATAAAAATAAGATCTGAAATACAATATAAAATCTAACACAGAGAATGGCGTAGGTAGTGTTTTAATAAACCTAACAGACTCCCTCTCCTGGTCTGTATATCCAGATGCATCAATTTCACAGCCAAACTCTAAAATTCTGTAAAGCCGCCAATGATCATATTTTTCTTATATGCTCCGAGTTGTAACTTGACTCGAACGTAGCCTGACTTACATTGCAAACAAACACACCTTAGGCCCACTTTGTTTCACGAAAATTATGTAAGCTACACGAAATAGAAAAATCCAAAAAATCGTAAGATTCATGTGGACACCAGGCCATACCGTTATCATGGGAAATGAGGCTGATCGAGAGAAACTATTCCGAGGAATGGTCTAGGGGCATTAGAATTCTTCCAGAAGACTTTATAATAAGTTGAAAGAATATGGAAACTAACGAATGGCAAAGCCTTCGGGCAAGAGAACGCACAGCTTTTAGACATATACCACTGAATCACTTGCTTAACACTAATCACTTTTTATAAAATATAAATCCAACACAATTAATCCTAACACAGTCAGTGCTAACAGCGGATAATATTGCAAATGATCATGGTAGTCGATGACATTGAAAAACACCATGGAAAAAGGTGGACACCCTGTATTCGGTGCGAGGCTTTTACAAAAGTGGCTGTTGGCTTCGTATACACGAATGGAAGTGTCGGTCGCAACGGGGGGCAGCACGACCGACTGGGCCTAACCCATTCACAGGTGTCCGATCCCAACTGCCGTACACTTTGACCCGTCTCTCTCTCTCTCTAGCTAACTATGGGTCCTAATCAATCTGCGAATCTGTTTTTTGTGATTGACGGCTACAGTCGGGATTAATAAATCCGAACAACTAAATCTTGTTCGTTTTTTTTTCTTTTTTGTCGTACCGTTATAATCTAGAGTAACATGGGATGTACGGAATCGAGAACAACTTTTTTTATGGGTAAGTTCGAATTCAACAATCGGTGCACGAAATTCCCGTCGAAGAGGTGTGCTCAAAGAAAGGGGATATCGAAACCGCGATTAGCATTCCCTTCGTATAAAGAACAATTACGATGATAAAATCTACTCGTAAGTTTAAAGTCTCTCACATGTCAAAACAAATCCTCTTCTCTTACGTTCTCTATTGTGTATAATTTTTTATAGCATAGTTCTTCTTGGCGATCAGTTGGAGATAAAAAGATCAATTAGTTATATTATTATTATTATTATTATTATTATTATATCTCTTCTTCACTACAAAAAAGTCCAATTTTGTTTAATTGAATTTCGTACTTATGTATTTACTACATTTTCAGTCCAAATACAAATCAGAAATCCTACATCTATTCGGCCATCGTATTCAAAATATACCTATTAAGTACTAATAGGCGTTATCTAAAAAACAAAAAATCCCATATTGTTTCAAACATCATTAACCGGTTCACTGGTATTGTATCATCTATGATCAAAATGGTTCATATACTATATTCATATGATGAGGAGTCCTATAGTGACCCGTCATGTTTATAAAGAGACTAGTAAAACTTACGTAACTCTTAAAGCTGCCAGACGAGCGAAAATACCTCTAAATTATGCCGAAAAATCTTGCTGTTGCACGACAATTTCAGGGGACACAAGACTCTCAAACTTTGAGGAACTATCGAAGGATGTGGTTTCCAGGAGTTAAGTCATCCATCCTATCGTTTGGATTTAGCATCCAGAGATTTCCATCTTTTTTCTAATGTGAAAAATAGCTGTTACGAGGGCGGAAATTTTCCTCTGATAATGACCTAAAAGCAGCTCCTGATGACGTTTTTGCCAAGATACAAGAATATTTGGAAGTGTTGAAGGGTCTTGAGAAGAAAAATATATTTTTTGTTTGTTGTTTCTTTCATAACTGAAGTAAACTTAATTACATAAAAAATACCAGTACCAGTAATATTTTGTTAATGGATATTCGATTCTAAATGTCTTGTACACTGTCGGCGATCATGAAATATATATCGACGATTGCAAAGAGTACATAAAATATGTGATCCGTCTATTGTAAAATTCTTGTAATTTTCAATCATCTGTTTAAGTATATTCACAAATGGTAACGACTGTGCCATTATTGCAGAAATCACACAAAATCAGGTAATATATGTAAATACAGTACACGAATTCACGAGTGACTAACTCAAAATTGTTTTCAATGTGGCGGTCAAGCCCCTTTACACCGCCGGCGCCGGCAGGTCGCTATCGGAATACTCGCCGTCTTACGGAGGAAGTGTATTACAAAGTCCTTGGTTCCCGCGAAGACTTCGTTCGGGATAACATTCTACGCACGGACAGTGGCGTGGGTATACAAGGGCAAGAAATATGCGCTTAAATATACGGTTATACTTGTTAGGGTTGTATATATGCTAGAGTTGTATAGTGCCGGCTCTGCGTGACAGCATACTTTCCCTGACCTTAGTTATGACCATTTGAATAGGTAAATACGAAACATTTTCCTGATTTAACCAAAATAAATTTTTATATTGTATACATTGTATAACGGGGTATATTAGATAAAATTTTGAACACATTTATAATCCAATACTTACAAGCCAAAAAGTGAAAATTGGTTCTGAACAGACAAACTGCATTTATCTGGCCACGGAGGACCACAGGCGGCGGCGGCGGCGGCACACGAGGGAGATCGCGCGCGCGCTCGCGTGCTCGTGTGTCTTACCTGGCGACCGCATTTGCATATCGCGATGGGTGATTGCCCCGCCGCTTCAATTAACACTCGTACATTTGCAAAATAAATTAGCCCGAGACGATTGTGCGCCTGCTATAACTAATAAGAGTGGGTACTTTGTTGCTCCGAATGTTGCATTTAAATTAATTAGCGTTACTCCGGCTCGCCGAGTGATTGCGGGCAGTTTACACATTGGAAGCGGCGCGGACTGAAATTGCGGAGCCGATACCGAGTTTATTCGCGAAAGAACTAAATACACATGGTGTGTCTAACAAGTAACAAACACTACCCAGTGGTAATCGCTAATACTACTAATAGACCAGGCGACCTATGTCAAAAAGTATCAAAAAACGACAAAATAGTCCATAAAAGAAGTCTCAACGTTTTCATATAGAGGAAACCGCCCTGATTAAAGATCCGAGAAAGCGGAATCACGCAAGTGACCGCATCATGTTTTAAATAAACAAATTATTTCTGAAATACCATTTTTTCGCTTCAAGTCGAATTATCTCGAAAAGTGTGCGTCTGATGAAAAATTATCAAGAGACAAAAAGTTGTTTATTATTAAATTTCCCATCGAAATATGATGGTTCCGATTATTTCCAAATTAATTTTTTAACGAGAAATCGAGCAAAATTAGCGAAAAAACCGTTTTTAAACAAGTTTAGTTATCTCGGTTAATAATAATCGTATCGTCATGAAACTCCAAAAAAGATGCAAGTTGCCTTTTTTTATTGTTAATAAGCTTCCGCTATCGGCATTCTGTGCGATAAATAGTTCCCGAGTTATAATCAATTGAATGCGGAAAATCGCTAATTGTTAACAGTTTGTTATAACAAAATAGGGGCATTTCGCAAGTGCCAAAATTTTTTTACACATACAGTTGGATGTCCTTTATCATATGAAGTATGCGGATTATCGATAAATTAAGTATAGCGTTGTTTATAACAAATTTTCTGGAGATATAGTTTTTTACGCGATGCCTCGTACATAGCAGCAAAAGGAAAAATCCGTAGTGTAAATTCTTTGCAAGTGAAAGTACTTCAAAAAACGCACATTAAAAAAAAATATGTCACCAAGGTATTTTATTGTTGAGATATTTAATGTCAAAGTTTTTGGCTCATATCTCCGCTCTTAATGAACTTTGTTAATAACGCGACTGCGACGTAATTAATGAACGCAGACTTTTCAAATTTTAGGAGTAGATAGATCATGAGATAAGCTAAAAGTTGCGCTAGTCGAAAAGTTTATTAGGAGCGGAGATATGAGCCAAAAACTTATAACTGACGTTAAATATCTCAACAACAAAATAACTTAGACATGTTTTTTTTAATGTGCGTTTTTTTGAAGTACTTTCACTTGCAAATCATTTGCACTACGGATTTTTGCTGCCTTTGCTGCTATGTACGAGGTTTTTTTATACGTCGCGTAAAAAACTATACCTCCAGAAAATTTGTTATAAACAAAGCTATAATTAATTTATCTATATTCCGCATACGGCATATGATAAAGGACATCCAACTGTATGTGTAAAAAAATGTTGGCACTTGCGAAAAACCTCTATTTTGTTATAACAAATTGTTAACAATTAGTGATTTTCCGCATTCAATTGATTATAACTCGGGAACTATTTATCGCACAGAATGCCGATTGCGGAACCTTATTAATAATTAAAAAAGGCAACTTTTTGGAAAGTTTCATGACGATACGATTATTATTAACCGGGATAACTAAATTTGTTTAAAAACGGGTTTTATCGCAAATTTTGCGCGATTTCTCGTTAAAAAATTAAATTTGCAATAATAGGAACATTTTTATGGGAAATGTAATAATAAACAACTTTTGTCTCTTGGTAATTTTTGTAAGACACATAATTTTCGACATAATTCGACTTGAAGCGAAAAAAAATGGTATTTCAGAAATAATTTGTTTATTTAAAACATGATGCGGCCACTTTCGTGATTCCGCCTTCTCGGATCTTTAATCAGGACGGTTTCCTCTATATGAAACCGTTGAGACTTCTTTTATGGACTATTTTGTCAGTCCGAAACATAGATCGCCTGGACTATAAGTGGTAATCGCCGATATTCCTACAACTTTGTAGAATGTCAGAATATGTAGAAGTCACTTTAAATCAATGTTAGCTGCCCGTTTTGATTCTTGTTCATAACCTTGTAACTCAAACACTTGGGATATTCATTCATGTACAACCAAAAAATGTTGTTGTTTTTCGAGTCTGTAAGATTTTGCGCAGCAATTTAAGAAACGAGACCATCACATCGTTACGTTTTTGGGGTCGTTGAATCTAAATTTAGTGTCCGTTTGACCTAATCAGGTGTCGGTCAAGGTTATTTTAAGGTCAAACATGCGAAAAACAGTCCCCAAAAATGAAGCAAAAACCAAAACGGGCAGCTAAAAATGGTTTACCATAAACTGACTTCTGATCTAAAGATTTTAGAAAGTTGTAGGAAAATCGGCGATTACCACTTGGATAGTGTTACTTGTAAGAAGCTTGGAATTATTATGTGGGAAAATGGTATCATTAATATTATATTAGTGACCTGTTTGCATACAATTATCATTCACTAATGGGAAGAGGTCATAATACTAGTTTACAAATTTTAACTTTTGTCTTCTGCTAGAAGAACTAGTTATATTATTGTAATTGGGACTTATATACTATTAGGATGTACCTATGTGTATGTCTACAGATTACAAATATATACATTAGGGTGGTCCTTATTTTGGAAAAGTCCCGATTTTTTTGAGTGCTCCCACTAAATCGGAAGTAGAGGCCTAGAAAATAATTATGAAACAATAAAAAAGTCGAAAAAATAAATAATAACCCGTGCCCCACACAGGTTGAATTTTAAATGGGATTTAACATGGGTTTTCCGTTTTTTTAGGTTAAACCAAGCGTTGAGCACTTGATTTCCATTGGTTCAAGGTGAAACTTGGTATCCCCAGGTTTTCGATATCGCTGAATCCAAATATCATTTTATCAAATATCATCCAAAAAACCGGTTTTGACTAATGGCAGCTGTCAAAAAAGCGGTCAATAAAAATTCATTTTTTTGATTATTTAAAATTTTAAGGATTTTTTTTATATTTTAATACAAATCAAGTAAAGTTTCGTCGTAAAAAAATTGGTAACGTGGTTTTCGCTAAATGACAACTGTTAATTAAGCTGGGTTTTTTTTGGGTTTTTTTTGGGGTTTTTTATATTTAAATACAAATATAGTATAGTTTCGACGTAAAAAAAAATTATGTCATTTTTGCTGAATGACAACTGTAAATTTTTTTTAATACTTTAATACTGTCAATTACATCTCAAGTAAATTTCAATTAAACTCTAAATGTTTTTTTCGATTTCTGTAGATCTGAGAGATATTATTAATTTCGAAATAAGGTATCGACTAAAAATTTCATTAAAAATCCGACTAAAAATTTCATTGACAGCTTAATTGACAGTTGTCATTTAGCGAAAAACACGTTACCAATTTTTTTACGACGAAACTTTACTTGATTTGTTAAAATATAAAAAAATCATTAAAATTTTAAATAATCAAAAAAATTAATTTTTATTGACCGCTTTTTTGACACCTGCCATTAGTCAAAACCGGTTTTTGAACCGTTTCACCTTGAACCGATGGAAATCAAGCGCTCAACGCTTGGTTTAACCTACAAAATCGGAAAACCAATGTTAAATCCCATTTAAAATTCAACCTGCGTGGGGCACGGGTTACTATTTTTTTTTTTCGACTTTTTATTGTTTCATAATTATTTTCTAGGCCTCTACTTCCGATTTAGTGAGAGCACTAAAAAAAATCGGGCCTTTTCCAAAATAAGGACCACCCTAATATTCATACCTTTTTTATCACGCATGGTTCTTTATAAAATGAATTTTTAGTTTTTTCTGCGGAGAACAGAGTAAAGTAGGTATTATGTTGAAGAATAAGTTTCCACTGTTTTTTTTATTGATTAAAAAATCATTACATTAGACAACAATAAAATTATAACAACTTGATTATTGTTAACCACCGTCAATGTTTACCACCATCCTCGACCTATTTATTAAAGCCAATCCTCAGTTTGACATCAGTAGCCATTAATCCAGTTCAAGAGATCGTTGCGATCGTTGCGCAAAATCTTGTTACCATAGTTGTTGATGGTAACAGTCCTCATTTGGTTCGACCGCGATCGGTAAAGATCTGTTGGTGTAAATTCCGGAGAGTACGAAGGATAGTGAAGATTCCTCCAATCGAGCCCATAAAGGGCAACTTTGACGATGTCATGTGAGGTCATCATGAGGAAAAATGATTTTGGCCTTGTGGAATATGGAATTGATATTACGAAGAAACAATCGCAAACTTAAGAAAAAACAATTACGAAAAAACAATCACGAAAAAACAATACTAAACGGCAGGAACTTATTCCTCAATCTTATGATTTCTGAAAGTCTTTTGAAAAAAGAAATCTCCAATTCTCTAATTCTTTGGCCTTCTAACTGATCATGACATTTATGATAGAACGTACAGGGTGTTGTCTTACCTCTTCTATGAATATTTTTGTACATATGAGTACTATTTTTACGTTATTCTGCTGAAAGTACACATTTTTCATTTTCACAAGAAGAAATGTGAAGGGGCTATGCGGCGGCAAACAACTGTATCCAGGGGGATGTCAAGTTTCTAGGCGTGTGCCTAAATTCGAGGCTAACCTTCAGATCTCACATTGAGAGAAGAATGTGAAAAGTCACTGCAGTTCTTTGGGCATGTTGAAGGGCTGTCGGAAAATTATGGGGATTAACTCCTCGTGTATCGTGTATTAACTCACTGGCTCTATATTTGCGTTGCAACTCCTATGATTCTTACGCTGTTGCCTGGTAGGGAGCGAAACCATTTTTCAGATGGAGGAGGACGAGACGTTGCCGGTCACGGTCACAGTCCGCTATTACAGCATGATGATACCGGCACGGGACGCATGGCGGGAAAGTACAAAAGATGTAACCAGCATCATTTAGCTTATTTGATATGCGGGCGAGTCGATTTCGCAGGAAGAATCAGGATCTAGAATTTGAATAGTCTAACTGTAGCCCAATCAACGGGAGAAAACCGGTCACTAATTGTTATCAGCAAACAAAAAATATGGTCGTATAGAGAAAAATATTCTAAGAAAGATAGCGTTTTTTGCGACTCGAGTTTTAATGGCGAACATAATCAAAAAAATTCGTAAAAGGCAAAAAAACGGTTTTTTTGCAAATAAAAAAAAAGCTTCAAGTCCTACACGAGAAAGTTAAATTAGAAAGTTGTAGGTCTTAAAAATGCGCATCGAATGAAATTTGAACGAAAAAAATCGGTTCATAAACATTTGAGAGAAATTTAAAAAAGTCAAAAATCGCGGTTTCGTATTTTTTGCTGTATAAATTCCAATTTTGTTTGAACAGACTTCTTGTTAACTACAAAGATAGCCCAAGACAAGCGGAAAATGATCCATTTTTCAAAAAATTCAAAAAAGTTTTACTTTTTTGAGTTATAATGATTTAAAAAAAAAAGACGTTTTCAAAAATCAGCTTTTACAGAGGCAAAAATGATCGTACAGAAACGATCATGGGCTCATTTTATTCGCGAAGCCTTGTACTTTAATTCTATTAAAAAACCAAATGGCTTTTATTTAATTTTTTGCATAAAAAAAATGCGTTGTAAAATTGTATCATTTTTTCGAACCGTTTGTTTTCGAATAACTTTTTTAATTTTGGTTTTACATTTTTGGCCGTTGCATATTTGAAAACTGGCATTCAAAACACGCATTTAAAAAATGAAGGTCTTACGACGTCAGGGAGCCAAGATAATTTTTTTAAACGAAGGAAAAGATAATTTTGCAAGCGCGATCGATTTGAAATCGTTTTCGATGCGTCAAGCGGAGTGTCCCTGCACTCTGTATGTCGCCGTGCGGCTAGCGCCGTCCGGCTAGCGCGTGCCGCACCCAGCGCTGTTCTTTCGCAAACAATTATGTCAACTTAATTTATGCGAAATGATTTGAAATATTTATTTAAGAAAGTAAAAGTCTGAGATCTATTTCGTGTAAAAATGAAGTAAATCGGACGTTATACAGCGCTGTCAGGAATTAAAAAAAAAAACATCTCGGCTCCCTGAGGTCGTGGGACCCTCATTTTTATTAAATGCGTGTTTTGAATGCCAGTTTTCAAATATGCAACAACCAAAATTGTTATCTCGAAATTTTTTTTTTTATTTCTGAAAAAAGGAACATTTTACGCTTGTCTTGGGCTATATTTGTAGTCAACAAGAAGTATGTTCAAATAAAATTGGAATTGATAAAGCAAAAATACGAGAACGCGATTTTTGAAATTTTTTTTTTTTAATTTTTCTAAAATGTTTATGAACCGATTTTTTTCATTCAAATTTCATTCGATGCGCATTTTTAAGACCTACAACTCTCTAATTTAACTTTCTTGTGTAGGACTTGAAGCTTTTTTTTATTTGCAAAAAAAAAAACGTTTTTTTGACTATTGCGAATTTTTTTGGTTATGTTCGCCATTAAAACTCGAGTCGCAAAAAAAACGCTATTTTTCTTAGAATTGTTTTCTCTATACGACCGTATTTTTTGTTTGCTGATAACAATTAGTGACCAATTTACATGGGGGCTTTCGCTCGTTGATTGGACTACTGGTGCATCAACACCACTGAGCAACCATGCCACAGTATTCCAAACGTGTGAACAAATAGAATATATGAAGAACACATCAGTGGCAGATGAATCTACATATACACACAGTCAAGCTTCACTGTTGGCTCTGCAGTAACGAAATGTTGATTCTAGTCTTGTCTGGGAATGCCATAACGCAGAAGTTAACCAGATGTAACCAAAAGTTCTCTGCAGAAGTTCTGCAAAGAAGAGCTCAAAAAAGGTTTTCTTGGGCCGCAGCCGGCTCGTCCGACTTCCAAGAGCCGCTATAAAACTCTCGCTCTGGCCTACAAAAGAGGGGTTACCCTCAATGGTCCCAGAAGCAGCAGTAAGCAGCTCTTCCAGTGAGATCCCCCATACACCCATAGAAAAAAAAAGACCACTAGCAAGACCTCAATTTCTTTTTTTGCAGTATATATTCACAAATAAATATATTGTCAAATAATATGAAATAATTAATAGAACTTTTGTGAAATAATTAACTATTTTTTTATTTTAAATAAATTTTAACAAATTACTGTAAAATGAAGTTATTTAATGATAATTTGAATATTATATTGTAGTAACATTGGATGAATTTAATTTTTTAAAATTATTATCTGCACTTAATATCCCATGAAAATCGCAGAAACAAACATTCGTTACAAATTTTTGAAACAGTATATAGTTTGGAAATCAAATTAAAAGAAATTAATTTTTGGCAATCAGATATATATGATGGTATTACATGAATTTGTATAAAAATATAACCTACCAAATAGCCTACGTCTAAAGTGTTTTGGCTGAGAAACACAGCCAAAAAAATTTATGCTTCCAAATAAGCCTATGTCCAATGTATTTCGGAGAAACACAAGCCGCCTTCTAAATGAGCAATGCAACAAGGTGATTACGACTTATGTATCTTCCGAGAGCGGTGCAGTATCTAACATGGCACGTGCATTTTTCTTTTTACTCTAGCCTCCAGTGGTGTGTATCTATTGGCAGCCATGCCCCACGTTCCTTCGTTTACATTCGGTACCATAGATTAATCAGGGAATAAAAGGAAATTTATACAGCCTCAAATGTCAATTAGTCGTACGATGCTTTCGAGCGCTGCAACAGCTATTAATACTTGTCGGATGTGCTAACTGCGTCAGCGCTGCGAAACGGCGAATAATTGAAGCCGAATGCAAAAAGACAGTATAATACAGTGGTATTCAAAGCGTAGCTGTTGTATTAATTATGGAGAAAATGGCCAAAAAGGTCATAATTTTATTTTTGTTATTCATATTTATACGAGGTGTTAAATATTGGTGCTATTAAATAACCGAACTACTGGCATAACACCTTTTATTCGATACCAATTACAGTAGCAACTTTTTCACCTTCAATGTACTCCTCTTGGCGATCTCTACACCGCTCCATACGACTTTTCCATTGTTGAAAGCAGTGCTGGAAGTCCGCTTCTATCAGCTGGTTCAGAACCTCCGTCGTTTTTGCTTTAACCGCTTCCACACTTTCGAATCTTGTTCCCGTAGTAATAGTAATATAGTTTTGCACAGAGTAATTATATATGTCCCATAAGGGGCCACAGCGAAACTACAAATACTTTGGGTAAAAATATTACGATTTAACCAAACTTAGTTCAAAAGTTATTGGTAACCAAGATACAGAGTTTAAAAATTAAAATTGTATTTTCGATTTCCATGAATAACGTCTTTAAAATACCTTCTTTTTTTATTTTTTCTGCAGTTAGGTGTTCCTTTTGACAATAAAACATCTTGCCAAATTTAAAAAACTGGTAATACTAAAAATATTACCGATAATATATTTTAATTGATTATATAACGAAAAACAAGTTTTTTTTAAAGAATAATAATAATAACTTTTGGACTAAGGTAAGTTTGATTAAAGCGTAATACTTTTACCAAAGTAATCTGTAGTTTCACTATGCCCCTTAATAATGGGATACGCTGTATTTTGACACCCATCTACAGGGTTTAGTATACAAGACAGAAAAAAATTCTGGTATAAATTATTTAGTTAACTTCCTGGATCATTATTTAAGCTTATCAACATTTACAACTGGGCCTCAAAAAGTCACGAAACGGAATAAACATCTTTTTTTAGTGGGTCACCCTATATATTTTCTGGAAGAACTGTTTCCTCTGACTTAAAAAATGTATACTTTACTTTATATTAACAGTAGCGTACTACATATTTAAACTTAACAAAAACTGGTGAACTTTTTTTAATCTGAAGTAGCTTTTTTTAATCTTGTATAAAAACCTTCTAGGTAGATGTCAAAATATGGACGAAAATCTTTGACGAACTCTCAGTTTTGTTTCTTCTGGTCATGTAGATGGATTACTTCTTATAAAATATTTTCGAATTTTTTTCAATAAAACATATTGTATAGGTTTACCACGTATAATTTACTCGTATAATTGATATGTTTCACAGTTAACTGAATGCAAAAAATACATATATAAAAATACGCAACCTGATAAGACACTCCATTTACTTCCAAACACCAAAAATGTTACGTATTTATATCAAACAAATCAGAAAAGAACAAATCTATTTGAATATATGTAAAAATATAGGTACAGGGTGTTCCATAAAAACACACGTGTTTATGTCATACCTCAAAAACGCGTTATTCATTTGTTTTTTCTGTCAACACATCACAAATATATTTAAAGACCAACAATATTACCTTCGATTCTTCTTGTTTTTTTTTCGTATCTTCAAAAATAAGCAAACTGAGCATAGGTATAATAAATAATCCTGTACGTGTTGGAAAGGAAGCTAAAGAAGAAAAGTAGAACACATACGAGCATCAACACACAGTAAGTATTCAGGACAGTATGTCATTGGAGAATTAAAAAAAAAAACAATCGCCCGAAAAAGCTTTGTCCACATATTGTTTTCACGAATGATAATATCAGCAATGTAATAAAAAATAATTGGTAACAGATTTTACGGACCACGTGATATTTGCGGCTTCTCCTGTAAAAAAAACGTAACATAATTAGAAATTACTGACCACAAGAAATTTCGTTTAACGTTACACCAAACAAAAAGAGCCTGCAAGCCATGGATCTAATTAGAATACTGTCAGCAAAAACTATTAAAAACCGTATTTATATGTGTGACACCTTTATGACTTTTGGTATCTGGATATAACATGTACACATATTGGGTGTGTTTTATATAATAAAATCAGATACTCATATTTTGACAAGAATATTTTTAAATTAACTCCAAAATTGTCCAAGACCAATTTACTTCAACTTGCACCAGTTCGCCTCAAAAGAGGTTTAATTTATATTACACAGTTGTGATAATTAGCATACATGCATTGAAATTATATACTCTTTTACAAAAACCATCAACAAACTTTCTGTGATCTTTATTTTTAATGCGGCTTCAGTGACATTAACATGCTGTTCGGCAGATGTCATAGTCGTAACAGTACAACCCCCACTGTTTTATTGTAATTTGCATTTTCATTGTGGTTTGTTCAGTATGCGTGTCTTCTCTGTAATTGGTTTAGTGGAACCCTAATTTAGAAGTCATGAATGATAATTTGTCGCGACATCGTGGGTAGGATGATACAAAAAAATGTAAATTACCAACTGCCGTATCTATTCTATCTATAATAATTCAACACTCCCTAATTATTTTGTAAAGTATAACATAGATTAGGTATTCTCAAAATAGCCTAGTACTGTTTACATCGCACAGATGTTATTGAAGTATTAAAGACAAACTGACGCATTATATTAGAATCAAACAGAATATACGCACCTACGCACCGATAGATTCCCTTGATCTTAACAAATTCTAAGAGTGAACCAATTGTCATAAGAATTCTCGAGAGTGGGCATGGTCGATCACGTGTTGCCGACGACAACGTATGTTCCAAGATATTAGAAGACAATAATCCAATAAATTATCATTTACCATAATCACACCTACTACCTTATGAATTTTTTTTTTTTTGGAAAATAAACTATCATGTATTTTTTTTGGAAAAATCGTTTGGATAGGATAAACGATTCAATGATCAATTTGTGATTTAGTGTCCAAATAGTTTCGTCCATTTTTCTATACACAACTATAGCGCCACCGACATTTTTTTTAATGACTAAGGTAAATATCGATATAGTTTCATTAGTATAGTTTCCTTTAAGTATGTCGATATTGTATAAGTTTATATATAACTGCACAGTAAACTTTACAATTAAACAATGACATGTTTTGGCTTTTGCTCTTTATGATAAAAAGATGATGATTATGTATCGCCTAGAAATCGTTTTTACATAAAAAAAAAACAATGGAAACTACACCATAAGTGGCAATTCCAATACATATGAATTGATAGATCTATCTGAACTTATATAGGGTCAGTATACCAAAATATATAAAAGATGTATGTTAAAAAAAATCAGATCCTCTTTGGAGAATCACCCGTTATATATCCAGTATCAATGTAATAAATAATGAAATAAAATACGAAGTGTGTAAATTAACTAATAAGACTGGCAACGTAGCGCTCGACTCAACTCTGCGGAGCCGAGACTTGGAAGGTAGGTTAACATTTAATGCACCTTCAATACAAGTTTGAACTTGTTAGAGTTTGTTTGTTCTTTTTGACTGTTTTCGTAAACCGGTTTTTTCTAGAGCGTTTTAAAAATGAGTGACATTAATTTTTGAGCAATGGTGTGCTATAAGGTTTTCCTTCAGACTTGGACACAGTGCAACGCATAATTTTGCAAAACTTTTTTTTTTGCGATGGTTTAAGGCATTCTCAGAAGGAAGAGAGTCGTTTGAAAATGAACCACGAAGCGGAAGGCGTTCATCTTCAAGAACCGATGAAAATATCCATAGAATACAGGATATTCTGCGTTCATATCGTCGGTTGACGACAAGAATGATCGGAGACTAACTAATATTTTGACTAACGAATTGGGGATGAGAAAAATCTGCGCAAAAATGGTTAGAAAAAGCATTTTCATCAGGAGAGAAAGGTGTTTTGACTTTTTGGAATCGATTGAAAGTGATCACCATTTTATGAAACGTCATTACTGGTGATGAGACTTGGGTGTTTGGGAGTCGAAGATCAAATGCATGCTGATTGGCTTTTTTGATGGCCATGGAATTGTCCACAAAGAGTTTGTGCCTCCAGGCCAAACAGTAAATCAATACTTATACAGAGAGGTTCTTGAAAAACTTCGAAAAAGGGTCATGCGTGTGAGACCAAACATCAAGAACATCTGGATGTTGCATCACGACAATGCGCCTTGTCATTTCAAGAGTAAACGAGTTTTTCGCCTGACTTGAGTCCTTGTGACTTTTTTCTCTTCCCGAGATTGAAAAATCACCTCAAGGGACGTCAGTTTGGGACCACAGAAAACATTAAAACGACTGTAACAGACCAGCTGAAGGCTATTCCAGTATATGAGTTCCAGCACTGCTATGAGGATTGGAAAAACCGTCTCTAGCGCTGTGTGGCTTCCCAACGCAGTTATTTTGAAGGAGACAATACTGAATTCTATTCGAACAAATAAATATAAAAAACAGCCTCATTACTTAATTTACACACCTCGTACTATAGATATTTGTAATCAGAATCATTAACAATAGGAATAAAGTCATTAAACAACAAAAAAAAATTTCTTTAGTGTAGAAAATGTAAGGACTATAAGAAATTATGCGCATTTTTTTCACAGACTATTTCAACTAATTAAATATTTAATTCAAAAGCAACGTAAGGTGAGCTACGCACTATAAATTAATTAGATATTAATTATGATGAACGTGTTAGAAATAATGTCGAGGTATAACGGTTTTGGATGTTGTGACGTTAAAATATGTGTGGATAATTTGTATTGACATATATTATACCCATAATTTTTTAATGAGCATCACCAAGATAAGCGAGGCAACTGAGAATGCGAAAATTATTCACCGTTCTCTTCGTATATTATCATTATTAGTATATTACTAATATTATTAATATATTTTGTATAAATTTGAAACACCCAACTGGCACAAGGATTGTATACAGGTGAGTTACTAATTTGGAAAAAATGTAACATAATAAGCACAAAATTATTTAACAAAATATGCTCCAAAAATTCGATTGGTATTATCAATTAGGAGTTAGCTTATGAACGTTTTAGGTATACAGGGTTTTTCAACTAGGAGACATGGCGGCGTTCATAGTTTATTTAAATGGCAATCCAGGAGTTGGTAGGAGCGCACCAAACTTCAGGAGTGTGTTCTACATTTGAAACTAGTTAAAAAAATATACTCAAACGTTGTTAAGTAATCGATTTTTTTCAAGCTCTAGCTTCTCAGCAAAAACTTCTACATTATATTAGTTGAAAACTAGTGTTGTTCTTATAGTGTTATTCTTGCTCGTTTTGAAATAATGCGTTTCAAATAAATAAAACACTAACGAGAATAAACTTGTATACTTTTTTTAAAATATAAAAATTCACTTATATACTTCATAAAAATTTGTTCACCGATTCTTATTACCTATGCTGAACTAGTTAACTATCTGTGTCTGTTTATTGTAGCCACGAACACTGTTTCATTTTGGAGATTCACCTCACAGGAGACAGGTCTTTTTTAATTTTTTGCAAAATAAATTACAAGTACTACAAGATGATGTTCCTCTGCACAGGAGCGCTTGTACATTTCGCTTGTCAAGTAAAGCAATATGTGGATTTTGTATTGGTCGTCACAAATATGTCCAGACCTCGTACAAATGGTCTGTTTTTTTTGGGAGTGGTTTAAAGAAGTATATAAAAAGAAAAGTTATCACTTGAGATGCACTAATTCGACTTGTTGTATTCGAATTGTGCAGTTTGTAAACATTTGTAAACAATTAGAAAATTGTACAATTTGTAAACAAAAATAAAAATCAGATTACATTTTACTTTTATTAGTGTTCGATACGTTTATTCCAACTCACCCTGTAAACGCCATCGTGGTGTAATGTTCGTTGTATAACCTTTCTAGTTAGATAACGAAAATGTTTGTTAATAAAGATGTGTTTTTTATTATGAGTAAATATTTGATTCATACAATTACAAAATATGGTAAATTATAATCAATGAAGTAATATATTTGTTGATACTTAAACTTATTAAAGACCATTGACCGCGTGTGGTTGCATCAGCAATAATCAAAAATAAATCATGCATACCTCAGGACTAGAGAGAAAAAAACTACATAATGGCAATCGTATGAATGAATACGACAATAATGCCGGGATATTGTACTCCTTAGTAAATCAAGCTTTACGTGGGGACAATGGTCCTTCCATTCTTTATTCTTTTGAAGTAAGTAAGCTATGGCGGGATCACGTGACACTGCTACTTGCTGCCCGATAAGATCGGCGCGAAGACACTCCGTGTGTGGCGAAATACATTACACACCTTAAAGTTAGTAGGAAAATCTTAATCTTTCTCACATTCGTAATAATGCTGGTAGACGGAGGTTTAGGACTCTAAAAAAATATATACATTCCGCAGGAATTGGCGCATCGGAGGAAAAATCACGTACGTCATGAGTATATTATTCGAATCTTATAGTGTGACTCTAAATTTTCATGTAAAAACTTAACAAACCGTGAAACACAGTGAAAGTCTTATAGGAACGTCAGTTTTTGTAATAAGTAATGTTTTCGTTTATTAACTAATGCGAGGCAAATTTCATCATTCGTCAACATATTGAAGATGGCAGTACAAAAAAGACGTATACCTATGATGGTATACTACAGGGTATCAGACTATATCTCATCTATCACACTCTCCCCACACCATAACCAAGGTCTTGGTTCTCCTGTATTTTTTTCTTTTAGCCTCCCATACTTGTTGAACTGGTCAATTGTTACTGTAATTTTAATGTTGATTCTATTTCTAGTTCCTCTCCTGTTATTGTGATTCGTATTCTTTCCCGTTTTGTTTCTCCTTTGACTCATTTGAGGTACTTTATTTTAACAACCTGTTTTTTAGCTCTCTCGTGTTTTTATTAATACACAGGATTCGCAGCCAAATGTTCAAAATAGGTCTACATATTACCTTAAATACGTTTAGGACCGGTACTTTTACTCCAGGTTAAGGCCGATTAAATAACCAGATAATAAGACTATGAAAATGTGTACAGAAAGTATAGAAAACACAATATAATCGTCAGTTTAATTACACCGCCTTTAAATAGAACAAAAAGTACCTGGCCTTTGTATTTTATTCGTGAGACTTTATTTTTTTCGTGAGATTTCCTGTTTATTTATTAATCTACTATCTACTGAGTACCGTTTTTTTCCTGTCCTATTATTAATTTCCGCTTCTTGTTTTCCAGTACTTCTATTTCTATTCCTAGATACTGAAAGGACTCATGACGATGCTTACTTCCGTCTGTATATTGATCTCTTCTTAATAATGATAATAAACTCTTCAGTAATCAGACTACCTGCCTCGAAGATGAGGTGGGAGAGGTCGCGCATTTGAGCTTCGGATATGAACTTCTTCCGGTCGACCTACCAACAGAAGAGGACCTCCAGACACACTGGATGGAACGTGCTTTACAGAGCCGTTTTCCAAATAAAGATACAGTCAGACCACATCGACAAAGATAAATGACTTTCCAACGACTACCTGTACCCCGAAACTGAAGGCTTCTTGACTACTATTCAGGGCAGGGTTATAAAAATAAGAAATTCAAAGAAGCATATCCTGAGAGACGACGTCGAAGACATATGTAGGAGATGTGGATCTGCAGGCGAAACTAGAGAACACATAATAGTAGGGTGTCCCCCCGCTAGCAGAGTTAATATATCTCGACAGGCTCAAACAATCGGGTATCATCGATTGTTTGGAAAGTTGAGAGATCCTTCGCTTAGTAAACGCTAGAAAATGTGTTTTTTGCATGTTTATCGTAACTAATTTTTGAAGAAATTTTAAACTATGTTAAAATCGTTTTTCACTTTTCCCTGTAATTACTGTCAATTAGAGCATGTAACCTCTCCTGCTAAACCAGATTAAATAAGTTTTTTATGTACAGTAGATATAAATAATGTGGGTCTCAAGACCGTGCCTTGAGGAACACATTACATATTTTTTGTACTACTTAAAGTG
The DNA here is from genome assembly GCA_029963805.1 of Aromia moschata. Taxonomy (NCBI): domain Eukaryota; kingdom Metazoa; phylum Arthropoda; class Insecta; order Coleoptera; family Cerambycidae; genus Aromia; species Aromia moschata. Next base: position 246,650 of record JAPWTK010000332.1, on the reverse strand, counting down.
CCTAATATTTTCACGCATTGTTCTCTTTCGCTTGGATAACTTTTCATGAGATCATATGCCTTTCCTCTGAAACCAATATTTTCTAAAGTCTCCAATAGTCCAGGATGACGTACTGTGTCGAAAGCTTTACACAGATCAACAAAGATGCATATACATAGATGTTTGATTTCATCCGTAGCTGTGTATATTTTCTATGTTAAATCTACGATGGCACCTTGTGTTGATCTGGTTATTCAGCAACCATGCAGTTAACTGGAAAATAATTTATATTTATCTACATATTTAATTATACGGCTTTTAATGATTTTGTACACAACTTTTGATAAAATTGGTATAAGTGATATCGGCCTGTAGTTTGTTGCGTCCTGACTTATTTAGTGGTTTAATTAACGCTGTTTTAAAGGTTTTTGGAAAATTACCAGTTTCAATAGAAACTTGCTTGATTAAAAAAGTATGTTAACGGTATTACTATATGTAACACGTACCTTTTAATAATTTAAAAGTAGGTTAAAATTTTATAAGATCTAATATACAGTAAGTAACGAAAGTCATCATACACCCACTTTTTGAAGTTTGCTTAAATTCTGATAATTTTTGTATTACAGCATTGATTTTTTTGTTTTTGACAGGATTATAGCTTGTGATATTCTGCGTCTAAAGCCGAAATTGAAGGCGGTATGTCTATTGTGTGAAAAGATCGCTAAAAAAGTAAAATTTCAATGTTTTCAAAGAAACGTAAATAACTCCGAAAAATAGTAAATCTCTTTCGAAGTTGTTGGACTCGTATTAAAGGGAAATCTTCAGTGTATCTATTTGACTGAGTCATTTTGAAAAAAAAATTCCTAGACAGGAAAAAAATCTAAAGTTGAACCAAAAAATATAACGAAAATTCAAAATTCTACCACCCTTAGTATCGTTTTCGTAAAAATCACTGTTCCTGAAATTTCAATAAAACACAGAGAGATGTAGAGGGATATTAATCCTAAATTTTTGTTGGAGTAATATGTGGCGTACAGGGCTTTTTTGAATTTTCGTGATATTTTTGGTTCAACTTTAGATTTTTTTCATGTCTAGGAAATTTTTTTTTCAAAATGACTCAGTTATGTTTCTCTGAAAACATTGAAATTTTAGTTTTTTAGCGATATCTTTTCACACAATGGACACACCGCCTTCAACTTCGGCTCATTAGACGCAGAATATCACAAGCTATAATCATGTCAGAAGCAAAAAAAAATCAATATTGTAATACAAAAATTATCAGAATTTAAGCAAACTTCAAAAAGTGGGTGTGTGATGACTTTCGTCGCTTACTGTATATGTATCTTGATGCATATGAAGAATATACTTAATTACACACAGAAACAAGAGACAAAAAGACAAACGAATATGTCAACATATAAAGGTAGGTACCTTTTTTTAAATTTAAATTTAAATTATTATTATTAATTATTTTAATTGTTTTAATTATTTTTTTAGTCTATTGGCCTATGAATTTCCTTTCTAGTGTTTTGTTTTAAAAATAATTTAATTTTTCGTTTAAATATATTTATGTTTTTTACATTCCTTACTGTTTCAGGTATGAAGTTATAAACCTTTGGTGCTAAATAAATATGAGATCTTTGGCCAATTGTTTTGGACATTTCTACAGATTTGCGATTTCTTTTTATTTCTAGTGTCATATTTATGATTTATATTTATATTTGTTTCAGTGTACTGCATAATAGCTAATTTTAAGAAAAATAGTTAACGAGGATCCAAGAAGGCGTTTCATCGTGAAGTAAATTTGTGGGACAATTAAATTCTTTTTCATATATAAATTTAATTATTCTTTTTCAGTTATAAACACTTTACCTTCCACAAACCCACAATTCCGTAACTCATATGAGGTTCAACTAATGCCGTGTGTATTATATTTAGATGTTTAATATCGATTATTTTCTTCAAAAGTTGGAAAAGTAGTATATGTACTCTTAATTTTTCTGTAATATTTTAATCAAAATGGTACTGTCCCTCTGTACATACTGAAACATGTAATGATCCTATTAGAAAACTGTGTTGGACGGCTAGTATCGATATATTTTATTTTTTCTGTCCTTACAGAATGTTTCACAGAAAACTATTTTTTTTTGTTAAAAGGGAATGAAAACATGCAAAAAATAATGTCGTTTAAAACAAATTTAACATTTTTCAAGCATACCAAAAAATGCTACCAAATTAAAATAAAAATTATGTAATTTAAATTTCCTAATTGTTTTGATGATTCTTTTTCTATATGAGAAACGAGGTGAAGACAATGTTACAAATTCAAGGTAATCTTTTATTCTAACCAATAAAAAGTAATATGTGGAGTAGAAAAAAAGTAAAAAGTATGTAGATGGAATAGCCTCGGTGTAATTAAATCAATCCTCGATTAACAAGCAATAAAATAAAGCATTCAATTAATGACCACAAAAAGGCCATCTCACGGGCAATTTAACACAACTAAACCGGTATAAAGGATGATTTATTTCAGGAGATAATTACAGACCCCTGTAGAAAAATAAATATGCCAGGATTTTCAATTTCGTAAAAGTTATGATTCCCGTGCCATAAATATTATTATAATTTCTAATTAAATGTCGTATTTTTCAATGAATAAATTTGTACGTGTCCCACACACATATATTCTCGGATGGTTGTATGGTAAACTAAAAAATGTTCCCTCGTTTTCTTTTTCGGTGCACGGAACGTGTTATACAACCACGGAAAAAGCCACGAGTTGTTTTAAGTTATGCTTCTGCAGGACATAGTACCCACGACACCCGAAAGTATTTATGGACGATGTTTTTTAAATTTGTTCTAGCTGTCCCCTTCGAGATATCAAACGCCTCTGTATACAAAGGCTTGGAAGACGTATGTGTTATACACGAAGACTTTAGAGTCTGCCATTAGCACAAATCATTATAGGTGTTATCATTTTGAAGTAAACTAACGATCTGTTTGAAAAAACCATCAAATCTGGCCATGAAAGAGAAATTGCATACCTATAAGTCATTTTTTTATTGATATATTTATGGGAATACAATAATTTTAAAATTTGGAATTTGTATACTTCGGATTAGTGATCTTATTTTGATACGGTACATATCGGAATATCATTTCCGGTTTTGTTTGAAGTGTAACGAACTGTTCATAGAAAAACACTCTTGCTAAATTAGAGTGTACATTAAATTTACTAAACTTACATAAAAATAAAAATAAAACTAGTTAATGCAGTTAATGTCTTGTCCGTTTATAAATCTGTTTACATATTTATTGTTGACGCTGTTATTATGAAAGAAGCAGAAAAATTTTTCAAAATAGTTTAAAAGTGTTGAAGACACTATTAAAAGAAAACATAGTGAAATTAAATAAAAACAAGATAAAAGTAATGGTAATGGATGATCAAGAAGATATAGATATAAATCGAAAAACTAAACATAGAATATCTAGGTGTGAACTTTTAGTACCTAGGAATATAAATAGAAGCAAAGAGGAAATTAATAGGATTGAAAAAAACGTTGTACTATTTTTTGTTTACGTTTGATTAATACAAAAAACGAAATCTCAATGAAAAATAAAATAATAAAAGCATATCCCAAGCTCAAGCCAAACCTATGTTTTTCTTTATTCTTCTTTCTCGTTGACCGAAAATTTCTTTTCGAAAAACACCCCGTCATATTTCAACGAAATGTCAAAAATCTATGTGAACCGTATTAAATGAAAATTCAAATTATGTAAAAATATTTCAGTTGATTCGTAATAAGTGCCCAATATTTTAGAGTGATTTTTCAAGTAATTTTAAGATATATCTTAAATATTCTCAATATAAAATATATTTATATGTTGTTATGTGGTCAGAAATGTTTCGTCAAAATGTGGTCAAAAAATTTCGAAGAAACAGGATTTTTTGATTCGTATTTTTTTCATAATATTGCTATTTTTAAACTAATTTTTGAAATATGGTACATCTGCTACACTTTCAGATACGTACAAGTAAATATCTAAATGTTTAAGTGTTATACAGGGTGTTGTCTTTTCAGAGTGCATGGACCCTTTGGCGCATTTTTTACGACGGCACTGACCTTTTTTGGGAATAAGTTCTTTAGACTATTCTAAGGACAGGTAATTTTACTCTCGGTTAAGGCCGATTAACTAGCCAGTATCCAGAAAAATGTAAAAATGTATAAAGATAAAAATGTATACAGAAAGTGTAAAAAGACACTTTACAGTCTAAACGTCAGTAAATTAATCCGACTAAATGTACTTGGCCTAAATATTTTCGTTGTCTTGTTTCTTTTTCATAACTGTCACCGTTTTCGAATTATTTAACAAAATATCTATACAAGGCTAATCTTATCACTGAAGTAGCCTGAGAAAGTTGAGGTTCACTAATAATTTTACTTGGCTGACATGTTTACGCGGGTGTAGTGATGTAGCGGCTTCAAAAAAATCGATTTTTTTTCTTTGCCTTAATTGATAGTATACCACTAGTAGAATATGCTCTCAAAGTCCCAAGTATGAATTTGTATTTTAGCGGATAAAATTAAGCTCGAGAAGTACGTATGCCCGAGCGCACTGTCCAGCAAAACCAGAGAGGGAGCCACGCAACGGCTTTTACTAGTACACTCAGTCAGCTAGTGTTTGTAATGGCATTGTATACATTCAATCTACAGTATATACACTTCCTAAATGTATTAAATCAGCTCTCAAGTTATGTTCTATCTACTTTTTTCCCGTTCGGAAACTTTAAATGCATTTTTCTCAAGACCATGTTTGTGAAACGCGTGTGCAAGATAACTCCGAATTTTACAGATGGATTCATATGATTTTTTTTTTAATGAAATGTTATTTAATTTGCCACTTGATGAATGTATTCTTAGAAGTAAAAATTTCGTTTATAAAAAGTTATAAACAAAAATAAGTTTAAATTTTTTTTTCAATCGCATTTTTTATAATTTTTTTAATACTTTAAATATTCATCGATTGACTACACTCATAAACTAAAGAAAAACATTTTGTTTTGTTTTTTCATCATCCAACGAGGCTCTACGAAGTCTTTTATTTATAACTTGCTTGGTTATGCATAAAATTTAATAAAAAAATGAATTTGAACACTTCTATGTATGCACAATAAGTGCTCAAATTTGCAAAAATATATATTATGTACATAGTTTTTCTAAAAAAAATTGACAAAATCAACCTTTTTTTGGCTCTCTATACCAGGATACCCCCTTAAGTAAATAATTTAAAGAAAAACAATACTTGTATTATAATATATATACTATAATTTGTAGTAGCATGTATCTTCCAAACGAAACGTTTCTGACCACGTTTATTATAAGTTTTAACTTTTGTCTAAAAATTATTTGAAAAATCACCTTATAAAATATAGGACACTTATTAAGAAACACCCTGTATATTGCTTTAAATTTATTAATTTGAAGCTAGTGCACTTCCGGTAAAACTGGAAGTAATATTAATTTATATGTATATCTGCCATGTCAAAATAAGTAATGAACGCAAAACTTACTGTAAAAAACTTTAAACACCTTCTTATATATTCCTATAGCCTTCTAGTATATTCCTTTCTTCCAATATTCTTAACCCTTTCGAGCTTTGTGGTACATGGAACGTACCACAATTTCAAAAATTCTTTCCTAGTTGCTTTGGGGTATGTCGTGCGTACCGCTGCGCTGGTGCCAAACTTTTGTTATTGGTGTGCCACCTAGCACTTAGCAGTAAAACTTACAATTAGCGACAACAGTGCTGATTTAAGCGGGTGTCTATTTACATGTGACTGTCACTTATGGTGACTAGATTGTGCAATGTTATATTATTAAAAATTCCCAAAAATATGACGAGTAAGTACAATTTTATGGTAAAATGATCATATTTGTAAGTGATAAGTATACTGAATTATTAGATATTCGATAGCATGTCGTTGAACAATGTTTATTTTGTGGTATATCAAATATACCACAAAGCGTCAACGATGCGTTTTTTCTTGTTTTACGATGTTTTATTATATGTATTTTGTTTTCCTGTTTAGGAAGAAGTCGCGGGCGATATACAGATTTAGAAAATCTCGATGAATGGTGGCCACGAATTATCTGGCATTTTATCGATGTCGCAGTGGTCAATGCGTCAATTATTTATCAAGAGAGGTGTGGAGGTAGTACAGGATTGAGCTTGAAAGATTTTCGCTTAGCTGTGGTTGAGGGATTAATAGGTGCTGGTAAAATATTAATGAAACGATAACAACAAGGGTAAGTTTGGAACCGAAGAAACCGGTCAACAATTACAAGAGAATAATCCCAATTGAACAAAGGGTGGACCAAGTAGTTGCACATGCCTGTTTATGGAACATATAGAAGATGCGGCTTGTGCAGCACAAGAAACCACCAGAGGAGGTCAAAATGGTCCTGCTCAACATGTGGAGTGGCTCTATGTCTTTCGGACACTGTCATGTTTTCAAAATTTTCATAAAACAAATTAATTTTTGTTTATTTATTGCTTAGTGGTATATCTGGCATCCCACATTTTTTTGAAAAAAACTAATTTGAATAAAATTTTGAAAAAAAATATTTTCTTGTTAGTTAATTACCTATATGCAACAATGTCTAAAATCAGCATCTTAAATTGTTTTTTTTTTTTTATACTTGCTGCCCACAAAGGGTTAAATATAATCTTAAGAATTTGTTCTATAGCTTTTAACGTTAATAGTATATAATAATAATAATAATGATATGAACAAAAAAATGTTGGAATTACATTTTTCACAGATATTTATTTCAAAACCAAATAGGGGAAGAACTGGTCTTATATTCTTGATCTACCCTATATGTGCTTCATGCACACATTTGAGAAGAAAAAATAAAATAAAACGAAAATGTGGAAACTTTTTACTAAAGTGTTATAATGTTTAATTCCAAACTGTCCAACTGTGAAGAGATTTTATAGACAGAAGAGATTTAAAGAAAAGTTGTTTGAGAAGAGTGTAATAAGATCTTTTAGAAATATTGTTTTTTATACTTAGTTTTTTTTTAATTAAACTCGCACTTCGTACCGTCCTGAATTTGAAGAAATAGATATACTGAAAAATTATTCGTTAGATCACTTATTCCATCTTCATAAATTGCAGTAACAAACTCTCAATCACGGATGGAAGTAAAAACAATGAAATACAGGTACCACGATTTTTTATTATTTGCTACCAATAATTAATTTCATGCGACCTTGGTAGATGAATACAAATTACTTTTTGCTACACTGTCATATAATCTTGTTATACTGTATCATTAGCTTTACAGCGCGCTTGTTTAATGAAACAAGAAAGAGGCGTTTCAACGCCGTTTAAAACTTGCATAAATAACATAAATTCATGTAACCTGGAACCATTTAGCCTCTGTATACTTACAAAGGTATAGTATACTGTCATGAAACTGTAAAATTTACTACGGCAAATTATTCATCTATCTGACATGACTATAAAATAGTATATCTATCTACAACAGATACACTTACAATACTTACAAAAAAGTATTCGTACAGGAAAGTTACTAAGAAATATACATTGTTTTTACTAAGAGAGCACAGGATATTAAACACAAATAATTTATAACAGAAAGCTTTAACTCTATATGTGTTATATACAAAGTTACAATAATATTATTAAACATCTACAACATCATAAAAATATTTATTGAAAACATGTACCTAAAATGCAGGTCAAAAAAAGTATTCGTACACTTAAGTGCTAATAATAAAAAATAACAGAAAACCTAAATTAGTAATGGGTATGGTATCCTTTGTGACGAATGACTGCTTGCAGCCTTTTGGGCATTGACTCTACTAACTTTTGAGTAAAATCAGAAGAAATATTTTCCCACTCTTTAAATAAAACTTCTTTTATGCGATTTCTGTTAGAAATTTCATGTTTCCGGATTCTTCTTCCTAACTCAGCACAGACATTCTCGATACGGTTGCGGTCTGGAGATTGCGGTGGTGTTGATAATACATGGGGGAACATTGTATAACAAATACTCTTTAACTATCCGGGCTGTATGTTTGGGATCATTATCATGTTGAAAATAAAATGTATCTGCGATTCTCAATTTATGAGCACTAACCTGGATATTTTGTTTTAAAATATTCAAGTACATGAAACGATCCATTATGCCCGCTATAATATGTAGTTTACCTACCCCATTCTCCGCCATACATCCCCAAACCATTAAAGAGTCGCCTCCATGTTTGAAAGTAGGTGACAGATTTTCCTTATTAAGCTCTGTTCCAGGTCGCCGCCATACCCGTTTGTTACAATCTGCCCCAAGATTAATAAACTTCCTCTCATCACTAAATAGAATGTTCTTCCAGAACTGTACTGGCTTTGTAACATACTGTGTTGCGAATTCTAAATGTTTTCGTGGAGGCGGCTCTTCAATGGTTTGGGGATGTATGACATATTATAGAGGGCATAATGGATCGTTTCATGTACTTGGATATTTTAAAACAAAATGTCCAGATTAGTCATAGATTGGGATTTGCAGATACATTTTATTTTCAACATGATAACAATACCAAACATACAGCCCGGATAGTTAAAGAGTGTTTGTTATACAATTGGCCCCATGTATTATCAACTCCACCGCAATCTCCAGACCTCAACCCCATCGAGAATGTCTGGGTTGAGTTAGGAAGAAGAATCCTAAGAATTAGAAGAGAAGTTTTATTAAAAGAGTGGGAAAAGATTTCTTCTGATTTTACTCAAAAGTTAGTAGAGTCAATTCCCAAAAGGCTGCAAGAAGTAATTCGTCAAAAAGGATACCATACCCATTACTAATTTAGGTTTTCTGTTATTTTTTATTATTAGCGCTTAAGTGTACGAATACTTTTTTGACCTGTTTTAGGTACATGTTTTCAATAAATATTTGTATATTGTTGTAGATGTTTAATAATATCATTGTAACTTTGTATATAATACATATAGAGTTAAAGATTTCTGTTATAAATTATTTGTATTTAATATCCGGTGTTCTCTTAGTAAAAACAATATATATTTCTTAGTAACCTTCCTGTGCGAATACTTTTTTGAGTAAGTGTAATTATTCTTTAAGGTATGATTTCGTTTATGTCATAGTTAACAGATTCACGTTATTTTCAACAGAATTCATGATTGGTGTGTTTCTAAATAGTGCAAACAGCGGTTCCAGCAAGTTTAACTAACGTTAATACATTTTGACCAATTCGAACAGCCATTCGACATTAAAAACACGTGCATTACGACTCAAATATCAAATGTTTTTCAAAGGGTTTAGTTTGATTATTTGAAAACGAGAGTTGTAGTGGTTTTCATATTATAAATATATTACAATGTTATGAAATTAAAGCAGAATGTTTTATTATTTCTAACTATTTAAAAAAAATGAGAGAATAAAGAAGTTATTTTGCTTTTTAAAGAAGATTGTTTCCTCATTATAACCTAAACCCAAGCGGGCTTTATGTAGAATTTTAGAGGGGTTGTTCCCAGTCACATTAAAGATAGTATAAAAGGATCCCCACCAATGAAAATCACGTTCCATGACTTCTCTGAGACAGAAAATTAAAAATTATCTTACTATATTTTCTAAATTTTATAATATAATTCCATTTAGCAACAGTGACAATTCTCTGACCTAGATTCCATGAAAAATTCCATGTTTTTTTGGGATTATCAACTAATTTTCTAATTTTTCCAAGGTTTCTCACGTTTAACAGATGTATATTTACACTTAGATTTGTATATTTACACTGAAGTTCTTCAACATAAGTTTCTCATAACTCACTACGATTTTTAGAACATTAAAAAATCTTTTGCAACTATAGTCCAATAAATAAATAATGAGATGAGTCATCCGCGTCATCAAAGGTAAACAAAGGTAGTAACAATTTAGTGTCACTAGTCAGCGTCCGAAGTGGCGGTTGCAAGCAATACTGTAATATGAAAAGATTACTTGAAAGTCGAGAGTAACAACACATGAAAATAGGAACGGTTTGTTTACCTGAAACGTTTTAATATTTATTCCATATCAGTGAACTTTTGTAATGTGATTAAATTAAAGGGACATTTTTTATTATTTCTAAAGTAACGAATTATATCAAGTTTAGCAGCGTCAGTGGCGGTGATTACTACCATAACACTGAGAAATAATCACTTCAAAGTTCAGATTATCAAAGTATGGAAATATGTACGGTTTATTTATATTTAACTGCAACATATTATTGATAATTATTCGATATCAGTCAGCCTTTGTAATGTAACTAAATTTGATATAATGAGACAAGTTTTATTATTCATGACGTAACAAATGTTATCCCTACATAAAATAAATTTCTATGCCACCATTATATACAGTAAGCAGCACATGCTAATGTGTACATTAGGTGGATATTAAAGACATATTAAATGATACATTTTTATGTCATAGTTAGGCGAATTTACTTGGGCCGGGGGCTTGGTTGTACAGAAAGCTAGGAGGGGGTCTTACCGGAAATCTAGAGAGCAACGTTGCCAGAACTAACTGTAACTCGTAACTCTGCATAATAAGTCTATAAAAACCCTATATTTAGAAAATGTATTTATGTACGATCAATTATTATAAGCCAATTTAATTTTCAGACTGCGTTGCGTATCGTATAATAAAGTTTACTGTTATCTTTTTTCAACCCAACTACTGTGAAATAATTTTAAACAGTTAATATTACTTTAAACAGCTGTGAAACTATTTAAAAATATCTAATAGGAATTTTATGTTGATATGACAACAGCGAACGCACGCAGCGAACGAAGGCAGAACGAACGGTCCACTGGTTCACTCTAAGCTCCACCTACTAATGCACTCTCCTTGCCCCGTCCCGGATCTCCGCGGTTGTCGGCGGCCGCGCTCATACCGTCTGTCATTTAATTATTTGAACTTTTTCGTCAATGTGATAAATATCCATTTTTATTTTTATAAATGTATGTAGTGCTTCTACAATACAGCTCGTAATAACGCACTTTTCTAATCAGGCACTGGACCAGTATAAAATATAAAATGGTATTTTAAATTTTAACTCAAACAGCCCTACCGACAAACAGGATGCCTTTCATACGCCTGCGCTAGCGCCTGCGCGATTGAATCTCACCTCATGTTTACTCTTCTTACAAATAAGTTAAATTATCATTTGCCCTTCATTCGGCTATGTACGCATTAGGCTGCCGCATACTGTATGTAATTCAAATATTGGGGAAGACTGATTCTCAATACCTTCGCCGTTTATAACTCGTGATTTGTCATCGTGTATGTTGATTTCATTTTATTTCTTTGCCAGACTACATACGTTTCATATTTTAGCACACAAAAAAAACAATGAAATAACGCTTTCTCGTCCAAAACCAGAAACGCGCCATTAAATTAAAACGGAGGCACTGAAAGAGAGACGGAAAAAAACAACGTCTGCATTCTTCGTCCACTATTTTACTGCATCCCGGCCCATCGGAAAGTAACATCGCAGCTATCCGGTAATAATGGTAATAAATATTTGAAAGGATTTTGAAGCGTGGTGCCGGCCCTCCTCGATCTTATCGACGGATCTACGGTGCCCAAAAGGGGTCCGCGGTATCCGTATAGAGGCTGTCCGTCGACAATGACAGCGAATACCGAAAATATCTCGGCGATCAATGACGATCTCAGATCTTATCCTGAGTAAAAACAACTGCCTCAAAAACAAACAAGAGTGCTCCATAAACACCGAGCCCCGAAGAAGACTCGCCCTGTTTATACAGTGTGTAAAAAAAGTATGGCTACATTCTACAACTAACAAAACACGGATTTTCGTAAAAAATCCACGTTAGTGAATTTCCTTTTTTTTTTGTTTGTTCTTTTTACTATAAGGAAGGTAGTGTCAACATGGATCAATACACATGTGAAATCCTTAAAACTGAAGTTGCCTATAATCAAAACTTTAATGTTGCATTAGCAAAAAGGATTTGATTTTTGACGGTGCAGAACAACAAATCAAATTTTCATTTTCTTGTGATGTGGAAAATTGAAAACGGAATGAATGTGGAAAAAAATGTACCTGAGGAGTTGAAGTCGTTGGCTAAGAGTAGCTATGACGCTTTTTGAAAAATTGGTTTATTTATTTATTTATTTATTTATTAAAAAGGAATGTTATTTAGTGACAAACTGTTTATATTAGTTATATTATTAATTTATTTTATTTACACTATTTTGTATGTTACAGTCTATTTCTTTTTGTTTTTCCATTATTCAAAAAAGTTTAGGAGACGATTAAAACCAATGAATTTATTCGTCTCCTGATGGATGCTAACATGTTTGCCAAAACGCACGTCGAATACAAAAAAAGTGTTTCCGTGTTAAGTGGTGAAAAGTGTTCAAATGTTGAGGTTCCTACGCCGAAGATTTCAATTCTCCTCCTGTATAAGAGAAAATGGTTTAAATTTTGACCATTTACTAGATTAAGTTTACGTTTTATATTTATTTTTCAAACAATGGTATATGAAAGTGTAGTATTTTGCCATACTCGTAAAATAATACTCTATAAGACTGGCAGAAAAATGTAGGCTTGCCATTTAATATAAATAACGTAATATTCTCGTGTTACAACTAGCGCCATCTTTGTTTGTTAACATAAAAAAGTGTGAAACAAAAAAAAAATAAGAAAACTCACTGGTCGATATTTTTATATGAAGCCGTGTATTTTTCAAGATATTAAATTTATTCCACACTTTCCTTGCACCCTGTATGGGCGAGACGAGTCCGTATCTCGTATATTTGCTGAGGTCATTTTTTAACAGGTAGATCCCTAGCCGATACTGTCCGTAAAAAAGTTAAATTGGGGGCGTTTTATCATGATACGCCCGTAATTAAATTTATTGACGGCGATTTGTTTCCCGGTACATCACCGAGTCCAAATTCTTTTGAAAAGAAGACCTCGACACGACGGCATTGTTATTCGATATCAGTAATTCAGATAAGAGACAGTGTTAAAAAACAATTACTTAAATTAAATGGGATGCACGCTGAAGATGGCAGACCATTTTTCGATTCGATTTTATTGCCATAGATAACTGTAAATTTGACTATACACAAATAGATCCCTCGATCTTAGCAGATTTTAAAAAAGTGAGGAAGGAGTGGGAAGACATGTAAACAAAGACGAAATATATGGAGACATCCAAAAAAAAAACGTCATCAACTCTGGCTATGAACGAGAAAGATGGAAATAGCGGCCATGTCTTAGCTTTTCGGTTATGTCAAACTTTTGACAAGTGACTGTCACAATTTGTAAAATAAACAATGGCTGTCATATGATGTGACAGTCTTGACAAGTAAATAAGGTTATAAATTCGATGAAGAATAGAAATACGTCTTTTTTTTTCTCGGCCAACTTTGATGACGTTTTTTTTTTTGGATGTCTCTTTACTAAATTTTAATAAAAACCCACAGTATTAGTTATGCAATTTATTTGAAATTTTTACATAACATGTACTTCAATACAACAAAGAAATGGTTAAAGTATCAATAGATAATTTCAACATCATCTTGGTATTTGTAGTGATTTTCATGTAAAATGGCACGATTTTGCGATTATTTACAATGTCTAAAATTAGACAGATTCAAAATTATCGTCAATTAAGTGATCGGATTTTTCGAATGAGGGAGGCCGGATTTTCTCTAATGGAAATTGCCAACCTAGTTGGCCAGAACATGACAACGGTTTTAAGATGTTGGGCCAGGTTGTCTGAAGAAGGGGTTCATGGACGTCGCCGAGGATCAGGACGTCATAGGAGGATTACAGATAGTGAAGAACATTACCTGAGAATGTTGACGGTAAGATTTTCCACAACACGAGCTGTGAGAAAATTTTGGTGTACAACTGAAGACTGCAAAGTGTTTATGGCGTCCGTATGTCGATGAATAATTTCCTACGGACTTTCCTTCTTACCGAGCATTACCTAGGTCCTCTCCTTACTCCGTTCTTACCGTGCTCGCAGGCTGAAACGGTGTAATGAACGAATACACTGGGTACAGGAATGGCACCACGTGGTCTTTAGAGACGAGTCCCGATTCTGTTTGTCGACTCACGATGGATGTTAAAGGGTGGGATGTTTCAAGTGGGAGACGGAGTAATTTACAACTTGCTGTTGAGCATCATACAGGGTTTGTCCGTAGTAAGTAATGTCAGTGAGCTTTGAAAATGGTTTTTATTGGTTCTATGTGTACAAATCTTTAGAAACTTTCAAAATACATTCTTCCTGCGTCCACACATCGGTTCCAGCGGGTCTTCTACGCATCAAAAGCCGCACGGTAGTCGTTTTCCGGAATCGCCTTTAAAGGGTCGGTGCAAGCCTTCTGAATGTTTTTCATCGACCCAAAATGCTGTCCTTTCATTGGCGTTTTGAGGCGCGGAAACAGAAAAAAGTCTGGGGGGGGGGGGGCACATCGGGGCTGTAGGGAGGCTGGGGAACAACGGTGATGCCTGCCTTGACGAGGTAATCGGCCACGAGGAAGCAGGTGTGCGAAGGCGCATTGTCGTAGTGAAGCTTCCAGGATTTTGAGATGTCTGGGCGGACGTGATTCACCCTGCGTTTCAGCCGCTTCCGCCGATGATTCCGCACTTTGCCTCTTCGTCTCCGGATCGTATTCAAAGACGCAACTTTCGTCCCCGGTAATGACGTCATCAAGGAAAGCGGGGTTGTCTTCGCAGGTGTCCAAAAGTTCTTGGCAGGTTTCGACGCGCCTCGCTTTTTGATCGTCCGTTAGCACTTTTGGCACGAGCTTCGCGCACACCTACATTCCTAAAGACTCCGACACAATTTCGTGAACAATGGTTTTCGTAATGTCTAATGTTTCGGAAATTAAACGGACACCTAGACGACGGTCAGTGTTCAACAAGTCACGCACACGTTTCACATTGTCGTCGGAACTGGAGGTTGATGGCCGTCCAGCGCGAGTTCTCGTCGTTGACATCTTCCCGACCTTCTGCGAAGGCCTTGTGCCACCGGAAAATTTGCCTGTCCGAAAGACGATCGACGCCGAAAGCCTTCTTCAACATTGGAATGGTTTCCGCAGCACTCTTCTCCAGCTTCACACAAAACTTGATCGCCATCCGTTGCTCAAGCGAACGTTGCATTTCTTCTTGCACCGGGTCACTGTAACGACTCTCAAAGAACGAGTGATGCGACCGCTACAACGACCGGTAGCCAACTGACGCTTGTTGAATCTTGTTGCCAGATCCCCCCACCACAATTCCGGCATGTAAAGCGCGGGCTGGCGCGTACAGTATCGGGAAAAAAAATTCACTGACATTACTTTCCGGACAAACCCTGTACTGCTCTTACATGTAGAATGATGGTTTTGAGTGCAACATGTTGTGAAAGTAGGTCATCTTTAGGTTTTGTTCGAGGCAATTTGAGCAGCTAGTTACAAGTTGTTACAGTACCATATCTTCGATGGTGGATTGAAATTATTTTTCAAAAAAATACCGCCTGTCCTCACACGGCAGCAAGAGTTACGACACAGTTTTTGGAACAAGTTCATGTACATGTGTTTCCATGGTCTGCACTTTTCACCGATCTCCCACCGATCGACCATGTCCAGGATATAATCGGTACTATACTGGGTCTTTGACCCCATCTCCCAGACAATCTTATCGATTTTCGGCTTCACATACAAGATGATTGGAATAATGTATCCCTAGGCGAGATTGATTATTTCATTCAAAGTGTCCCTCAACAAGTAAATGAGTACATAAACAATCACGGTAATGCAACTCATTACTGAATATTTTTTTACTGTTTATCTTTTATTGGACACATAATCATTTCTTTGTTATATCGAAATAGATCTTACGTGAAAATTTCAAATAAACTGCAGTAGTAATAGTGGGTGGTGGGTTTTTTATTTAAATCAGTATATATTACTTTCATACTGCATCTACACCCCACTCAATTCGTCTCTGTAACTTGCTCCAACAACTTGTTGCCTCGATATTTTTTTATGATTTATAATTCCATGATTGATACTAGATCTACCCTATCTCTTATTTCTGTATATCAAAACATCCGCTTCCTGCTTCCGTTCTAATTAACTGCTTAAACTCATGCATACTCGTATGAGCATACCTTCATGATGAAATGAACCTTTATGTCAACATGGTTTGCTTTGGAGTTGACAATTGGATTGTCTACTAAAGTTTTTAGTTGCTTCATTGCCACTGAATATTTGAATTTATTGATGATGAACTCGCATATAACTTTACCACTTTATAACCAACTTCTTTAAATAAATTGTTTTCATTACTACTTGTGCTGAGATGTATATTATGTTTCAGGGTTATCTGTTGATTACATAGCTGTTTTAAAATGTTCAAATGATGTGGTAAACTATATAATTCATAATGCTTAACGATTACTTCTTAACAGAAATATAATCATTAATTTAATTTATCAACCAACTATAATTAAAAATGAATTTTTATGTTGTCGATTATCAGCCAATGCAAGATTAAATCAAAACACGGCATTTAAATCTTAAAATTCCCATTTCTCGATACCAGCTGCACCTGATGGTTTGTGTATACTACCACAATAACAGCTTCAACAAAAGAATTTTGATAAATAGAGGTTATGGCTGCATCAGGCGTTGTAATTACCTCTAAGACTTTAAATATAATAATTATTTATTAATAATTACAATAATGCATGTTCATTCAACTATAAAAATCTCGATACTTACTCCTATTTACATAGTTCTAGTAACTACTTTGACTACTTAATTAAGTTTAAATTTGTTCCTTCCTTGGTTCATAATATTTTGAAAACTACATATTTTTCTGTCTACCTCTAAGTTCTGCAACAACCTCTATAAGTTATAGCAAAGACTATATCAACCGTTTATCAACATGTTAGATGTTTATTCACAAAATATAGTCAAAATACCTGAATATTAACCTAAGGTAAGGCCTTCCAAACATAAGAAGATTTTTGGCTATAACTTATTGGTCTGATAAGAAAACGTGGGTGATATGGAAGTCTTGGATGCTTCAGAAAATTTATGGCAATGATATTTTCACTTATCAAGAAAGGAAGAGAAATAAAACGCTGTTTATATGTCTGTAAGGAAGAAAGATAAGAAACGAAATTAAGAGCCCAGTCGCATATGTATTGGACCACTTAAATTAATAACACAACTTTGTTGATTATTGTTCACTAATGCAATGGATATAAAATATTAATGATTAATTGCAAACACCACATAGTACCAAATAAACTTAGTTGCTTTTATTTCAGCTACAATAAGTGTTTAAATAACAATGCGGAAATATAACATTAGGTCACATATTTCCTTGGTCCAATACATATGTGAATGGGCTCGCAGAAAATTTTTTGACTAGCTTTAAGAAAAAAATTGTTTGTATTTGTGGACAAATATAATGTTTTATAGTCTGTTAGTGCAAATTTATTCTCAAAATTGTTTTATGCCTTACGTTTTTATTTGTCTTTTCATTTATGTTTATATATCGACATCCAAAAAAAAAAACGTCATCAAAGCTGGCTATGAACGAGAGAGATGGAAATAACGGTCATGTCTAAGCTTTTCGGTTATGTCAAACTTTTGACAAGTGACTGTCACAATTTGTAAAATTAACAATGGCTCTCTTATGATGTTACAGTCTTGACAAGTAAATAAGGTTATTAATTCTATTAAGAATAGAAATACGTCTTTTTTTCTCGGCCAACTTTGATGACGTTTTTTTTTTGGATGTCGTTACAAAAAAACACATTATTTTTGCAGCTCTTTTTTATGTAAACCAAAGTGATAAATTCAGCTAATCCACCATGTTTACAAACAATCCTATGATACTAAGTGCTATTTATTCGACTATTAAATTATGATAAATTTTAACAATTTATTATTCACCTCATAACACGAAGAACAAATACGGTCCAGTTCTAAAAGCTTACCGTAACAGAAGGCTGCGCACAAAAGCATTAATTTTGATTAACGAGGCCATCGTTGGCATTTGAAATAATTTACATAACTGAAGCGTCTGTGGTCGTGGACCACACATAGAGGCCGTGTTAATTTGGGTAGAAATCTGGAAAACGAATTAAGATCATTATCGGCCCGCATCATAGAGCGTGGTTAACTTGATTTCCAAATCGAAAAGAGAATCTATAAATCTTTGGTACTTTTATCTTAATATATGGGTTTTAGATTATTTGACTGACGGCTAGTTGTATCGGAATGCTTGTTCAATATAAAAAATTAAAAGATATAATAAGTTAGATACCAGTTTGTTATGATAGGATGGGGGTATTTAAGGGCTAATACTTAAGAACAAAAATAAAATGTAATGGCATGTAAATGAATTTTTTGGTTTTTTTTTATTTTTTTTTAAAATTCGGGGGGGATTTGGGAAAAAATAAAACATTCTACTTACATTTTAATGTACAAAAATAATGAATTAGTCCAGACTTACTGTAAAACTATATAATTCTGTGAGCCAAGAATGGAATCAGATGATATTCAAGTGCATTCAACATGCTGGGGGTTTAGGCAATCTTTCAGTAGTTTGACCGATGTAATCCCATTTTCGATAGGCAATAAACATCTAAAATGAACATCTTAAAGGCCAGTAGAGTGTCACCACGTTTGGCGCGGTGGCATTCAAGCACATGTCATGAACACTTAAAAACTGTGGTGTTGTCTTGTGTTGTCTAAAAACTATTGCGTTTGACGAGAGGTATGAGATTTAACAAACTGCAATATTGACCTACTTCCTACGCATATTGTTCTCCACATTATAGTGCCTTAGTGTAATGGCTGAATGCCGTTCTAACGTGAGAGTTAAATTTCGCTTCTCACCCCTAAAGCGCCACTTCTAAATACGTCGTGACAACTTAAACAAAATCTAGATTCATCATTGAAGCAATTCTATTTGCTTCTGAGTGGAACTCTTTCCACTCGTAGTTCCATTCGAGTTCCACCATTTCCACCATTTTATTCGACGAGGAGTCTTGTTACGAAGCCTACGAGGAGTCTAAGATACTGTTCGTCAAGTCCTGGAGGACAACTAGAATCTCGGTCTTGCATAACTTTGACACTTATTGTTGTCTTGCATAACTTTGACCTTTATTAAAAAACAAAAAGAATGTAATATAAATTCGAGAGAAAAGTTGATTACATTATTAGGAATAGATGAGGTATTTCTAACAATTCCCATTATTAAAAAACATTTTTGATGTAAGTTTATCAATATATGGTTTAATAGTGGTACAAAAACAAGGATGGATAGAAGGATGTAGAAAACTATTAAGAAATACAATAGAGATGTAGGCAAAAAGCATTTAACTTATTTCTGATTATCGTCGAAGTTGAATATATGTATATATGTATGCACTTGAAACGAAGCGCATTCAGTAAAACAGTATGTTACTCTTACTCTGATACTGTGTACAAGAAGTGGGATCATTTTGCAGCACTACTATTGTCCAAATTGTACCGTATATCAAACAAATCCATTTCTAGAGGAATCTGGGTGAATTCTGCTGAATTATGTGAAATATAGCACTGATCTGGTACCTCCTGATTACTTTTTATTTCCTCAACTAAAGGGGAAAAGGAGTGAACTCATAATAATGCAGTGGAGATGGAGTTTCTGTGACTCAATGAGAGTAAAATTAGGTTTGAAAACTGATTTTATTGAATGTGTTTAAGGGTGAATAATATGAAAAACGGTAGTACAAGTAATGTATGAAGACATAATTTTCTACAAGAAAAGTAGTAAATATAAGGAAAACATGTCAGTCATGCAATGCAATGCAGAACTGTAATGATGTAAAATCATTAATTAAAGTTAATCCTCAAATTATTATTAGAATTCGTGCGAGCGCGGAGTGTAACAGAACCGTAGTCAGTTTACGAATGAAAATGTTAATACATAGTATATAATATATATATATACATAATGTATGTTTATAGACTCTATGTTGCATCATAGTACATTATTAAATATTATTACTTATTACCAAGCGCGAATGTCACAGGGCCGACACTGTGCATGTCCTGCCCTTGACTCGTTGGCTTTCACAGCTCACAGCTGACTTGCATTAGCAAAACTGCGCTAGCAATTTTAATTATTTATGGCACGCTGTAACAGACAATCGCCGGTATTGCCGTGTGTTTAAGTAACTTTATAAATATTAATAATTATTAGTTGAGGGGAGAAGTGAATAAAGTGAGGTATCATGCCAAAAGTGAAAAGAAATAGACGGGAAGTATTTAAAACGTGGTTTGACAGTGATCCCGAGAGTTTTAGGGACATACGTATTCAAGGAAATGACCTCTTTTGTACTGTGTGTGAACGCATTATAAATTCTTCAGATAAAACTAAATTAACAAGACATCTGAAAAGCCATGCCTCGTCCAGCGCCGACTCCGTATTTTTCTATGAACTTACAGAAGCCTTTGTTGTAAGCAATATTCCATTAAACAAACTAGAGAACCCCAAGTTACATACGTTTTTAGAAAAATATATGGACCGAAAAATTCCTCATTAAAGTACATTAAGACTTGCATATGTCGATCGGGTTTACAATGATGTAGTGGCATCAATACGCGAAGACATTGCGGACAATTTCGTATATCTTATTATAGACGAAGCTACCGATGCTTGCGGGCGTTCAGCAGCTAATTTTTTAATTGGTGTGTTAAAAAGTGACACTGCTAGTGACAGCCACCCCAACCTGCCATGGGAACCTTGTCTCAACACTGACGTTTGTCGGGTAAGTGTTGAAATTGTTACGTGTTATCTTAATTTATATAGGTATTTTATACTTGATTTAACCGTACTATTTGGTAAAAATAGTACTATGTTGCTACATAACTTATATGGAGACATCCAAAAAAAACGTCATCAAAGTTGGCCGAGAAAAAAAAGACGTATTTCTATTCTTGATCGAATTTATAACCTTATTTACTTGTCAAGACTGTCACATCATATGACAGCCATTGTTTATTTTACAAATTGTGACAGTCACTTGTCAAAAGTTTGACATAACCGAAAAGCTTAGACATGACCGCTATTTCCATCTCTCTCGTTCATAGCCAGAGTTGATGACGTTTTTTTTGGATGTCTCTATATAAACATATTAATATTTTCATTCGTTAACTGACTACTGTCCTGTTACACTCCGCGCTCACACGAACTCTAATTATTATGCAACAACAGATATGTTGCTTCCTTGAGACACTGACTTTTTAGTTGAAGCAGAAATTTCATAAAACAATGGTACAAGAAACTGAAGAAACCCCAAATGAACAACACAAATATATATTTATCTATTCAATTTTTTAGGGAAATGTTTTTCAACAAAAGCTGTTGTTAGTAACGTCCTGGTGTTTTTTTTACAACACTTTTTTAGATAACCTTATAGAGTAAAGTCGGAATACTTGATAAACTTTTAAACCACTATATTTTATTATTTACTGGCAATATAGACAAACAATATGGAATATTCTATTTCCTGCAACAATAGCATTGATTTAAAAAAAAATACATGAATTATAAATTCATGTATTTTTTCCTGTATCTAAACAAACAATCTTTATTATTTTATTTATTTAAAAACATTTATTTTCCAAACTCATCAACTTCCTTGCACTTAGTTCAGGATTTCGGGTTAAAAACAAAGCCAACCAATCAATACCGGCAAGTTCATTCGTCTTATTAAAATTGTATTTCAACTTTTCGGCCAACTTAAAAGCCATGGAACGAACTTCCCTTCTTGTTGATGTAAAATCATATATACAATGTTTTTTCTCATTGTCTTTCTCGAAAATAGAAGATGTACCAAGCGATGTTTTTTATAGCTATTCTTTACTATTCTTCGCTTTAAAGTTGACCACGGAACACTGTGTACTTTTGACACTTCTTAACATATGCTTAAACCATTTACTTGTACATTTTTAATAGCATTTTTAATTACTCTTCGGTCAATTACGCTCTTTGTGAACTTTTTTTTCGTTTATAAAACGTCGGCATTATGATCTGTAATAAAAATAATATTTTTCTGATGTCACCACCCATCCCTTTATTTTGTTCACTATCTGTCTCAATGACGGGGGAGTGATGGCACCCAAAAACAAACGACCACTTGCTTTTGAAATCAATTAAGTGAGGTTAGAAATATAGCTAAGACCCTACGCTATCAGCTAACATAAAAACATTTTTAGGTAACACTACGTCAACTGTAAGTAATGTAACGTTACGGGATACTATTTTTTCAAGGCGTGTACACAAATATTTGTTAATTACTTACCTACTCTGTTTTAAAAAAATACAACGCCCAAAAGCATATGACAAACATACGCTAGGCAATGCGTTTCTTATACTAGAACTGCCATATATTACTCAATAGCAAAACCATTGAATTCACCATCTAATTCGTCACCATCTATTCCGACTTTACCCTAGCTGTCTCAGATTATTCAAACGCCCAACATTTTGTTATTTTGCCATCAAGGCGAATAAACGACGTTTTTCCCACCCACCAAGTTCTTACGTTGACTTACAAAAAAATGTTTTCGCTATACCGGTTGGCTTAACAGACCGAACGAGCAACATAATTAAAGTAATCCGTCCAAAAGCAGATTCATCGCTGAATCACTAGGCGCAATCAATCAGTGCGAAGAATAAAATACTCTTTATAAGTTGACAGCCCACAGATCCGTAACTTCTAAATAATAAAATCACGGTTGCGACGCTAGCGTAAAAAATCCCAGTCCAAATGTATTTGCATTTCAAACAACGAAACGCGTCTGTCATGTTGCCGAGTAATACTTCTTTTAGACGGATTTTCAGTCAGTAGAGAATTAAATCCAACAAAAAGCCACACAAATGATTCACCGGTTACATAATGACGTACAATAATTTTTATGTACTTATCCATCCCAGTTCTTTGCGAATTAGACACGCTTTGTGTCGAGTCAACCTGCGTTGAACCTACAGAGTGGACGACATACCAGATACTGACTAACGTAGCTGAAGCCCACAGAGACATACCTACTGGTCCTAGGCTTATTTATTCGTTTGTAGTTTACTGGGTAAATATTATTATATAATATTATGGCATTCTGTATATGTATTTTGCACCTAGCACTGCCTGATTGGTTATTTCAAATTGTACAGTGAATCAGAGTAGAGGTGCCAAATTCGAATAGGTATAGAATGCCATGAAGTGCGCTGTTTTGTGTAATTGGATGTATACTATGAGAATAAAACAAGAATGTGGACAATGAATTAGAAATTTGAGGAATGTTTTGGAGCTTGTGCGGAAGCGAACCGAATATTCAAATGTTCAAAATAATATTCAAAATAGGTCAAATAAAAATGTTTAACACAAATTTTAGTGGATAGAGCTCCCTATAAAAATCTCCTACTCTTTTTCGCCCCTACTCTGGGAATAGGATGGGACTAGAATAAAATATACAGAAAATATTACACAAATGCAAAATTTAATGTATTATATGTATGAGTTTCGCACTTCATGATATTTTGTACCTGAATTTGGCACGACTACATCACTTGCATCAATTAAAAGTCAATTAAAAACCCATTAAAAGGCAAGCATCAATTAAAAGGTAAATACAAAATAATTAAGGACCGGATAATTTATACAAATGACCTTGTACATCAATTGAAAAACCAAGTAAAAACTCCAATTAAAAAAAGCAATGAAAACAGTTCAGTTAATTGTTATAATCTTCTTTTGGACATCTATTTACATTTACTGTAAAACATTAATATACTTATGAAGCCTTAGTATCCATGGGCGATGATGAAAATAGTGTTTTGGACGAACTATCACCCTTTCATGTGCTTTTTCATTAGTGGAATTTAATTATACTTACTTATTTAATGTAATATCTAGTTTATTTAATTATACTTATTATTTGTTTCATATCATAAGTTAGGTCCGGAAAAGTATACTGTCATGCAGTATAAGTAATAATAAGTTCGCGGGAACACTTATTACACTTTCTCCGTTAGATGGCGAGCTATTCCGATAGTGTTATGCGCTTCCGCGGCGGTGTAAAAACGGATCTTGAAAACAATTTTTTGTCGCGAGTTAGTCACTCGTGAATTCGTGTACTGTATTTACATGTTACCTGATTTTGTGTGGACTTCTGCAATAATGGCACAGTCGTTACCATTTGTGAATAGACTAAAAAAGATGATTGAAAATTCGAAGGATTTTACAATAGACGGATCATATATTTTATGTATTCATTGCAATCGTCGATATATATTTTGAGCTCGCCAAGAATGTAAAAGACATTTAGATCAAAAAATATACCGGATACGATTAGAAAAGAGGAATTTTGGTTTAATTTGTGCCTAATGTTTTGCGCATGTAGCCTTGCGTGGAACGTGGTCGACAATATTTACTTTAGACGTTTTTTACGCTCAAGCAATGAAGACAGTCGGTGTTTCTGAATGACACAAGCCTATTGCTTGTGTCATTCAGTACACTATACAATAGTATGTACATACCTATGTATGTACATACATTATTAACACATTTTTACTCCTGTCTTTTTGATATCTCTTATGTCATCTTCCGTCAATAATATGACGGATTACGAATTCGGCCCAGCATTACAGCACACGTTCAGAACCCTAGTCATAAGTAACCACATAAAAAAATAATTACTTTCATATTCGACATTTAAAAACAGAATTGTCATAAAAGGTACTGGACACATTATTATGACTAAAAATAATAGGTAACTATTAACAGTCTGTCACTGCATGTACTTTTTGCTACTTTTATCGTCTGACCCCGGTCTCAACTCTATGCGGCACTTGTCTTATCAAGCATTGAAATATTTATAATTTAACGCTAAATATGTACATATATTCACGGAATATTTGCATGTAACCCTCGAACGTCACACTTTATTCTATTGTTGCCGTAAAAGCTACATTAGCGTGAAATGGGAATTTTCACTTTTATAGACTATTAAAATTAAATGCAGAAAAATCATGGTTTCGTCTCTTCACGCCAGATTCTTCACAAAACAGATGTTTTGTTAAAGTAATTTTATTATTAAACATATCTTAATACAAGACATAATACAATTATTTAGATATTATTACCTAGAATGTTTTCATTAAAAATGGAACTCACTATCAAAAAAGATTATTCACAGTTGTCAAAATCATAGGTACAAAATTGGGGAAAAGATGGAATAATATTTTACCCTAGGGACAAAAGCGTCTCTTAGTCGACATAAGTGCAAGGTATTTTCAAAAAGGCATTTATATTACATGTAGAACTCAACTAAAAATAAATCGTTTTACTGAAAATTACCTACACAGGGTGATTTCCTAAGCTGGGTCATATTTTTAAACATCGTTTAGAGCTATTCAAAACAAACATTTTTTCCAAATAGCATTTTCCAAAAAAAGTCAAAAATATAAATTCAAAGAAAAACATACGTGTGACGCTTTTTTTTTTTGTAAATGATTTATTTCCTAGTATTTTCTTATCTCAAACGTTTTTGTAAATTCTAACGTGGATTTGTATCGTGATTGTTAGTAAAAAAATTTGCTGTACATAGAAAATGATAGGTGTTTTCTAGGTAACTTTTTTATTTTTGAGATTTTGAAAAAAAGTTATTTGGAAAAAAGGCATGCTGTTAAAAATATGACTCAAATTAGGAATCACCCTGTATAAAAGTTGCAAAATAACGGAGATACTAACAAATAAATAATAAACTACACTGAAAGCCGAGCTTAGCTCTTAAAAACTTGGAGATAAATCACTAGTTTTTCGAGTGTGTGGGCTGCACGCCCTCCGGATCTGACTCACTGCGATTTTTTTTAATGAGGTGATCTAAAAGACTCAATTTATTGTAATGGAAAAGTGAGTAAAGTGGAAGAACTAAGAGCAAAGAGAAAAAGCGTGAACTTGTTTTGGGCACCAAGAATTCATGTTCGAGGCGTGTACAGTTATGGGTAAATAATTGGGCAGGATCATGCGCGCATCAAACAAACGGACTGATACAATATAATTTATTATTTACTTGTTAATAACTCCATTATTTCCATAAAATCATTTATTTTTAATATTTCTACAACCTGTTAAAAGAAATCCTTCAACTTTGAGAACACCCTGTACACATAAGGCTGAAAAGCTTGCGCTTAATAAAAGTAATTGCTGCCGGTAAAGGTGCACATCGTTCCTCATTTAATTAATTGTGCCAGTTTATGCCCCAAAATGGATCTAGATTTAGTAACGTCCAATTTGAAAATTCCTGGTTTCTACCGAACAGCCGGTAGCTCAAGGGAATTAATTAAGAAGACATTAACTTCTTTTACCGTATCTCTTAAATTAAGTGTTTGATAAAGAGTGAAGCGAACATTCATATTGTTTACGAGGTACATTGGAACTACGGATAATTTAAGATATGGGAATAGAGGTACCCGACTCGGTCCAATAAACTATTTTTGATAAGACGAGAGACAGAAATAATAGTAAAACAATGTCAGCTAGTTCCACATTGATTTCTGTTACATACACAGGTAAAAACAAAAAAAAACAGGAATTCGTATTTAATTTTTTTGGATCATATATTTTCTGTATATATCCAGTTTGGAATAGCCAAATGGAATAAATTCAGTAGCTCCATTATTACCTATGTAGAAATGATGAGACCTTTCAAATGAAGTATCACAAGCCCCTACTTCCAATTTGAAAATATAGGGGTTGTAGCTGTCACCTGAAGGGGGTTGAATTTAGGGATGACATTTTAGTCATTTTAGAATTAGAAATTGGCGTGTCTTAGGATTTTCTAAAAAATGCATAATAATGGAGCTACTGAATTGATTCCATTTGGCTGTTCCACACTGTATGTTATGTAATGTTATTTGTCATGATACAGTGTGTCCACGGATACTGTGTTTACTAGAGAATATTTTTTTGTTTGATTTTAAGTTTTATTGAAAAATGTCATTCATGATAAAAAATTGTCCCTATTGCATTATAAATTAACACCATAAAATGAAAACAATTTTACTTTTTACTTTACCATCTTTATTTTATAGCAAATTTTCACTAGTAATCTCCCTAGTGCTTGAATTATTACCGATTTTTTTTTCGAGGTCGTGTCTCGAATGCTGTGAAAATTAATTATCATAACATAGTATAAAACAAAGTCGCTTCCCGCTGTCTGTCCCTATCTTCTTTCTACTACCTATGTATGCTTAGATCTTTAAAACTACGCAACGGATTTTGATGCGTTTTTTTTTAATAGATAGAGTGATTCAAGAGTATAATACATGCATTATATAGACGAAAACATTATAATTACATGCTATTATGTCTAGGGCGAAGCCGGGGCGGGTCGCTAGTTATTATATAATTTCTATATTTTTATTAACAATTAAATTATTTTCTTAAAATATTCCAGACCACTATTATTTTTTTAATTTATTTTTAATTATAGCATACAATATGAAACAAATTACGATTAAGAAGTAGGTTGTGCATGTTGACAGGAAAGTTTGGTAAAATGTGATCTTTATAGCGCACAAAAAATGTGATCGTATTATATTTGTACATTGATATAATGCATAAAAACATATTTTTGTATTTTTAGAATTTGCCAAAAATAATTCAAACTTTAGTTTAATGTCGCGTGAACATTTGACAGAAACATTCCCGTATAATTTCTCCTAGGATATCCAGCAGGATGAAAATTTCCGGAATTTTTTTCGTTGCCATGGTAACTGCTAAAAATAAGGGCCTGCTATTGGGTTGAAGATATAGACATGACATTTTCTGTGAAACCATTGGGAACTGACATGAAAATGTGGCCTAATTAATATGGCTGGCTTTAAGTTGCAACTTTCAAATAAACACGCGTGTTTCTAATCAGTGTCATTTAATCTAAAAGATAAATTATTAAATGCTTTCTTTAAATTAATTTTTTAACTGGGCAGTTTCGAATATCGCTCAAAAAAAACTTTGTTAATGCCGAAAAAAATGTTAGAAGCTGGACATTTAATAAAATGTGGGAGAAATGTGGAAAGTTTGAATACGGATGTAGTAACTTTCACCGCGTTTTGTTTACAAAGTTTTCACCTAAAAGAACGGCCCCATGAAATTAATGGGAAAATAACAAATAATGGCAAAATTTTGTCTGTTCAATGCTCTTGTAAAGCAGGGATGGGTGAAAAGTGCAAACACGCAGTGGATTACCGATATTTCTAACCCCAAATTATAATTTAAAATTTCGAATATATTTTATTATACATATTTTTTTTTAAATAAAATACTGTCATGGTGTTTCATAAAAGGCAATGAATTAAATGCAATGCAAAGTGCATTGAGCAAACTCGCATTCTTGGAGATACATTTTTTAATTTAAGAATACGTTTCCATGCTTTTAATTTGTCTACTTTTTCAAAATTTCCAAATACATTTTCCACTTGCACAACACTGTCACCAGACTTAGGAAACGAATGGAAGATTAGATCTCAGTTTTTATTTGATTTACTGTTGCAGCCCCTAACAACACATATATAACGAGCTGTAGATTTAGTTCGAACCGGAGAATTAATAATTTCCGTGACAATTTAATAATAATTATTTATTATTTAATTATTCTAAGTGAATCACGTGTGTTTATGGCATGAGGTGCAACCTCGTTTTAGTTATAATTTTAACCACCAGGTGTCGTGACCAAAGTGGTCAGTTCTCAATAGTGAACTTTTGCACCAAATCCAAATCTTTAATAATAATAATCTAGTAGGTAACGTATGTAAATATATAGGGTGGGTTTTTAGTGCGTGTTTGGTCTATAGAATAATTGTTTCGTAAAAAATGCTATAATGGAATATGTGAGGTTGTTTGACCTTCTTTTTGATATATTTTAAAAATATTTCCGAATTTACAGGGTGTACACAAACTTAGAAAGATCATACAATTTTCAGTCAAATGCTCTCCAAATTTGTAAAAATGTATAGGGTGTTCAATTTAAAATAAGGAAGTTAGTCGACGGCCAGAAGTATATGAGCAGCCTGTAAATTTGACTATATTTTAAAAAGGTGGCAAAAAAGGGTGCAAATAACCTCACATCTCCTATTTTAGCATTTTTTTTATCAAACAACGATTCTATTGTCCAAATATGCACTAAAAACTTACCCTGTATAAACAACAATCAAAATGTCATTAGTCATGATGTCAAAATTGAAAAATGAAATGACAATATTTTATATCTAATCAACAATGTGTCAGTAATAACAAATACAAAAGTAACAGTAATAACAAATTACAAAGTAAAAAAGAACACCAACTATTCGACGTAGTGTCCGAAAACTTCAAAACTAACCTTATAAAAAAATGAATACAACTAGAAAGATAATTACAATAGTTTTCCAGTTGGATATCTGATGACCCTTAATACACATCAAATAGCACTGCATACACAATATTAATGCCATTAGTCTGTATTTGGTAAATCATCTCTCAATTCTAACGATCAATTATCCTTTTTATTATTTCACCATTACCTATTTTATTAGCGATATATAAGTCAGTGTGTTAAGCATACAATAAATTTCATAAATACAATTTTTTCCAACTCTCGGACAGTATTTTTTTTACCAATATCATCGTTACAAGCAATATAACTTTATTGATCCCCTATAATGATCTTGTTCCATGACCAAACGTTGAGTAATACATGATACAATGTACGAGTAATAAAATAGGTACGTATTTTTAAATAATTTATATACGTAATCTCTCCCCATAAAATATGAATTTATAGAGACGTTAACCTAGACAGGCGACCTGTCAAAGGCATAATAGACGTCTCACCTGTACACCCGGTTATTTGTTCGGTATCGATGGACTGGATTCCACGAAGTCATAGCTGACTCTGAGACCATAAAATCACAAATAGTTGAATACTCGCACTTCAACATGTAACAGATTCTAGTCTACTTTTCACGAGAGTGGATAATCTCGAAGGCTCCACAAGAAATAAACATTTAACAAGTCTAATTTAGTTAAAAATCTATGTACGTTGTTTAGTTAAGCATTTAGTTTAGTTACGTATTTAGTCTAATTAAGAATCAATATCTTCAAAGTGTACTTGATGTTTCGAAATTAAAATTATGCCACAAATTAGTTTCTATTGATGCCAGGGTTGAACCCCAAGAAATTAAATTTCAATGAGTCGATCCTGTGACTAGTTTTTTCTCAATTTCAATGCTCTAAAAAAATATTACAGTAGGCCTTGTATTAGATATATCAATAGGAGTAATGAACAAGATGACACATTGTTCAAAAATAGTTTTTTGTATAGGGCATTTTGATATCAAAATCGTTTAAATTGGATTATAAAAAAATACAGAGGTGTTCTGTTTCTTAATGGCTTAACACTGTACACATATAATATACAGCTTGCAACAAATAAATGTAATAAATTCAATATCTCAATTATTGTGTATATTTATAAAAAAAATTGAGACACGTCAATTTTATGTTCTGGAATTACATCCTGCAATGTGAAAATTTCATCTCTAAATCCACCCCAACCCCCCTCGAGCGACAGTTGCAACCCCCAAATGGTTTATTTGGATGTAGGGGTTTGTGATACCTCATTCGAAAGCTATTTTCATTCTCTCAAAAATTAACGGTAAAAAAAATTCACCTGATTGACAAAATTCGATACAACAAACTAAAAACATAATATCTAATCCCGTTTCGTTCTTGATAATCAGAAAACAAGCAAAAACAATTTAAGTGGCCTTTTTCGACAGTATGAACTGAAAAGAATATAATAATAATGATATAACAAATAATCATTCTTCATCATTGGGCATCGTTATTTTTGTTGAAAACGCCGTAGCAGCTTGCTGTGTTATTGTGACAGCCTTAAAGAGTTGTCAGTGTTGTGCGTGTTGATTAAAGTTTGCCAACTGTAATTCAGAAACATGATTTATTTAACAGAAATGTATAAAACATACAATTCTATAGATGGCCACACGCCGAACTTGCTCGCCCATTTCAAGAAAAGTTTTCCAATTTGCAAGATAAATTAGTAAAATTGAAAAGCAGTTTCGTAAATGTGGGCATGTACGACAAATAAGAAGGAAGGTAAAGAACCTTCCAATACATAGAATAACGATACCAAATTCCATATAATACTTCATTTTGGAGGAAACCCACATAATTCGAGTCGACAAACAGCTTCAGCATTGTTCCTCGATTGCAGCCGTTCCTCGATTCTTCGCGTATTAAACGAAAATCAACTGCATCCTTATAAACTGATACTAACTCAGAAGCTCACTGAAAACGATTGTGATATTTTTGTTAACAAAATGCAACGGTTAGATGGTAATGTTATCCGACTACCTGTTTTCTGATGAGTCCACTTTCACACTTCATGGTTGTTAATAGTCTAAACTGTCGCTACTGGTCGAAAGAAAATACTGACTGGATGATAGAATTACATACACAAAAACCCTGAAAAGGTTAATGTTTGCGCAGGTATAATTGGATGCCATGTTAGGTATTATTCCTCTTCATTGATGGAAATTTGAATATAGATAAATATTTAGCACTGCTCCAAAATAATGCCGTACCAACTTTGACAAACTTATATCGCCAACTTTGGCAAACTTGCAAACGTGCTCAAGCAAACCCATAGGTTCCAGCTAA
This sequence comes from Aromia moschata, assembly GCA_029963805.1. Classification (NCBI taxonomy): domain Eukaryota; kingdom Metazoa; phylum Arthropoda; class Insecta; order Coleoptera; family Cerambycidae; genus Aromia; species Aromia moschata. The sequence goes on along the minus strand of JAPWTK010000332.1, from coordinate 214,843 downwards.
TGTAACACGGTTCCAGCAGTGTTCGGCAGTACTTCGATTTAGCATTTCCAAATCGGTGGACAGGGAGGCGGAGATCGCTAGAATGTCCAGTGCGTTCATCTGATCTTACGCCATTGGACTTCTTCTTATGGAAATATATTAAAAGTACGTTATACAAAGCTAAACCACGTGATCTAGCTGATTTAAGAAGACGAATAACGCTTGCGATTAGATCGGTCACTCCCTAAGATAAATAACTTTAGAAGACATTTTTATTTACGACTAGCGACCCGCCCCGGCTTCGCACGGGTGTACGCGGATTTTTTTGTAGACCTTTTTAAGGTGTACAATACTGTAGTACATTATTTTGATCTATCTCGTAGGGTTCAGCCAGCGTTTGCAATGTAAGCGCAAAAAAATGTGTGTATTTACGACATCACATTAGAAACCTCTAAAATTATCAGTGTTTCTCTACTATATTATGCATGTATTATACATATAAACCTTCCTCTTGAATCACTCTATCTATTAAAAAAAAACGCATCAAAATCCGTTGCGTAGTTTTAAAGATCTAAGCATACATAGGGACAGACAGACAGCGAGAAGCGACTTTGTTTTATACTATGTTATGATTATGATTAGGATGCTGCCAAGACGTTCGAGGCATGCATTATGAAGATCTCCTATGTTGAGACTGATTTGTTTTTTATTTTACTAAGCACAATAGACTCCTCAGTGATGAATGAACATTAGAAAAGTGTTAAATGACTACTCGTAATATGCAATAATTACATATGAATGAATATAAAACTACTTTATAATTTATATACTTCAGGCTAATAAAATAAATGCATTGATAGTACACACGATACCGAATAAGAAAAAGCTGCATAAAGAAGACGAACGACAGAACAACGACAAAGAGACAAACTAACTGGTGGAAAAATATTTCAGTTGCCGGTCGTCGTTACATAATCGGATGTCACGGCGAGTGACTTTAATACAATTTAAATGACCGCGGATATAGAATGGTAGAAGAGCAATCTTGCAAACACCGCGACTGCTATTTATGCCCTTGCAGTACGCGGCGTACACGGTGCCTCTCTGTTCTTATTTGTTATTGTAATGACGAGCGATGCTATCTTTCGCTGTCCGCTGTCGCTCTGCCTCGTCCTGCCGTCATGTACCACACGAGCTACACTTTATATCTCCATACATTTCAAACTAAACCGTATCCTTAACAAATTTAAATACGCGAAGTATCGACGACCATGAATATATACATAATAAAACGATCCGCAGGTTCAGTTCGGGATTGTTTTCCAAAATGTGAGGGTTCGGTGCCGAATGCTAAATTAGTTTTAAATCGAATAACATTTTGGAGACATCGGAAAAAATGCAGTATCCGTGGATAGCTCGGGTATTGATGAAACTTAGTTTATCCACTAATTAGAATATGCTGATCACGAACCTGAAAGAAATTTTCACCGGAAACGAAAAAAATGTTAACCTATTCACGCGACCTAACCTACCTAACCTAACGTAACACAATCACGTGACCTAACCTAACCTAACCTAACCTAACCTAACCTAACCTAACCTAACCTAACCTAACCTAACCTAACCTAACCTAACCTAACCTAACCTAACCTAACCTAACCTAACTTAACCTAACCTAACCTAACCTAACCTAACCTAACCTAACCTAACCTAACCTAACCTAACCTAACCTAACCTAACCTAACCTAGCCTAACCTAACCTAGCCTAACCTAACCTAACCTAACCTAACCTGTGATTAGCATCCCCTTAATTAGTTTAGAAAATGAGTTTCATTAGAATCCGACCACAACCGCCCCAAAACAACCGGAAATGTTTTTCGGTTCCGGTGAAAATTCCTTTCAGATTCGTGATCAGCATCCTCTAATTAGTGTATAAACTGAGTTTCATCAAAATCCGAGCTATCCACAGATACTGCATTTTTACTAAGACATCAATATTGTCCTTAATAAAAATTATGAAAGTAACGAGCCAATAAAAAAAACGTCATAGAATGTGGCTATGAACGAGAGAGATGGCAGAATAGCGGTTATGTGGAAACTCGAAGCGAAACTTTGTTGTCAAACTTTTCAAGTAGCTGTCACAATTGTAAAGTATATAATGGATAATTCACTTTTAATGAAGAACAGAGGCGTGTATCGCTTGACATTTATTTTGCAAATGGCAGTAGAATCAATGGAAACTGGATGTATTCGATGAGAGCTGCATATGAGGACTTCAGGGAAGTTTTTCTGGACGCAGTTATTCATTTACACCATTTTAGCCGGTCAGTAAAATATTTCCTAAATTTGTATCGGCAAGTTGGAAGGAAGTGGCAGACCCACACTAAGGACAGAAGAAAATGTTGAAATGGTTGTGACAAGTGATAACGGACAATCCAAGAACATCAACTAGTCATCTGAGCCAACAAGTGAATCTGTCCTATACAACGTGTCGACGAATTGTGAAAAAATGATTTGGAGCTCCATCCATATCGTCGCAATCGACACATGCAATTCTCAGAGGCGAACGGAGTCTATCAACTTCTAAGTCCTTGCTCATGAATATACTTACAATAAATCATGTTGTACTCTAAGACTACAGTTCTGTCAATGGTTTATTAACCATTTTAACAATAACGACGCTGTCTTCTTGTTCCGCTGTGAGCATAAGGAGGATTGTTGCGACGACAAATTGTAGGAATTTTATATTCAACAAGAAGCAGCCTTACCCAAAAATTTCATTTCGTGGAACTCCCATTGGCGATATGGAGAACCTTCTGCAACGCGTTGTCAATAAAATTGAAGAAATTATTATTGGTATTGCAGTACGGTATTGACTGTTAAAATAAGAGCTAAAGTGTGTATAAATATGGGCGGTCGTCATTTTCATTAATAATGTCTTGTTTTTAGAAAATATAATTTCTTTTTAGCAACATTTTTTATTTGTTTTTTATAAACCCGTTAAAAGTACACATCACATATAGTGACAGCCTTGACAATTCAGGAAGGTTATAAGCTTAAGATTGATAATAGAAATACGTATTTTTTTGCTCGGCCAACTTTTTTGAACCGCTCATTATGTCTAACTACAAAAGAAGTTTCGCATTCAACCAAATAACGGATCAGCTATTTCGTTCTAATGGAACTAACTCATCACCGTAGTGATGACCAAAAAGAAATCTGCAACTCATAGATAAACGCCAAGTGAAAGTGGACCAGTGGACAGGTCACCAGGTACAAATGGTGTAACAAATGCTACTGGTTTATGGGTTTAAACTGAGCAAGTCCTTGAGCCTTATGGAAATTATTTATAGAACTCCTGCATTATCTAATCAAGGAAACGAACTATTTTCAAATTTACTCCTTTTCGCTGAAAAGGGTAACTCATTCTCTTACCAAGGTACAGAACAAGTAACATATTTAACGTGCTACTATTGGAAAATCCACACAAAATCAGATTACATGTAAATACACTACATGAACTCTAAATGAAATACGTACACGGTGCAAAATACGTATATACATACGTTTATTAGTTACTTCACTCACGACACATAAAATTATTTTAAACTTGGCGGTGTATTCTTCGTCTGTCGCGCGTCGGGCTAATACCAATCGAACAACGGAACGCTCGCTACGCTATATGGATAAATTGCGTATAGGCTTCCCTCGCTCCCGCCACGGGAGTCCCAGTGGTGGTACCAAGCACGGTTAGTGATGTAGGTATGACGTACGGGCAAAAAAATACACGCGTACATAATTTACAAGGCGTTTAAAAATATGGTTTATGCTTTAATTATCATAAAGTTATATAGTGCCGACCCTGCATTGTAGCACACCTTCCAGACCTTAGTGATGATTAGGGTTCGGAATGTTTGCCTTCTCGCGTGTTAAAGTGCGTTAGACTAGCCTCTCATTCCGCACCGGGATGGAGTACTACTGCGCATACGCGGGTCTTGGCGCCTTGGCAGGATCGGTCAGGGGCGTATGTATGCAGGGACAAGAAATACACGCGTAAATAATTTACAAGGCGCTTAAAAATACGTTTTACACTTTCATTATCATAGAGTTTTATTGTGCCGACCACGCGTTATGGCACACATTTCAGAACCCTAGTGATGATTTTGGAAATAATTTTTTCCCGAATGCAACTCAACGTATGGCTTACGTTACGTTATGGCTTTTCTAATTGTGTTATTTTCTAGTTGTGTTATTAATATTTTTCATCGAGATAGTGGGTAATCAATTTTTCATTGTCGAAAAATAAAATTTGACAGATAGATAATATATTTATGAAAGCACCTTAACAAAGCATCTTCACCGTTTTTAACGAGGAATTGTTTAGAAACAGACATCCACCGTGGATAAGACAGAAAATGCGTTGCAGTAAATCAAAATCAGTAACACCTAATAGCTTTCGATTCGCCAATCGCATTCCATCTAATCTAAACACAAGTGTTTAGCATGTATTTATTTATTTTTGCCGATGCGTGTTTGTTATTACCGTCGCTGGAATATATATATTAATTTGATTGGTATCGCGCGAAGGAGTGCAATTCCAGTAGTTGCAATTTACAATCTGGCAGTAAAATCAACGGTTAATTGATTATCTGTAATGTAAATGCGTAGCGATTATTGGTTGTAGCGTATTTATTTTATGTTCGCCAAGCTCGAAGCAGTGTAGTCACTATAGCTTTATAATACTTAATGCTGTGTTTATTGTTGGTGTCACTGTTGCAGCAACCGCGTTCATATTTATCTCGCTGGGTATTCCGTTGGATCAACTGTTAATATTTAAGTAGCCGTTTCCCCTTATCAATCACGTTCGTGTTCATGTTTAGCCGCTGGAGAGTGCCTGCCTTCGTAGATTATTTTAACTCGTTTCGGCCGAAAAACGCCACTCACGGTACATCGCTCTTCAGCGCCTCATACTAATACTATTTGCTACAGAAAAATTTGACAGGACATATTTTTGATGTTTAAGACGTGCCCTTTCCGATGGTGTCCATAAAATTCTTCCAAAAAATTATTATGAAAAAAGCAGTTTAAAAAAAACACGATTTTTTTACACATTTTTTTTTGTTTTAATCAAACTTTCAAGGGGTTTCAAAATTGCAGTTTTCGAGAAAAAAAATCTAATTTCGATATTAATTTTTTTTTTTAGATTTTTTTTTCTCGAAAACAATGCATTTCTACAATAAATTGTCAAGAATAAAAAAGTTCTTAAAATCACTCAAAGAATGCACTGGAATTTAAGCAATGTTTTAAATTTTCAAAAATCCACTGTTTACAAAATCCAAAAAATTGCTCAAAAAATTTTGAAAATTCTAGTGCATTCAATGGGCGATTCTAAGATCTTTTTATTCTTGACAATTTTTTGTAAAAGTGCATCATTTTCCAATAAAAAATTCTTGAAGTTTTACGCAAAAATTTTGCAGTTCAGGCACCATTTTGAACGCATAAGGGAAAAAATCGATCTTTAAACCACGTATACTTAAAGTTCAAACATTTATTCCACCGGTTAGTGAGGTTCCAGGTCCATAGCAGACCGGAAACTCCTTGAAAATTTGATTAAAACAAAAAAAATGTGCAAAAAAATAGTCTTTTTTTTTTAAAACTGCTTTTTTTCATAGTTAATAATTTTTTGGAGGACATGGACACCATCGGAAAGGGCACGTCTTAAGCTTCAAAAAATATGTCCCTGTCAAATTTTTCTGTAGCAAATAGTATTAGTTATGAGGCGCGGAAGAGCGATGTATCTGGAGTGGCGTTTTCGGCCGAAACTGGTTGCGGAACTCTGAACGCATAATTGAACAGCGAATTCCCAGTACGAAAAAAGTTCCAAAACATACGTTGATAGGACAAAATCAAAACTACTTAGACGGAGTTAATAGACATGTGTATGAGTGTAATACAGGTAAAGTGTATACAGTATATATACAGTGTCCTTCATGATGTGCGTCATGTAGGAATTTTTTAAGACTTTTATATAGTTCTGCTTTGGGGCTGACTTGTGCTTTAAAATTGATAAAAAAAGACCTACTCGAAGGGGATCAGATGACTTTCGGGCCTTACCAAATTTGAAATTGTTCCAAAAAAATAGCTTAACATGGGCCTTGGTAATACCATTTGTTAGGGCATTAAAAAATGTTACTAAGAAAAGTGTATTTCCAAATTTTACATAAACATGCCAAATCTCAACGCTCCTTTAGAACATTAGGTTTTTGCCACATTTTTAATGCCGACAGAACTATCCAGAAATATTAAACAGTTCGAACTTCGAAAAAAAAAAAACACTTTTATCTCGGAAGATTTACCACAACATAAACTTTTTATTATAAAATTCTGGTTAAAACTACTGAAAAATACTACTTAAAATAAGTACCTTAAGAAAAAAAATCATGCTTCTAAATTTTGTTATGTTTGATGCAAAGATGAGATACCGTCCAGCACTTAATATACAAATTTATTGAAATATATTTAGTACCTACTAAATGGAATAATAGTAAACTAAAATAACATCGACATTAACTTTCAACTTCGACGTCGACTTAGCATCAATTATAATAGAATGTTGAAGCGCTATTAAAGTTGTTTTTCAAAAAGGCGTATTTTAATCAATATGTCGTAATAATTATTTAGTGCCTGGTAAATCTATCAAAATAAAGTGTTTTTTTTTTCGAAGTTCGAAGTGCTTAATTTTTCTGAATAGTTCTGCAGGCATTAAAAACTGACAAAAAACTGATTTTCTAAAGGAGCGTTCAGATTTGGCACATTTGGCATAATTTTTCTGGACAGTTATGCAGATATTAAACAGTGAAATATTCTAATAAAGCATTTAGATTTGGCATATTTACTTATGTAAAATTTGGAAAGAAACAACTTTCCTTGGTAAAAGTTATTGAAATAATTCAAATAGCAAGCGATAGCATTTTGAGATTTTCAATTTCAAGTGGGGTATTTTTCATCATTTTTTTAGCACAAGTTAACCCCAAAGTTATATCTAAAAAAAGCGTTAACAAATGTTTCCCATAAGAAGCGCACTTTATAAAGAAAACTATGCATTTAATGTGTCATCAGATATGGTGAACAGAGAGAGAAGGTTTCTGTTAACGATAGTAGCGCGATATAGGCGTGCGCGTCAATTAGCAAGGGTAATAACAGAAAATAAATAGTAATAAAATAATACCTAGAAAAATCTCTTATAATTTCTACATATTTGGCAAACACCCTTTTACGTAGCGTTATAAGGTGGGTTGGTTGAAACGCTGAAACTACCGAACATACAGTGCACTAACAGTAACTTCGCCCTTGGCCACAATACAAAAACCTAAAGTTATGCTGAATGCTAATTTCTTTTGTAGCTGCAGCCGTGAAGGCTTTGATTGTAACAAGTATATACGTGCCACTATCATTATTATCACACGCAGGATATGAGTTGTAAAGCGTTGACAACATCAGAGACGTTTCCACTGTTATCTTGAGGAACGAGGTTCGCTTGGTGAAAACATGTGATTATATTGTGAGAAAGATTATATTTATTTTGTCAGCGTATAGGCGTTTTTTCGCCTTTCCCACATAGGACATTTTTACGTAATGTTGTTGACGATAATTATTAATACTGATTTATTTAACAATTGTTAATACTTAATTATATATTTATGATAACGTATAACACATACTATAAAACAAAATGTACGCGCGCATTTGAAAACGAAACCAGACTAAGCAGTCGCCTCATCTGCCATGTTGCCGAAGGCGTCAACCTCTCTTTCCACACGGCGGACATCCGGGACAATATGCCTCGCTCTATTTATCATTGTATCATGTCTACAAAGTAGTGAAATGTATCCTTAAATTTGATGAATAGACTTGACTTGTCCTGACATTTTTTTAATAGCGAGTGTTCTAAGACAGTTACTTCCAAAATTCCGTTACTGTGAATTAAAGAAATGTTTCAAATAAAAGTTGCACAAAACTATACGGTACATATGTATAAGTAAAATATTTCTAATCATACAAGGTGCTCCATTTCATATGACGCTACATAACTTCGTTATTTTAAAAGGGACATCCTGTTCCTATATTTGTACATTTTTGTATACTCCACTAAATTTTAAGTCGAATTTAGTAACCACCCATGGTATATTATACATCGTTTTGCCATGAATGACTCAATAATTTTCATTTTAGGCAAAGTATTGTACGTTATTCAGTGTCGCAAGCACTGTAACCTGTAACCTACATTGACCTAACAATCTTTCAAGAGAAATATATATTTTTTTTAAATGAAATGATCCATATTAACTTATTCAGTGAATGCGAAATTAATTTTTATATGAGATGAGGTTGTCCATATCAATCTCTATCACTTTTCGAGAAAAAACATCAGTTTTTTTTCCAAAGTTCAGAAAAAAAAAGGTTTACACCGGCGAGTAGACTTTGACAATATTATTTATAGCATTTACAGGCAGCAATGAACACAAAACACAGAAAGAACGAATTTTTTTTGTTCAATTTTTTTATTTGTGTTTCGATCTAACTTTTGTTTGTACTTTTTTTTTACTTTTATCTAGCACTATATAACAAGTTATACCAACACAATCACCAACATCACTTTCTGAACTTACTGCACTTTGGACATTTTTAAATTACGATTATCTTCTATGTTGCTAATTGCTATACTGAATCAGTAAAATAATTAAAGTAATCAGTAAAGTAAGTAAGTAACTACTTCAAGAACCAAATTAATATTACAATAATAATAAGATATTGTACTTCTGGAAAATAGTATACCTGTATAATAAATAATTTGTCGGTGGAGCCTGAAATATTCCGTTATCATTATGCACTGATAAAATACGAGACGATAATTCATCGTTATGCATTGTAATGTGCACCAACTGCATACGAAAATCTCCATAGCTAACGAACTCGTAATTTCAAAATTAACATCTGGTTAAAAATAATCCCACAAAGTAAGCAGGTTCTGCATAAGTTATACTTGCGTGGTCAACGACGTCCATCCTGCGCCTTATTCAGAAAAAAACTGGCTTAAATAAATTTAGCTCTATTTGAATAATTTAAAAATTTGGTACATATAAAAATATAAATATGTTAATTTGATGAGATAGCTGTCCGAATGTCGGATGGCGTTAAATTAAGAACGCTTGATGTTTTAATTGTGAGGCAGACATTTTGAATACGTCAGACCGTCTTCCACGTGAAGATTATGTCGGAATATGTTATGAAATATTTTCGTAAATGGAATCCGGGACTGCAGGCACGGCATGCTATTGAAGTGCACCAAACTGTAAATGGAAATAAATATGACAATGCGTATTGTTATTTCGATAGAGAAAACGGTCAAGTCCAATAGAAACTGAATAAGGAGTGGAATCGTTTTTAAATATGGCATAACAATGTGTTCCAAAAAAGCGAATATTAGACCAAAAAAATATTCAGAATCTTAATAGAAACAAAAGATGCAGTTATTTTTGAGACACATTATTTGACATATATCTATTCCACTTCTATAAGTATCTATTTACTTCCGAGGGAATTAAAAAAATATTTATACATTTTGGTACTTTTTAACAATCAAAACAATGCGCTTTAGTATAAAATATGTCTATATACATGCAAACTCGTAAAATAGTCTATTATTTCGGGTCATTATTATACCATACTTCCAAAGAAAACTCAGTTTCTACTAAAACTCAATAGGACCACCACTTGAGGAGTCAAAAATAATATCATTCAAATTGGACTTTGCATCTTTTGCAATTTGTAATTTTCATTCATATTTACCAAAGTCATAGCCATTTAATTCATAGCCATTTCTGAAGTTCCTCACTGACCCAATCTTGGTCCTCTCCTTTCTTTCGTCTTTATAAATGATATAATAAATATGTGTGTTAAATATACCAGATAAATTTTCAAAAGTTTTACTTGCGTATATTCGTAAGTGTAGTGTACTCCAGATTACACAGGTCTACAAAAAAAAAATGTTCTGTCTTTGTGATCAGACCCATCATTTCCTATGTATTTTGATGCACTGAAACCAAATTTGGCCAAAAAAATTTCTACCGCATCAATTTTTCTCTCCACCCCCATATAACCCCCATAAATTCTTGAGGGAATTTAAAAAAAAAAGTGGTTTTTTGGATCGCTGATCACGAATCTGAAGTCAATAATAAATTTCGACTTAATGACAGCTGTCAACAAGCTGTCAAATTTCACTAAAAAGTAAAAAAGGTGATATTAAATGCATATTATTAAGTTTTTAATCTATTTTAAGCTATTGTAGAACCAATTTTAACATATGGAAGTGAGTGCTGGCAGCTTTCCAAACAAGACAAAAAGAAAATAGACACAGTCGAAATTGACTATCTTCGAAGAGCCTGTAGAACATCGATAATAGAACATGTACCGAACGAGGAAATAAGAAGACAAACAGGAAGATTGGTTACAAGCGCAGACAGAATAGAAACAAAACAACTATTGTGGTATGGTCACATAAGGAGAATGAACCAAAAAAGATGGCCAAAGGTAGTATTGGAATACGAACCAGAAAATAGACGGAAAAGAGGAAGACCGGGGAGGACATGGATAGAAGGAATTAAGGAAATCATGGTAGATAGGGCTATAGCAGAAGAAGACTGGAGAGACAGGAAAAAATGGCGATCGAAATGCGGGATGCGGCTAAGGCCGTAGGAACCTCGTTATATATATATATAAGTTTTTTTTGGGTAGCTGATTACGATTCTGAAATAAAAAATTTATCATGTCAAAAATTATTTTTGACTTCAGAATCGTAATCAGCAACCCAAAAAACTTAATAATATGCATTTAATATGAACTTTTTACTTTTTAGTGAAATTTGACAGCTTGTTGACAGCCGTCATTAAGTCGGTCGTAAATGTAATCTTGACTCCAGATTCGTGAACAGGGACTCAAAAAACCACAACAATTTTTTATTAAATTCCCTCTATAAGAGTTTATGGGGGGTTATATGGGGGTGGAATGAAGAATTGATGCGGTAGAACATTTTTTTTGCCAAATTTGGTTTCAGTGCATCAAAATACATAGGTCTGATCGCAAAGGAAGAACATTTTTTTTGGAGACCTGTGTTATCAGCAGTTACCTAGCGATTTAACACCCCCTAAGTGCATGATGTACCAAAAATAAATTGTCACTTTTATACAAAACATGTAGTTTGTGAATTGTATGTGCTACATAAAATTGTGCTACATTGAAAATAACTATTTTTTACGTAGCTCATACCGAAAAGTATATTTTACCGAAAATGTGAGTTTTACTTTATTTTACTTACTATTTATTATATATTCTATTATTTATTACTACATCAAACTTATGAACTATGCTAAAGATCAACTTTCCATGACCTTTTGCAAGGTAAAACCTACCTATTGAAATCGCGGACCCTAATAGAACGTATATTAGGGTAGAATAAGTAGGTAGCTGCGGCGGCTGCTGGAATTAAAAATTCTTATATTTTCAGAAATATGAGATCCGTAGCATATTTTGGGGATTGATTTTATACTCAAATAGAAGCATATAACAGCAAAAAAACTGCAAATTCCAACTCGCAATTTTCTGAAAATGTCTTCCTCGCCAGTCATGAATATGGCTTGAAAACTTTCTGCGAAGTACATAAAGAATTTTTTTTATTCTTGTGACTGTTTTAGAATCTCGAGAAATTTTAATTTTTATTTAATTATATATTTATATTATTATAATTATGTTTTATATATATTTTATATATAATTATATATTTAATTATATATATATATATAATTATATATATAATTAATTATTACATTAAAAAAATAAATGTTTAATTGAAAAATTCGGAGCCATATTTTTTTGCGGAGACCTAACGGTGTGCCTGATGAGGCTGTATTCATCTGAAACAAACGTGACAAATTTTTTTTAGTTGTTTATACCATTTGCCACAATCTGCACCGTGGGTTTTTGAAAAATTGAAAAATTCGATTTTTGGCAGGAGTTTAAAAAAAATATATTTTTTTCTCCACTTAATTGTTAATAATAAACAAATGGAAAAATATATTGAAAAACCCACGGTACAGATTCTTGAAAATGGTATACACAACTAAAAAAAATTTGTTACGGTTGTTTCAGATGAATGCAGCCTCACCAATCAGATACACCGTTTGGTCTCCGCAATAAAAGATGTCTCCGCATTTTTCAATGTAAACATTTATTTATTTATTTTGAACTAGCGACCCGCCCCGGCTTCGCCCGGTTTACGACATTACATTAGAAACCTCTAAAATTATCAGTGTTTCTCTACTATATTATGCATGTATTATACATATAAACCTTCCTCTTGAATCACTCTATCTATTAAAAAAAAAACCGCATCAAAATCCGTTACGTAGTTTTAAAGATCTAAGCATACATAGGTAGTATATAGATAGGGACAGACAGCGGGAAGCGACTTTGTTTTATACTATGTTATTATTATGATGACAATGCAATTTTTTTTCGGATACTTGAGAGTTTGCTTTTTAATATAAGCCCTATTCCACAATCCTGACTTTCATAGTTCTCCTACAATAAATTTCCAAAAAATACTTGGCATTTTTCGCTGTTGTAAGTGCAAAGACCCCTGAATATACATACACCTTAGAATAATCTTGGAACTCACTGTATAATATAAATAATAACAGAATAGTGAAAAACTTATTCTAAATCTATTAGCCATCAGTTAACATATTAAATCGAGTAATTCGAAATATGAAATAAATTACAAATTTCATGGCAGTATAAGTGCCGAAAACAATAAAAAAAATACGCAATGTATTAAACATAGCACTTTCTTGATGTCAGCACCAAATTTAGCTTTTAATAAATTGTCTTTTAAAGGTAGTCAATTAAGGATACCAGCATTTTTCGAATTAACTTATCTTCATTTTTCAAGACAGTTTTAATTTACATACTGTTAATCTGAAGGTTCGGTCTTATGAAACGTCGAAACTAAGACCCTGCGTCTGCCTTCTTCGCCGCGCATAATGACTCGTACGCTCAAACTTAATTAACAATGCCGAATTTCAGTTTACAACGCTGTGTGCTTTAACAACATTTTAAGATACACCTCGCCACCAACATGAAAAGATTAATAGGCAATTTAACATTTGATAATAACTGATGGCGGAAGTACCCTTAAGGTTATTGAGAAAAAATTAACGATGTGACCGAACAGTTTATAGTCATTAAGTTTTCCTTGATAGAACTATTAGAATAACATACCTAACTATTTACTTTGCTCATCTTTCTGTAAAAAAATAATTAGCTAACTTGGTATTTGCGCGCATACAAAAATAATATAAAACGAGATCGCTAAAATTTAAACATAACATTAAATTATAAATTACTTCAGTATTGCTACATGGCAGATATCGCCCTCTGGTGTGATTATATGGGACTAGACATATTCTAATAAGTCCGACAATGTCAGAAACCACCAGATGTCCTTCTCGAAAGCACACTCTAAGGTAAAACTTCAAGCGCAATGTACCCAGAATGATATCCCGCTTATCACTCGACATTTAGAAGTCACTGATTCGGTTTTCGCTCTTACTAGAGGTCATCAGTGCGGTATATCTGTTTGCGAAAGCATGTTGGCTTGTATCCTCACCAGAAGAACTACAATGTTGTTGCCTACGAACTATCGCCCTCTAGTGTGATTAGATGTGACTGGACATAGTCTGATAGATCCGACAAAGTCAGCATCCACCAGATGCCCTTCCAGAAAGGACACTAACTGTAAAACAGTTAAGCTGAAAATCATTCACAACGCGCGGGAAATCACTCTCGCTTCATTGAACTTAACGGTTTTACCATTAGAGTATATTTTTCGGAAGGACATATGATAGTTTATGACTTTGTCGGACCTATCAGAATATGTCTTGTTCTATCTAATCACACTAGCTCTCCTGGTGGGACAGGAGAGGAAAGGATACAAGCCGACATGCTCGTTCTTCGTCATTTGCCATTAGATGTCACACTGAGCGAGTGACGATGAGCGGGAAATCATTCTAAGTCTATTTTCAAACTTCTAATTTCACCAATATTTTAAAGTTATTAAAATATGATCATAAACTACCTAAAATAATTGGAGAGAACGGTATTAATGCCTTTGTTGTTAACTATCCTCATTTAGATGCTTAAAATAGTGAGTAGTTAGGTATACAATTTTTGAATACTTTGAAGTGAGTATTAGATGTAGTCAAGTTGTATTATGCCGCCCCTACTTAATTTGTAAGTGAGAAGGAACAGAATAGTGATGGTGGCGTGCAAATGGAGTGGTGATGTAAGACGGTCAGATGGGCTGAGATGACCCAAGTGATCAGGCGGAGTCTCAAGTCCATCGTGAGTTGATTTAATTAGTTAATAAGGCATATTCATCTTTATTGTAAAAGTAAAGTAATATACATATGTATAAATATATAAGTGAACTAGCTGATCCGGCAGCGTAAAGCCATTCTCCAGTACAGCACAACACATTTTCTCACTCAAGTGTGTTGAAACACACTGGCACTTGTCATATGCATGTTTGCTATATCGTAGACAAACCCCCGCGCGATTCACGATATTTGTGGAAGCACGACGATATTTGTGTTGACATGCACTGGTATTTATCGCACTAACTGCTGACCGCCCCCCGCGTAAATCAACACGTCTACGTCATATTTGCTGTTAGAAATCCTTCGCGCTTTAGAAGTCGCTGCTTTGAGCACAATTTTGTCCGTTTTATTCGCGTTTATAATTTATACATTATTTTGTGAAATAATATAAAAAATCAAAAAAATCTATAAAATTCAAGGAAACATTTTCCACATCGCTTCAGAGTCAGACAATTTCTTGTACACAGTGTGTACGGATACAGCTTGTTACGACTGTCCCCATCGTGCCAGTGGAAGATTTTGTAAACATTTGTGTGCAATCGAAAATAGTTGTGGTTTTTTTTTTTTTTTTTAAAAATTCCCCTCTCTTGCAAGAGACCGACAAAGCTTTATTGGCAAAAATTGCTGTAGGTGAAGACGCACCATCAAACTTTTATTCCAACATGTGTACGCCTGAATTAGGGGGGGTTTTTTTTTTGGGGGAAATTTAAAAAAAAAAAAAAAGGGCTGGGGGTGTATGAAGATATTTGGTGGAGATTACATTTACGCTTGTTCTTACCAAAAAATGCCTTGGTACTGATTAGGAAAGACTTGAGAAAAAAGTATAAAAAAGCAAATTTAAGATATTTACGAAAACGGTTATACCTCAGTTGGTTGTCGGTGGAGTTGTCAGTGGAATGTTCATTTTTTTAAAAAACCCAGGGGAGGGGTGTTTGGGGGGAACATTAAAAAAAAATTTATTTAATTAAAAAAAAAAAATTATTTTTACGCGCCGTTTGTTGCGTTATGGATTCTCCTAAATTTGTTATACCGGGTGTCTCAGTTGTATTGTTCCAATGGCATATCTCCGTTAATTAATAAGATTTAAAATTGAAATTTGGGGCATCTAATTTACACCTAAAGTTCTTTACATAGAGCCTAATATTAATATTCTGTCACTTCCGGTTTAACCGGAAACGACTCTTATTTTTCTTATTTCAAATTACACCCTGTATATTTTTCTCAAAATTTCAATTTTATGCAAAATTCCCTTTCCAATGATGTATCACACTTTGTATTTTGGATTTAAGAAAGGAAGCAAAATCGAATTTTAAAGATTTTAAAAAATGATTGAAACTAAATCGATCAACCCAGGAAAACTAAAGGCTTTGAAAATATTTGGATAATTGTTAACTGTTTGAGTTTGACAGTTTATAGAGTTATTGGTTTGTATTAAAACTTAAAATTACTTCGAACAAAAGTGGTATTAATAATGAATTACGACAATTTTTCAAATGTTGAAAAGTTAGATATGATCATACCTGTAATTTATGGGGAATGTAGGAAAAAATAGGCGTGCTGCGATACGTGTTTATGGAGAGAGATATCCTGACAGACGTATTAGAATTAGAACCCGTTAGAACAAAGGATTAGAACCAGAAGATTATGAGAGAAGAATGGCGTTTCATGGCTAACGACTGCTCATGAAAATGGCAATATTAGCTCAATATTATGGACAGATGAAAACCGTTTTCATAATAATGGAACTATAAATCGGCACAATTGTCATTATCGGTCTGAGGATAATCCTCATTGGATGAGAGAGACTAATTTTCAAAGAATTTGGGAAATTAATGTGTGGTGTGGCATAATCGATGGGTACATTATTGGACCAAAGTTTTATGGAGGAACATTAACTGGTGAGGTATACTTAGAATTCCTTCAGGGCGAATTTTTAGATTTTCTTGAAATCCAGTTGCATGTTGATACGTATCTCCAGTATCTTCCACTGGAGATACGTATCAACATGCATTTTCAACAAGATGGAGCACCCCCTCACAATTCTAGAGCTGTAAATGATTGTTTAAATCAAATTTTTCCAAATAAGTGGATCGGAACCGATAGACCAATAAGATGGCCTCCTAAGATTGATTATTTTCTCTGGGAGTATTTAAAGGATATACCAGACCAGATATATCTTACAGATTTAGAAGACTTAAAAAATAGAATTAGAAATGAATGTGAAGCTCTTAATGTCCAGTTATTAAGAAGTGTTACCACTCGTGAACTTTTGCATCGAGCCGAATGTTGCGTTGAATCAAATGGACAACACTTTGAACATTTTCTTTAGCATAATTTCTGGTGCTCATGGTCAATTAGATATTTGTTGTAAGTCACGTTCCCGTAAATAAAATATTTGTAAATCACCCTTATCCAAGTAACTATTCTTTTTGACAGAAATCTTAAACATGCATATCTTGAAAAGTGTATCTTAGCAACTTTTTTTTTATTTTAAAGATTTTAAAATCTTTACAATTCGATTTTGCTTCCTTTCTCAAATCCAAACTACAAAGTGTGATACATCATTGGAAAGGGAATTTTGTGTAGAATTCAAATTTTGAGAAAAAATATACAGGGTGTCGTTTGAAATAAGAAAGTTAGGATCGTTTTCGGTTAAACCGGAAGTAGCAGAATATTAATATTAGCCTCTATGTAAAGAACTTCAGGTGTAAATTAGATGCCCCAATTTTCAAATTTGTATCTTATTAACTAACGGAGATATGCCATTGGAACAATACAACTGAGACACCCGGTATAACAAATTTAGGAGAATCCATAACGCAACAAACCGTCGCGTAAAATTAAATTTTTTTGTATTTAATCAATGAATTTTTATTTTAAGGTTCCACAATGAACAACTTTCCTGCGTTTTATAAGGATTATGAACTATTCCACTAGAGAGACAATTTTCACCGATAATGACAATAACTCATTTTTTTCAAGCTGAAGGTATAATCGTTTTCGTAAATAACTTAAATATGTTTTTTATACTTTTTTTTTCTCAGAAAGTCGTTTAAAACATTAATCAGTACCAAGGCATTTTTTGTAAGAACAAGCGTAAATGTAATCTCCACAAAATATCTTTTAATTTAATACATAAGCAATGTTTTAATTTTATAAAATTACCAAGAAACAGAAAAAAAGTTCGGATACCTGGGAAAAATTAAAAAAACATTATGTGGGTGTTTTGTGCCCATTGGTAAAATATTATCATAATTGACACCGAAACGTCGGCGTCCAATATTTTATGTTTCGTTGTTTTAAATCCCAATTAAAATTACTTAGGACACGCAAACTAAAATAAATATTTGAATTATTTTAGGCACCAACGCAGGTTGTTCCAGCAATAATAGAACAAATTATAGTCCAGAAGATTGCACTATCGTAGACATAACCAGTAATAATGCTATTCATAAGGAATCAGTTATGTTGTTACGTAAGCAATTTGATCTAATTGCTGATATGTTTGAGCAAGCGAATTCTCCGGAAGTGACCTCAAAAATTATGAAATTTAATAATGTTTTGGAAAAAATTACCAACTTAAATTAGGCGACAGCCCGTATTTCCGAAAAGCTATGGTAAGAAATAGTAAAAAAATTGTTTTAAATAGTAAAAAAATTTTAAAGTACAACCTATTTCTATAGCCAGAAGAACAGCAAGAATCTTAACAAAATCTGGAAGACGTATACAAGCTGGACGACCTTCCAAATGAGAAAACAAACAAACGCAAAGGCAAAAAGCGGAAGCATAACCTAATTAAACATATTTTGGCAAATACATCTAATGTTAAGTTGCATTAACTTTTGTAAATTAAGTTTTGTTCTGTTTCTTTTTTTTTATAATAAATAAACAATATTTTTATATAGGTAGGTAAAGCATTTGTTTTTATATTATTTTTAAAACTCAGTTATTTTTACAAATATCTTACCTATACAGGCAAAAATTTTGGGTAATTTTTTACTATCACTACATATCTCCGATATTCATGAAATTTTGCATACCTATGTATTTGTGATCGTAGATCATGAATATGACGATTTTCTTGTCGGAAACCACGTTTGACAAAGTTACATACGAGTTATACTCATCAGTATGTGTGACATTTCGTACCGCTTTTTCGATTACCCCATCTTTAACGGACACACTGTATACAAGAACACACCCCAACTTATTCTCCTTTCTTTTCACACAGGATTCTCTACCAAAAAAAGAACAATTCTGCATTACTTTTCTCAAAATTTACATATTTTCGTGATGAAAACTAACGACTGTCATTTGTCTCAACAGAAATGCCAAACTGGAAAAGATGGCGACCGTTAGTTTTCATAACGAAAATATGTAAATTTTGAGAAAAATAATGCAGAATCGTTCTTTTTTTGGTAGAGAATCCTGTGTGGAAAGAAGGGAGAATGTGTTTTTGTATACAGTGTGTTCATTAAAGAAGGAGGGTTAATCGAGAAAAAGCATTACGAAGTGTTACACATACTGATGAGTATAACAACTCGGAAACGAAACGTTTCCGACAAAAAATTCGTTCATATTCGTGATCTACGACCAAAAAATACATATGTATGCAAAATTTCATGAAAATCGGAGATATGTAGTCATAGTAAAACATTACCAAATTTTGAAACATAGTTTAATAATCAGATATTGGCTAAAAATTATTTTAGCCTTATATAAATATTTTAATTACCTACCATTTATATTTAAATGTAAATTTTTATATTAAAAAAATGTAAGCACTTTGAAAAGTTAGAAATACGTCAAAGTAATTTCTAATCTGCATATGTATGACAAGTACATATTATTTCGCGCTGAATTGCGTGGGGAATTGTCTAGAATATAGCAGCGTGCGTATGACAAATGCCAGTGTGTTTCAACATCCGTGAGTGAGAATGTGTGCTGTGCTGTACTGGACAATGGCTTTACGCGACCCGGCAAACGTTGTTCTGCCATATAAAGTATTTCTAATTATTAACGACGGTTAAATTATTTGGATATTGTTCATACAAAAAATACTAAAATCGCTATTAAAAAATGGGAGGGTGGGGGTAGAAGGGTGAAAATTTGGGGTTACAGGTATTTTTTTATGCCAAATCAAAAAAATACCTGTCAAAAAAATGTCAAAAAAAAATTTCTGGATAGGGACACCCTAATCACCTAGCGATATGAAATATTATTTACGACCTATTCTCATACCTACCAAATAACATAAAACATTTATAAAAATCACAATTTCACAAACACCGTGACACGAGATTTTTATATATAAGATTTAAATTTTATTTCCGTATTATTTGCTGATACAACAACCCAAAGAGAGAAGAAAAGTGTTACAAAGTAAACCTTCAAAACCTGTCAAAAAATCTAGCTTATGTCGTTAACAACATTTATTATATACCAGGATTATGAACCAAACTATATCAAATTACGTCAAGCAGAACAATTACACTACCGTGCAAAATTTTGAAAATGTTGTGTCCCTGGACAATGAGCAGTTGTTTTGAAGTATTTTTCCCTCTGAAAACAAATCCAGACTCAGAATTCCTCTACCATGTCAGGTTTTTGAGATATTCTAACATAAAAGTGCAAAAAACACTGTTTTTTGACATCTTTCAGGTTATGTAGTACCGCGAATTATTTTTTTTTTTTCAAAAAACGTGTGGGATCTTATAGTACAAGTCTTCCTCCTTCAAATGCCGTCGAGACGTGTATAATATCAAAATATTGTTTTTTTTTTTTTATTAAGAAACATAAAAATATTTAAAAGCAATAATAAGATTTTGCACTTTAAATAATAAACAATAAGTAAAATCTTACTTATTTTCCGAATTTTCATGGTCACCGTATTGAATTTTTCATTAAAATAAATGAAAATATAACGATCAAATTTGATTTCAGCTACTTTGAAAACATGGAAAATGAATGGTCAATCGAATACTCATTTATTGTATCGTAATTTCGCATTTCCTCGCCATTTTGCTTCCGCCATAAGGAATATAATTGTTATTAACTTTTATTTTTTTAATTTTTATGTTTTTATGTTCTATAAATTTCTATTATTCAAAAGAATCTAAATAAAGACGCCATTTTTTCAGTAAAAAAAAGTTCATGAAAGTTCCATAGATGCTATTATAACTTTAGTCAACTCAGGTCGGTACCTATATTGAATTTTCTTCGAAAAATGTTGAAAATCTGACCTTAGATTCTGAACGAGCAGATCTTTTGACATAAGAAAATATTGACTTGTTATTGAGTTTTAAATATTTTTTACGTTTCATAATAAAAAAAAAAACAAACTTTTGATATACACGTGTCCCTAATCAGTTTTCAGGTATAGTGAAAATCACAAACATGAAAATTTCAAATTGCGATATCTCAGCGAAAAAAAAAAAGATATTTGACCAAACTTAAACGCATTTGAAAGAGGAAGACTTATACTTTAATATCCCACACATAGTTTTTTGAAAAAAAAAATTACGCAGTGCTACATAACCTCAGATATGTCAAAAAAAACAGTGTTTTTTGCACTTTTAGGTTAGAATTTCTCAAAAAGCTGACGTTATAGAGCAATTCGTATTCGTTTTCAGCGGGAAAAATTACTTCGGAAACAACTATTCATTGTCCAGGGGCAAAATCTTGCAGGGTAGTGTTATTATTGAAAAAATTACATTCACTCATCAGAAGGGGGCGTCTTAACGAAAAAGTTATATTAACTTTGTTAATGATCAAGGGTCAAAATGTTATTTTGACCCAAACTTTACGCTCCCACGAGGTTGCCTACATGATTTAGGACACATTGTATATTTTAATCCGTGCTTATACAATATGTCCGAGTTAAAATGAAGACAAAAACTTAACAGGTTGAGATATAGAAAAAATTGGTGCATTGAAAATATGCATCTTAACTGGCATACCTACTGTATATTTTAAATACTGTCCTGCACCAAACCCCATCCTGGAATGTCCGTGAGATTCCGACCTGCGATCATGACGTCACACGTTCAACGAGAGGCAAACGATAAACAGAGTGCGACCGTGTGATAATTTAAATGGCGAATTTTTCCGTACGCGAAATCAGATAGCGGCGAGATAATTTAATTGTCCTCGGGGTCTATAAACATCGCGGCCCGATAAAACATTCATAACATTTAATGAATTCAATGGCCGCGTATCCGACTCCCCAATCTTTCGTCGATCTCATATCGCCGACACTTAATATAAATCCCGGGCGGCCGTCGCGGGCCCAAAAACAAGTGAGAAGGCGAGTTTTTTCGCGACCAAAAACAAACTGCCTTCGGACGAGGCCTGTTCGAAAAATAATTGGACCCGAAAAATGTCGGACAAATAAAAACCTGCTCTATGTGAGTTAGCGTTCTAGAATTCCGAGTCGACGCGCCGATCTGTGGACAGGGTGATACGCGTAAAATACTTAATGAAAATCACACCGCAAAATAAATCGAAAAATATATTGGTGCTTTGTAGCTTTGGTTTCCTGGAAAGCGGCACCTTCATATAGCGACCGTAAAATTCCGGTTTTCGTTTTTAAGGGAACAGCAACGTATATTACGGCGCCCTGGGTGTAATACGGTGGAAAATAGTTCGTTGACGTTTTTTTACGGTCGTGAATCATTGCAAAGAATTGAAACATTATTTTTTAGATGATTACATTTATCTATTTATTTAATCGGCTCTTTCCTTAAATACAGGGTTTGTCCGGAAAGTAATGTCAGTTAATTTTTTTTCCAGAGACTGTACGCGCCAGCCCGCGCTTTACGTGCTGGGATTGTGGTGGGGGGGATCTGGCAACAAGATCCAACAAGCGTCAGTTGGCTACCGGTCGTTGTAGCGGTCGCATCACTCGCTCTTTGAGAGTCGTTACAGTGACCCGGTGCAAGAAAAAATGCAACGTTCGTTTGAGCAACGGATGGCGATCAAGTTTTGTGTGAAACTGGAGAAGAGTGCTGCGGAAACCATTCCAATGTTGAAGAAGACTTTCGGCGTCGATTGTCTTTCGGACAGGCAAATTTTCCGGTGGCACAAGGCCTTCGCAGAAGGTCGGGAAGATGTCAACGACAAGAACCGCGCTGGACGGCCATCAACCTCCAGTTCCGACGACAATGTGAAACGTGTGCGTGACTTGTTGAACACTGACCGTCGTCTAAGTGTCCGTTTAATTTCCAAAACATTAGACATTACGAAAACCATTGTTCACGAAATTGTGTCCGACTCTTTAGGAATGAGGAAGGTGTGCGCGAAGCTCGTGCCAAAAGTACTAACGGACGATCAAAAAGCGAGGCGCGTCGAAAAATGCCAAGAACTTTTTGGACACCTGCGAAGACAACCCCGCTTTCCTTGATGACATCATTGCCGGAGACGAAAGTTGGGTCTTTGAATACGATCCGGAGACGAAGAGGCAAAGTGCGGAATGACACACGTCGAACTCCCCCTCGCCCCAAGAAGGCCAGGATGTCCAGGTCAAAGATCAAGACAATGCTGATTGTCTTTTTTTATTGCCGGGGTATTGGTCCATCATGAGTTCGTTCCGCAGGGGACAACCCTAACCGGAAAGTTTTACGTCGAGGTGCTGAAGCGGCTGAAACGCAGGGTGAATCGCGTCCGCCCAGACATCTCAAAATCCTGAAAGCTTCACCACGACAATGCGCCCTCGCACACTTGTTTCCTCGTGGCCGATTACCTCGTCAAGGCAGGCATCACCGTTGTTCCCCAGCCTCCCTACAGCCCCGATGTGGCCCCCCCCCCCAGACTTTTTTCTGTTTCCGCGCCTCAAAACCCCAATGAAAAGGCGTCATTTTGGGTCGGTGAAAAACATTCAGAAGGCTTGCACCGACGCTTTAAAGGCGATTCCGGAAAACGACTACCGTGCGGCTTTTGATGCGTGAAAGACCCGCTGGAACCGATCTGTGGACGCAGGAGGAATGTATTTTGAAAGTTTCTAAAGATTTGTACACATAGAACCAAAAAAACCATTTTTCAAAGCTCACTGACATTACTTTCCGGACAAACTTTACTTTCTTCCGATTTTTGTTCTGAACTAAGCTAGTCTTTGCTGCCTCTTCAAAAAATGTATGCTTTAGTATCATCAATAGCGTGAAACTTAATTCTTGAAGAGGCGGGAATATTTTGAAGAGATAGGAAAGATTATACCTTTTTTAATACTAGTTAAGGGTTATTAAATTTATATAACCAAAATAATATTTTAGTTTTACTTTAAATTATAATCACCATTACTTTCAACGACTTGTTACTATGATGAAATGTTTTCTTGGTCGTGAATTTTGAAGATTTCGTTAAATGTGATACTTTAGTGGAAAGTCTGGTAATTAGGACGAATCAGCATCAGGTATATTGTCTTTATTCGTACTGCCATTACATGCATTTGTTAATTTCTACTCAGATGTGTCTAATATACTAGTCCAGATATATTATAACTATTTAGTTTTAATACTTAGGTAAATATCTTGCCTTATATTCCCGGACTTCGCTGCAGAATTTATTTTTGTCGATATAGGCTACAACCTCAAAAAGACATTTTTCTGAAGTCTCATAAAATGTAACTGGGGAAAAAAAAACCACAGTAAAAATTCGAACTTATAATAGAAGAAGCAAAAATTGTGTTATGTATAAACATATGTCAAATGTTCGATTCATAAACCATGTGTACTACAGGAATGAAAACATGGATGAGACAAAAAAAAACTTTATATATAGGCCCGCCGGGAATCTTTTTATAGCCGACTCTCCGCAACAATCGCATTCCGTAAGGTCTCTGACTTCGAGAATATACCAACTTTCAGCGCTAAATAACTGGAGCAGCAGACTACAACTGAAATGCACTTTACCACTTTCCTACTTTGGTCTTTACATGGAGAGAATAATATTAATGTGCAGACTGTGTACGTTCGCATCTTAGGACTGAAGTAGTAATATCTCCGACAAGGAGATACATACAGGGTGGTCCATAAGTAATACTACAGATATCAGATGCAGATTTTAGTAATTCATGTCACGATTTAGCCAAAGCTGACTTAGTTAATAATAAAGAAGTTAATAGTTACAGGCTTAAATATCAATTCTAATTTTATTTAATATCTCAAAAAAAATATTGGATTTAATATCCGAATTTAATGATGACGTAATGTAAGTAATCAACTTCATCTCGATGTACTATTTATTATTTATAGACCACCCTGTGTGTACATATAAACATATAAGACGCTACTAAACCCATTATTTTACGCAAAGACTTACGCCAATCTTTACCCGTTTGGTCGCATTAAAGGTACTGTTGCTCATGGGTAGTTTCCAT